>CM017558.1:12288400-12324457 GCA_007844125.1 Sinonovacula constricta | reverse complement strand
TGATTACACCATGAACGTACATTATATCTGCTTTAAATGGAAATAAGTGAATGTAGGATATTTTAATACCGCAAATCTAAAATCTCGTAACCTAGAATAACAGGTGGCGATTGAAGAACTTTCCTGCAATGATATTATTATCAGGTATCATGATAACTAGTTTATTATATGTATGATTTTTATTAAAAACTTATATATGAGTGACGACAAGAATATACCAACATATACAACAGCTACAATTATAAACATTTTACAGCTCTTTCTTGTACTATAATTCGATTAATTATACTTATTAGTTTGTTCAATACTTAACTTTATCCATCTGACACAGGCAAACATATTTCAAGCAACAAAGAACTCGCTGTAGTACTTTTACTATTGTTTATGTTTAAGAGGCGCCAATTAAGTACTGCATGTAATATATATATATATATATATAATATATATATATATATATATCTATATAAATATATATATATATATATATATATATTATATCTAATATATAATATTATATAATATATATATATATATATATATATATATATATATATCTATTAGATATCGGAACAAACACTTTAGTCTGTAGACCCTAACAGACGTTTAAATACAACTAGCTCAGCAAAAGAGTGCACATAATAAAATGCATTCATTATTTTTTATTCATTCATTTATTCTTTGTTTGTTTGTTTGTATTTGTTTATTTAATCATGTATTTATTAATTTGTTTTCTTTAATTAATCAATAAATTTATTTATTTATTTATTTATTTATTTTATTATTTATTTATTTTATTTTGTATACAGAAGGTTATGTCTACAGACTTATGTGGATCAGTTTTTTTGCAAAACATGTACTGTATTTAATAATAACAGGTTATACTATAGACTCGGCAATTGTAGGAGAAATTTGATTACATAGCGAAGATTAAATTAAACATCTATTGGTCTTTGGAAAACCAACACCGTTATAAACATTTGTTATTCAAAGGCACTTTATAAAGTACTAATCAATTAAAAGGATTTGCGTTTCTCAAAAGGAAAAGTAACTTAGACATGGTTGTATGAACATTCTGGTGTGTTACCAGAACTCTCTTAATAGATTGTTTTTGTTTGTTACAAACATCAAACATTGTGTAGGCCTATTCCTAAAGTGCATAAATGAAGCTCACTCTGAAACGATACCTGTAGAAAGTGACATTGAACCAGACAACTTCTCTCAAAAGTTTTGACTTAAAAAAACATTACGGTGTAACATGCATAAGTAAGACTGCATGACTAAATTGTCAAAGTATCTTTGCTTCTGTCAACGTACAAGTATACACACAATTCCTCACTGAATAATGCAAGAAAAATGCAATTAATATCCCATCCTTGCCACTAAGACCAAAATTAGATTGCCACTTAGTCTCACAGCATAAACTCAATCGGCGGAAAAAAAACTTTGTATGAATGTTTTCGATTCTCTTAAGAATTATAATTGTAATCTTTAAAAATTTTCGTCGAAAGAAATACAGCAATGTGCAATTTTACATTTTAAAACTTTGATCAGTATTCAGTAACGAAAGTCGATTTCGTTGGGTTTTCAAACTTTGGTGAAACATGAAATAGTATCACAATACTGACTCTTGGTATTCACTGAGTCATCAAATAATGAACCTGACAATAGTTTTGCTCGTGTTCTGACTGATTAACGATAGTGAACATTTATAATCTATGCAGGTAAGATGTGGTTATTTTGTGACTCTTCTTCATTAAAGAGATTTATGTTAAGTGTTATATTCGAAATATACTCTACTCGGAGTTGGAATTGAAATCGGGCTGAACAAATCATGGATCTATTGAACTAACTGGTTGATCAGTATGAAACTACCAATAAACTGCTGAATTGCGAATAGACCTTTGCGGTGTTAGATCCGCATAGAATTTTAGCAAGCCACCAACATTAGGGCTGCTGCAGAAACATAGAAACAAACAAAAGTCGACACCACTAACACGCTTGTAAATAGCACTGTAAAAATGCAGTCAGGAAGTTAATAACATTCTTCCAAGAGTATTCTTATCCTTTTCTCTTTCATTTCTTTTTCTTTTCATTTTTCCTTTCTTTTCCTTTTCTTTTTTTCGTTCCTTTTCCATTTCGCTTTCCGATTCGTAGTATATTTATTGTAGACTCTTGATTCTTTCCTTACATGTTGGTGTTCTCTTCTAAGCCTTCTGTTCTAGTTCCATACCTGGTTCATCTCTCGAATCTTTGCCTCGTTCATTGTCCACCTTGGTTATGTCACATTGCTTGCTGCTCCGACATTTCAGTCTGTCCCAGCATCTCATCATTGAAAGTACACATGCAGGTTTGGGTTCATCATCGTCCAAATAACTGACTTATCGTGATTATGGCGATGAGCGTAATCACGGTACTCTGGACAGTCTGGATAACGAGGTAAATCGAGAAAATTGCTACAGTGTCAGAATTGGCGGGAAGTGTGGAGGAAATGATAGTTAAAAACACGGCGAGTGCCAGAAAGACGGTCACCGCATAACCTGCCCGCTCCCCACTCTCACAAGGAAGGGCGAAGACAAATATGTTGAGAATCGCCAGAAGAATAATTGGTAGGACAATGGATAGAATAATATAAAGGGGCTTCCTCTTGATCTTGAAGTTGAAACTGATTGATGTTTCGCTAGATTCTTCCTGCACTGACCAGCGCTGTCGATAATTTCCCAGGCCGAGTTCGACTCGTACTCATCTAATATGAGACCTTGTTTACCACTGATCATGTCCACCTGCAATATATTGATGTACATTGACGTCGTTAAAAATATCATTATAAAAACCATTTTGAGGAGGAATTGTCTCGTCTGATAAGTAATGTATGTTTCTTTTCATTAAATTACGAATAAAGAAAATTAAATTGTAAAAGAATGAAATAAATATATTAAAACGGATTAAAAATATTTATAATTGGTTCTGGTCAGAGGATCTACGAGCTTGATACTTTTGGCTTATCTGTGCCTACCTTGCATTGTGGATGTGAGGAAAAGCATTTTGTTTAGCCAAATACTGGAAAAGTCGTACAATTGCCGGTTTTAACATCAATGCAGAAAAAATAAAATTTAAAACAAAAGACATAAGTCAGGTCGCCTGCAGTTTTGTTTAAAAGTAAACCGTAATCAAATCAGGACATATTATTCATTAACAGATTAAACTATTTTTCTGTTGTTCTTGTTATTGTTGATGTTTGTAGCGGGTAAGCTAATCAAATACCTCTTTTTTAAAGTAACTCCAGGCGACAAATATCAGGGAACATTCCTGCACGTCAAACGGGAAGTTCCTGATGTTCATGGAGCATGTGGACTGGAATACTAATACATAATCGATATAGCAAATGTTATAAACATCGTAACAGTCATCTGTGTAAACTTAATTTCCACAAAAATAACAGAACCTTCCTTGTCATGTTGGAAATGTTTGTTATTTTGGTGTATCAAAATAAAAAGTACACATATGACCTATTTTAAAACAACTGGTCATACGTTGTCAAAGATAGAAACTTGGATTTATGAGTTATACTTAGAGACCTATTGTTTGGATTTAAATATTAAATTTGTTCGCTTTTCATGATATATAGTATTTAGTTTAGGACAAACATAATAGATGAGAAGACAAAAAAGACATAAGGGAATATGCGCCATGCATGAAAGTCAGCTATAAACTGTACAATAAATGTACAAAATTGAAATGGATATGACGTGCGCGTAGTGTTGTTACGTGCATTTCGAAAGCAAGCTGAATAATTTCTGATTTTAATGCACCGATATTACAGTTTTACAGATGATATAATTCTACCTTTTAATGCACTTTGTGTAGCTTACCTGGAAGGGGTACCACCATGTGTAACCGTCTGAGTCTACAATCACATTTAGTGTCTTCAAACCGAGCTGTTTGTATTCCTGGTTGGAGTTTTCAGGGCAACATCTGGTGTCCAAACATCGTCCTGTAATTTTACCGTATGAATAGTGTCATATATTTATACGGTATAAAATAAATAAGTAAAGCCGGGCTTTAAGATCTGGTCAACTCTCCGTTAAACATGTCGTTATATTTAAAAAGTTCCGCCTCTTTACGATACACTGAAACACTTCTTTTTCCAAAAAGCAGAAACGATTTATCATAATGAAAATAGCTCATGGCAATAAACTGCTTGCTTGTTTAATAACTTGTCTCCTATCAATTTAGTCGTGTCGTATTTCATCATCTAAAAGAAGGATAAACGTGAGTTTTTTACTTACAACATAATATGCATTGAAGTCTTAACCTGCTTCGCAAGAATTGAATTGCGTATAATATATTATAGCTCCAAATCAACGCAAAAGCTGGAAGCTTACTGACCAATATCTGCATGTTGTGCTGCTTAGTCTTTACCAATACAACTTTGGGGAATATATTAATTTTCAACTAGATGACTAAGCATTTAAGATGGAAGATTAATTATTGCGGCGTAATAAGGTTAAGGACGCTACGCTTGATTTTGGCTTTAGGGAAAAAATATGAATCGCAGGAATTGTGTACCTGAGGATAGAAGTAGTATAAAAATCCTCCGTAGTCGTTCGGATCCCATGTCAGAAACTCGTCGTACCAACGAATCCCAAGAAATGCGGTTGTCTGGAGGACTTCCGTCACCTCGTCGAGATTGTTGATGCTCAGCAGAAAGAGGTCTACGTAAACCTCTGGAAGTAGACATTCAAGAAGAAAGCAATTTACACTTTGTCTTACATAAAAATATCTAAAGAGTTTGTCTGTATTTGCATTGCCTTATAACTTGTTTTACTGAGATACTGGTGCCTGTCCTACAACTGTGGTATGAAGGGCGTCAGCTCCAGATTCAAACCAGAGCAATGGCAGTCATTTTTCCAAACTAAGTAGATATTGATAATTGTTTGTTTGTTTGTTGTCGTTGTTGTTGTTGTTGTTTTCGATAAGTTAATTTTATGTGTAAGTATTGGGATTGTTAAGCCTAAGCGGGAGAAAACGTTATTTTTAAATTTAATTGGTTTATACAGCCATATATGCCTAATGAAAATATTGGTAGCAAGAGCGGCTTTATGCAATTATCTGGTTGTTTAAATGTCAGAATTTTGATTTATAATATATATATGTATAAGGCACATGGCACATAAGTACAATCAGTTGAACAGTTAAACACCGCTGTGAGGTATGAGGTGAAATGATTTGTCGGCATATAATATTACTTGAACTCCTTTATTGTTTGTTAAATTGAACGTCCATTGTCTAAAATCGTTTTAGTGGTTTTTAGCGAAACAAACTGTTGTCCAAGATATTATTCCATTACATGACTCATATTTTTTAATATTTAAACAGGGTAGTATGTTGTGCGGATTGAAACATATTTGTGTTTCAGAATTTGAATCTGTTACAGCCAAAGTCCACCATGAAAAAGCATGTTAATTTATACAGATAAGTTTAGAAAGTGATTGCAATTCAAATTTTTATTACCCCTATCTAAGTCTTGGTGTAAATATAGACAAAAGTATTCGCATTAACCAGTTAAAAGTACAGCGGTTACGCATGAATATATAACAACTCTTTATCATTTATCATTATCATTATTATTCTCGAAAAAACACACTCTAATATGTAAGTATATATTTATATATAGTATAAATCTCTTTCCAGTAACATAGCCTAGTTGTACTTGTATGTGGCCTAACAGCAAGATAAGTGTCATGTAAACCAGTGCATTTACCCTCGCAAAATGTCCCGCATTGACATCTTAATGCATTATTATCAAGATCACCCAAATTAATCATAATAAATACTAAAGTATGTTAAGCACATTTGCATAACTGGATGTATACAGCTACCCGTTCAGCCGGGTGTGTGCAGCTAGCTACCCGGCTAGTCGTAAATAAAAAGATGTATGACAAGTTCTTATGATACATGTATAAATGTACGCGTACTGACTGTCAATATCGAAATTGATTTCATAATTCTGTTTTCAAAATGTTGTATAGAATTTAAGTAGAGGTTTTAAGTGGATGGATAACTTAACTTGCAAATAAAACGTTTATAACAGCTCTACATTGGTAAATTTAAATATAAACTAGACTGGAGAAGCGGTATCCTTATCTCCAGGAGGCGCCACTTTAGTATTGTAACAGGAATATGGATATTTGTTATATTAGTTTTGTCAATTTATTTGGAAAACTCGACAGGAAACAGTATAGTGAATGTGGTACTGCCCACGAACAACCTGTTGCAGCACAGGTGTAAATAACATTGGAAAAAAATAACTCGAGAATCAGGTGCCAGATGCATGGCAGAATAAACTGGAGATAACTGATATGGGCTTGTCTATAACAGACTTAAACTAAATCACAGGTACCTACGAAAAAAATTGAAAACACATATCGGTTTTATATTTAAACAAGCAAATAGTTAATTTAAGATGCATATAAATATTCAACCAAGAAGAATTTATTATATAGGGAAGTCTACGCAATGTTCCAATGTGCAACTGTCAGTACTTCTTTAGCAACGGTCCTTTTCAATACCTTAACCACTTTGTCAAGTTTTAAAAGGTTACAAAACAAGGTGTCCTTTCTAAATTGTATGTATATTTTAATATCTTCATTTATTTATGAGAGATAATGTCATACGAATGTTTTATCACATATAGATACTTCATTTGCAATTATCTGGTCGATTAAAGGCAGTCTCAACTCGATGTATAGCTTACATTGTAACTGTGTAAATACTATACGAGAACGAAACTTTCAGGTCCTATTAAGGCAGAAAGGACGTACATGCCCATTAATTTCAAGTTTTTTCATGTCGTCCCTTTCAGATTTTGTTGGAGGTACCGCACTTTAACAATTACTTTATGACAATATGTGCTTTGTTGATATTGTTAGAAATGATGTTCGACAGAATATCTTTTTTACGTTAACAATATATATCTTGTGTTTTTTCTTTCTTTTTTCTTCTTACTCTTTAATTAGTATTTATTGACTCAAACCATTTACATGCATTTAAATGTGCAGTTTTTATCTGATCGTATATGTGATATATGTAACACTATATTTTGCACAAGGTAATGTAAACTAAAAATATTTCTAGTCTATATAGTTTCAGTTTTATGAAAATGAAGCCTACATAAAAGCTCTGGTTGCAGTAATATCTGCCTACAAAGTTGCCGATCAACCGATAAATGTCAAAAAGTTTCACAGAAAGTAGTAACAGGACAACTGGGTGGTTTATAATAAGCCTGTTATCGATAAGTCAAAATTATGGTTGAATATTATTTTGTTTTCCACTTTAACAATGTTATGTGACACTTGTCGTAGGGAGTACAACGCCTACTATGAAACTTACGTCCAGCTTCGGTAAAAGCCTCTTAGATACCAGTCAATTAAAAAGATTTAAAAATCCACAAAATGTTAAAAGGTTCAAGTCCCTGGTTTGCAAGTTACATGTTCACTTTTTGTAAAGATATTATATCGTGTCACATTACACATTTAAAATAAGACAGGCTATAATTGAACAGATGCAGTTGGAATTTTGGATTCATTTACATTTTATATTTGCCTATAAAGCTGTCTGTTTGTGTTTTAGTCATTATGTGTTGAAGCGTACCTTACTTACGATGAACTTGGTACATACAGTTATGTAATTGTCTCCTGTAATGAACTCCGAATGATTTGATATACAACAAAGACATGACACAACATTTAATTGTAGTTTTATCTGTTGTTGTTTTTTAAATATTATATATACATATAAAACACATGACTGTAGATTATTTGTATGTTTAATACATCATTTAATAAAGTAGAGTAATAAAAGGGTAGTAGTTATTTTGCCAATATACTTTAAACTGTTCACAGTTTGCTGCCTTTGGAAAATAAATTCGCGTTTAGTAAATGCACCGGAGGACATTATTATCTATTAATGTAGCTATTTCTTTCGTCGTAGCTGTATATTTTATTTTTGACCTACTTAAAGCTGCTGATGCAAAGAAAGCCCATATAGATATCGAAGAGATCCACATTTGTGAAAGTTGCCCATTGTATCAGTGTATCTTTAAAAAAGAATCGCAAACCTTATCAAGAAATATACAATCACTATAAATCTGGATAATCTACTTCTTATCTTTACGTTATAAAAGGAATAAAGGCACAGCCGAATGGCATCATTTAAATTGATAGACCCATTCTTATTTTGCAGCGTACGTGCTTGGCTTATAAAGTTGGTGACACAACCAAAATTGCATATCTATAAGCAAGTTATTTTATAAAGGCTTACATGTATATTTTAGAAAAAATAACTTTCAGGAAATAGAAATATATTTTAGATGATAACGCTACGGATAATTTGTCAATAAAAGTCAGTTGCAATTATTTATTATTCTATTTAATATATATATAATTATCATGCCAATCTTGTCATGGGTCATACTTCCTTGCTTTAAAATTAAAACAGCAAGGTATCGTGCAAGAGTCACTCAACAACTAATTAAGACAAATTTAATAGAATACACTGTTTAAATGGGTGCATTTATAATTTATACTTTAACAACTAACCGTAAGTAGATTTTAAAAATATGTTCCATTTTCATTTAGGTTTATTCAGAGACAATTCAATTAGGATCAGTTTACATAAAATGTAATTACATCTACTCCATTAACTTAAAATTTATAAGCTTAATAAATTTATCGGCTATGTGCGAAACGTGGCATACACATTAGTAAATGTTAAAGCAGTTGTATGTTGAAATAAAGTTCTTATTACTCAACAAACGCAATAAAACTCGAAGAGTGTATGTATGATTTAGAGGGCTCTGTCGTTGTGACTTTTGTCATTTTTCTAATTTAAGTCTGTTTTCTAAAATCATTTTAACATATATAGAAAAAATTGAAAACATTGTCCTTGTGACATCATTTAGTTTTTTTGTTTTATTCACTATTTTTCAAACACCTACCTAAACACTTCATCAACCGGTGAATGTCAAAAAGTGTCACAGGAAGTAGTAACACGACTTGGTTGTTTCTATATAAGTCTGTTATCAATAAGTCAAAGTCAAAATTATGAATGAATATTATTTTGTATTTCACTTTGACAATGTTATGTGGCACATGTAGGAAGTACAACGCCCACTATGGAACAGTCGAACTTTTTCCTGTCAGATACCAGTCAATAAAATGGATTTAAAAATCCATGAAATGTTAAAAAGTTCAAGTCCCTGGTTTGCAAAGTTAAATGTTCACTTTTTGTAAAGAAAGTATATCTTGTTACATAGCACATTTAAAATAAGGCTATTATTGAACAGATGCAGTTGGAATTTGCATTCATTTACATTTCACTTGGCTTAAGCTTGAACCTCATGTTCTTAAGTTACGGAATATTTTTCATCGCGGCACCAGGCAGGAGGACGTGGACAGTACCACGATTACTAGGGAACTAGAATATAAGAATATAAAATAATAGTCAATGTACATGCCTTATTTATGTTATCGGGGTACCTCTTGGGTACGATGTGGGGACCACGGAAGATGCCAAGAAGGACACTCACCTAAAGACGTAACGGGTTTTAATTGATTGGCCCACGACAACTTTAAATGGCGATGATTGTTATGATACTGGAAGGAATTTGAGACTTTTGAACTAATCTTACTTATAGGTTCTGACTGGTTGATCACCGGCCGAATCTTCTTGTCGTACTCCTGCGTCACAAACAGCTTTCGCTTTAGGGCGATGGCGTCAGCAGCAGTTTGCCCGAGACTCACACTCACGTGACACAAGACGAGGAAGCTCACGGTAAAACGGCTGTACATTTTCATTCAGGTAACCTAAAGTAAACAAAAATTCAATTAGAGGTTCACTGATTGAGATGCGCTTCATGTGTGTGAAACAAACTTTGTCCGAGTTGTTGCTGTAGCTATTGTTGTTGATCGTTGTGGTATGGTGGCGCTACTGCTGCTGCTGCTTTGTTGACGTTGTGGTTGCTCTGGTTTCTAGTTAATGGTAATGTTGTCGTTATTGTTTTCGAGTTGTTGTTGCTGCTGCAGCTACTTTGGCGACCGTGGTTGCCATGTCAATAACTCGTTTTAAGAAAACAGATGGAATACAGCAACTCTAACAATTATCTTTCTATGTTACTGTCCATTTTAGCAGACCATATTAAAAAAAGGATGGAGAGATTAGTAAAGGCATACGTCTATCCATCTGGTAATTTAGGTTATTGGAAATGACATTCTTTGAGTCACAGTTGCAACTGGAACACTTTATTTGTGTATTCTACGCTATGAGGTTGTTGAAGAAAGGTCGTACAACAATAAGTCACTTTTGATGAACATGGGCTATCTGCATGATACTGGGCTGCAAAACTCTAGTTCCCAACTATTCCTGATATCACTGCAGCCGGAGGCTTGGTCCAAACGGGTAGACACACCCAAACCTCATAAGCTCACTACCCTCCCCAAATCTATTATACTCCCTCCGTGATCACATATTGAAGCAAGAAATGTCACATTTTAATTTTTAATTCTTTTAACTAATTGAGCCCTACAGCTAATTGACCAGTCATACCCTAGAGGCATTTCTCCAGTCATCCCCTATACCTGGTGGGGGTCTTATCTGCCCCTCATGCCGAGACACATCTGGTGTGGATTACCGGTCAGTGGGAGATATCGGGGATATAAACATGTCATTTTGGAAATACTTTAAAGGGATATTTTCACATACTTGTAGCACAGAAAGTGTTTTACACAACCATGTAATTTTTAACACGGTATGAGAAGAAATACTTCAGAAAAGAGTGAAATCTGAAGAACATGTAAGATTGATAATATCAAAATTAACACCTCATCAAGTTTTTTATGTTTATAACGTAAATAACACTGCTTTATATAATATTTTATATAATGAGTAACTTTAAAATAGTCGGCCATCTTTGATTTATAGTTGCGATTTACCGATAGTTTGAGAAAAAAACGCTCTTAAACTTCATATTTGATTAAAAATTTCGGCGATTTCCAAGAGTTAGATTGTGTCTTTTATCTATTGATATCTGTAATTATCATATAATTATTGGATCTGACGTAGGTTATTCCACATATCCGCCGATACATATGCGTATAAGTAGGAATCTTAAAGCTCACAGTAAGGCACATCGCCGTTTTCCTTTGTCTCGACATAATTAATTCATTGTGTTTACATCCGGGTTACATGAAATTCCAATATATTATGTAACAAGGTTTCTGATTGGCTGAGATCGAAGTATAAAATAATCATTTGAAAACTGCTTTTACGATCGTATTTCAGCCGAGAAATGTTTCAAATTAGATGTGAATCAGAAAAAATGGCGGCGATTTTTGTGTTGCTCGCTACAATAAATGAAATAACAAAAAAGGATTTAAGCCGGTAGATTTAGATTAAGATGACATTAGCATTTACGATACTATGATGTACTTGATTGGCCGAGACTCGAAAGTGATTGAAAACATGAGTTATAACCAGCATATTTGATGGACGCATTAACGCGGCTTTCGGCAGTAGCCGAAACATTTTCAGGGCCGCCTTAATGCGGCGCTCGGAGCCAGAGACAGGTAAAATGCGACGCGATAAGTCGTCTCCCGGCATGAGGAGGCTGTTTTTCGTGCCGTGAGTTAAAGTCGTGCCTTGGTCAGCAAACTGCGTTCCCCGGAATCAACATTACTGTATACATGCGACAAAAAATTCAACATTAAATGTAAAACAAGTTTAATTTACTTTTTTAAACTTATATCAAATAATAGTGCATTTTAATTTTTAAAATAATATACATGTAGTACTTTTCAGCCTGTATATGATATGCACCGGAAAAATCTCTTTTGGTGTGAGTCTTAGTACATAAAATAAGCATGTAAGTTGGTAGTATAACTAAACATATATCAAAACAAACGCACGCAGTGATATAAAATAGTTTAGTTCTCTTTGATATATTATTAAAAATTACAATCAGTGAGTAGACTTCTAACATCCTGTAAAATATTAAAAATGGTAACTGATAAGCTAACTTATCACAACTCTGAACAAAAATTCCTATAAACATATCCGCTAACTTGTGCAGTGTGGCGGTCGTAAAAAAATATACATGTAATTTATTTTGTCAATTTAGTCAACCTATCAGGTTTTTTACATGTATTTTCCTTTGATATTCATTGGAATTTGAATTTTCATTATTTCCATCTAGACACAAACAGGAAGTTACAACAATTGGCACTTCTTCTCTAGGGTTTTGTTTTTAATTTACATATTTACTTTCTTTTACAATCATAATATTTGTGTATTTCGTAAAGAAACAATACTTATCACCAAAATACAATGTTGAAAAATTTCTACGAGGAAAATTATCTTAATAAAGTCACTTTACTCTTGTTAATGACGTTTAATTCTTAGAATGCGTAGAGAGTTTTGGTTCCAAAGTATCTGTATCTGTTTTCTTTTCCCTGCATGCATTTGAGGAACTTCCAGGTATTGCGAGGTTGGAACTCTGTAAACTGGTTTAAGCAATTCAGTCGGAATATTTGCTGACAGACAGAAGGTAACTTGTTGGGTTTGCTTTATTTTGTATGATGTCTCGTCATAGTTTTGTTGTAACTTTTACACCTGGCTTGCATGTAAATTTCTTTGTCCGGGGCCTTTTCAAATTTTGAAATATGCTGCCGTATTTATTAAATATTGATAAATATTAATCATTGATAATTTTATTTCCTATTGTGTGCATTCCGATTTCCAACGGATTTAAATATGTCCGTTGGTCACCACATTGCTTTCCCATACTGCATAAAACTTATGGCGTACTTTAAAGCGAACATCTTCTCCCATTGAATCACGGGAAAAAAAAACACAATTTAGAAGCTGTTTTTTCTGAATGTGTAAGGGCATAAACAGTTGATTTAATGTTATGCAAACGACGGAAGGTTTTAATATAGATATATGACATACATAATTAAATTTCTAAAGTATATATAACTTTAACAGTGCATTTGAATATGTTACTTAGTATGCACGTAAGGATGTTCAGTGGGTGTAAATGATACGTTATATACATTGAAATAAACACAATATAACATTTCACATTTCACAAAATACATACAAATAATCTTGCATCTCGTGCCGAGTCTGCAGAACAAAAAAGATGCGAGTCTAATACATAAAATAAAGACCGTATACAGGTAATATAACTGAGTATACATCAAACCACATAAGCAACTATATGAAATAGTTTTAGACTGTTTTATTATAATTTATCATAAAAATAACTTAACAATATATTGAAATGTATGTGTATCCTTAACTACTGCACAATCACTGCTGAGGACTATGTTAACATACATAGCTTATTCTCACTGGTATATAACTTTAGGAAATTTCTTACCCAATTATTTAATGTTAAAATAATTATTGTAATAATATGTTTTTCTTATCAACTGTAATAATTATAAATTGACTCGTCAGTGCCTCCTATTCTACGAATCCATAAGAAAAAGTAAGCAGAAAATATGGAAATATACGTACAGTGTACCTAATTGTCTAAACGCTTTGTTTTATTATATGCAGCAAAAACTAATTTTACATTTGTCACTGCCATGAAGAATACAGCATCGCCGTGCCGTCAAAACCCAAAATCATAAAAAAATGTTTGCTCATTAAAATCTTTAGTTTACAAAATGAAATACCAAATGTTTGTTTTCAAGAACTATTTGCTTTCAAATAAATCTCATCCTTGGCCTGGAATCTTTCGATTATTGCTACAGCCCAATTTTATCGATTGTTAAAATCATCTTTTTATTTTCTTAAGACTAAATACCGAATACCTTTCAAATAAAGGTTGTAAATTGGTGCGAAGTCAAAACGTGTATCGTATGTCTAAAGATATGCGGTCATTAATATATGCTAACGTTATAGTCTCTTTGAAAAGTCGACTTCAGTGCCTAGACTTCTAACAACCTTTTAAAAATCAAAAAGCTGGTGTTTCTTACCTGATGTACCGCTGCTAATCACAACTCTAAATTAGTACAGAAACACTAAATATCATCCTATTATCTAGTAATAGTTACTCAGGCGTGGTTAGGGCCTCCACAAAAGTAATTTATATCGATCCGCTTCAATAAATTTTTAACACGGGTTCCGGATACTGCACTCCATTTGCAACCGCCTAGTTTTTAGTGAACTTCACAGTAACAATAAATTCTGAAAAGCTTATCCGGTTTAATTGTATGTAATTATTGATCATGACTAACTTCTTTTCCTATTAAGTCAAACTAATGAATACATGAGGGGGTTGTTAAACAGGAAAGTGTCTCGTTCACAGTGTGTTAACTCGCAATGGCATCATACATTGTACCATCACTTTACCAGTAACAAATATATCAATATTTTGTTTGTAGCTTAAATGTTATAAGTTCATTTCTTTTCGAAAAGGATTGGATTTGTCCATTATGAAGTTCGCTTTGCGCATGATTAGTACTGATAAAGAACATTCTAATTGATTTGTTATTGCCTCTGAAAAAGATACGCGAGAAGATTTAGTTTTCTTACCAAAGTTTCGACTACTTTTGCAGAACCACATAAAAGTGATGTGTGCGTCATATTTAATGGTGAATTTCTCCGGGAAACGATGTATTTATTGTTTGTACATTTTATTGTTATTATACTCATGTAAAGACAGTTTTTCTCGAATCCAAAATGAAAAGTTTCTTTTTAAATTATTACGGGCTATCTTTAATTACATCTCTTTTAAAGTCTTCTTCTAGAATATACTTAAGCTCTAAAACAAAGTTCAGTTTAGCACATAATTGTGAGTGCTACTCTGTCGTCACTTTCAAGTTCCAACTAGTTAGTAAAACTTATAGTTGCTAACGGCCCATCAAATAAGCTGATGAAGTTGAATTGCATTTTACAAATAAAGGTTGCACGAAAATATTTTCCCAATTCTCAAAATGTTTTCTTTTATTAAATTATCTACCATGTGATAGGAATTTTCATATTCTTTATGTAAGACATTTTTATTGTTATTAGTTTAGCATATCCATCAATTCATATCTCATTTTATGTGCATATTGCAGTATAAAGTGTTTGCAAAAGTTAAGACAGTGAAAAAGTATTATTTTCTCTACAATTATATGCCAAATTCCTACCTAAAGGGAGGGTAACACTATTTTATTTAAGTTATGGAAGTTAATAAGAGTAGCGACCCTGTTTAAATGAAAAAGGGCATTCCCAAAAAAAGCTTCAATGAATAGTTACTAACAAGCTTCTATCGGTTAGAAAAGACAATTGATTTAAATGCTAACAAGCGAGTGATGCAAACTCCAAATGCAACAAGAACAACAACAACAATATATACATATATAAGAATATAGTCAATGGATATATTTATTTTTGTTCTTAATTAAGAAGTATGACTACTTGAATAAACTAGCGGTTCCTAATTAATTGGATTTCAAATGTCAATTTTGTCTTATCGGTTTAATTTTACAGCATTATCTAAAACATGTATTATTAAAATACAATTATCTTTTTATAGCTGATTATGGCATATTATAAGTACCAAATTAGCACCCATTTCAATATAATTTTATACACATATTGTATATTTTGTTTCCATCCTCCTTTACTAACTGCAAACTTCGATGTGTTTTCTTATGTTTGTATCACATTAACTTATATTGACATTATTTTTTTTACAAATGAAATAGTTTCATGAGTGCATCGTTATCAAAGCATTGCATATCTTACTACGAAATTATAAAAAAGAAGTTCTAAACTTTTAAAGTAATATTTATTTTACTAAACAGATGCTCGCATCGTTGATTGAATATTTTAAGAAAGTAATTTATTAAAAACAACGTTGAAATATACTTCGCGATACATAATCATCGTTGTTCTCAGAATTTCCCAAAAAGATATATAACTATATCATAGTATAATACAAATGATTAAAAATACAACAAAAACAGCAGTAAATAGTGTGGCCCATACATGCACATATTATAATTTTGAGGCAAAATCATGACCAATTTTTATTAACTAAATAGAGCAAGTGTGTGTTTAATTCTTGAAAAAGGCAATTCGATGAAAATTCAACTGTAAGCGTCTTTAGAAAAAATATTTTTACAGTTCCTTATGGAACAATTTTCAACATTTTGTTAAAAAAGATGGCTTGTAAAAATTACATACATTGAAATAAAAAAATAAAAACTCAGTCATAACAAACATATAATATATATCATTTCTCTCGTTCGTAGTTACATACACAGATCACCTTTTATATACACACTCAAATGTACATTCTGGCATACACATAATTTATCAACTGCATGTAATATATAACGGCTCTTGTATTTTTATGAGAAATGAAGCGTATAGCGAGAAGCATAGACATTGTCGGTCTTTATAACTGCATGGATCTGTGGGGCACAATTTGTATGTGCATTCTGGTGCGCCTCCTAAGTGTTGTTGATAAAACGGACTATCTTCGGTTAGGGAGAGATAAATATAGGTCCGTGCCTATGAGTCTCAAAAAGAACCTTTACGAAGAGAGATATGTGTGTGTGTGTGTGTCTGTGTTTGTCTGTCTGTGTCTGTCTGTCTGTGTGATTGTGTGTACGGGGGCGTGCGTGCGTGCGTACGTGCGGGTGTGGGTGTGGGAGAGAGAGGGAGAGTTAATAACAAGGAGAAAAACGTCACTGTCCTGACTACCAATTTTAAACTAGAGAAAAAGAGAAATTAAAGAGATATTTTTATACAACCCCAACCCATTCGAAAACAATGTGAAGTCAATGATTGAATATTTCAAATTCAACTATTTCTATCGATGCAGCTTCAGAAGTATTTTGAGTAAAATGGCAATCTGTTCTGACTAAAATAGAATGATGGCACTTCATGAGGTGTTATGTTTGCTACATGTAACTTTCTGACCATCTTGGGATTTTCTTAACTTAAAACACATTTACTTTTATTTTATTAGTTTAGTTAGATATACTCTAGGAAAATTTAAAATCCTGTCCAGATCATAGGTGAAATCGGACCACTCCTAGATCTGCATAGCCTAATTAAAATCTAGCTGGTTGATTGTACAGTATGAATCTTTGATACCAAGTTATAACTTGAATGCAGATAGGCATTAGCAGTCAACACTGAATTTAATTTACCATGGTTTAGGTTGTTCCAGAAGCAACAAAGCATGCAATGGTCGAAATAACATAGAAGCTTGTTAAAAATATTAAGCAAAGGCAGTCCATGAAGTTAATAACATTTTTCCACGAGTATATTTTTTCTTCTTCTGTCAGCGAGACGGTCGATCGTTTCTCTGGATTAGGATTATCTTGAATAGTTGACGCTGACATCGACAGTAGTTCGGCCTTGGTATTGCCTTGGCCATTTTGCGCCGAAATTTGATTACTTTGATTGCCCTTGCAACATTTTAATCGTTCCCAAAACAGCATCATTGAAATTATGCATCCGATTTTTTGTGTGTTTTCGTCTATGTAAGGGACCCTAAGCATAATAAGTGCGATGAGTGTAATTACAGTATTCTGGACGGTTTGGATAATCAGGTAAATCGAGAGCACAGCAAGTGCCAGAAAAACAGTTATCGCATAACCTGCTCGCTCTCCACTTTCACATGGCAGGACGAAGACAAAAATGTTGAGAACATACAGAAGTGCAATTGGTAAGACAACAGTCAGGATGATAAACATGGGTTTCCTCTTAATTTTGATGTTAAAACTTATCGCCACCTCGCCTGATTCTTGTTGAACCGACCAGCTGCTTCCGATCACGTCCCAGGCCGAGTTCGACTCGTACTCATCTAATATAAGCCCACTATCACCACTGAGCATTGCAGCCTGCAATACATACAATTAGTGTTGTAATACTAACGAGACGATCAGAAATAATTTTGATATAAACGCTTATTCTGAACGAATTAAACAATATGAGCTCTGTTTCTTTGCAAAAACAAAACAACTAAATGGCAAGTTAAAAAACAACTACATGGTAAGTTAAAAAGGTAAAGAAATTACTTGTATGTAGGACTGAAAAAACACACAAAAATTAGGGCAAAATACTTGAAATCATACTAGAATACGGTTACTATGAGTATACTATGAGCACATTAGTTAATGGAAAGTAGGAAACCGGCTTCTTGTTCAGCCAACTACCCGAGGTGTGAATACTAGGAAAACTGTTTGTAATTTTACGAACCTATGACAAAACACTATGTAGAAAAAATGGAAAATATGCGTATTTTTTGCCTAACTGTCTAAGCGCTTTGTTTGATTATATGCTGCATAACACATCTTACAATTTACGCCGTCAAGAATAATACAGTGTTGATGTGCCGTGAACCCCCCCCCCCTTCCCCCCCCCCCCCCCCCCCCCCCCCCAAATAAAAGCAAAAATGAAATGTTTACTCATTTTAATATTTTGTTAATGTAAAATTGTAGCCGTTAAAATGTTAATATTTGCCCTGGAATCTTCTGATTCCAGATAAAAACCCAATTATCTTTTTTTTAAATTTTATTAAGTGTAAATACTCCATACATTTCACGTAAATGATATAAACTAGTGCAAAGTCAAAACGCGTATTGTGTGTCTGAAGACATGTGGTCATTAATGTATGCTAAGGATATAGTCTCTTTGAAAAGTCGTCTTCAGTGCATAGACTTCTAACAACCTGTAAACAGTTGAAAAGCTGGTGTTGCTTACCTGATGTACCACAGCTAAGCACAGCTCTGAAACGACCTTCATACGCGTCTCCCCTTTTCCCAAATATATCCCCATCTGTGAGATAACATTTGGAATACTTAACTTGTATATTTGAAACAGAGATGTATTTCGAGAGATTTCAGCTCCAAACCTCCCCCACGCCCTTCATATAAGGTGTCAGCCCTGACCTTTAAAACAAATTGAATGTCGTTGGTTAAAATGAAAAAGGAAAATTGTAAAGTTGTGTTTAAACCTTTTTTACAAAAGAAAAACACCCAGTATAATAAATAAATATATTCAAGAATACATTACATATGTTACAGCATACATATGTGACATGAAGCGATAGGACACTAGTATGATCCGAACACCATACCTTTCAGAGTAAAAAGTAAGATTAGTATTAATCTTTTTTTTTTTTCTCTATCAAATAAAATCAGTGTTAATACATTTCAACACGAACAACATTTTTAAGTGGGCATATAATTGTAGAATATGTTTCATGACATCAGATTAACACCTTAAAGGCCCTATAAATGAGTTAGATTGGCACAAAATAATTATAACTGGTTTCTTTTCACATTTTTTACTATGAAAAAAGAAGCTGATAATAGAGATTACCTAATAGTTTTTAAACAGGTTACCAATTCTTATCTCTTAGACAAAGGTGTATGCGCCTGTGGCAGACCTAAACGTTTTCAACTGTTAAAATTTGAAAAACAACGAATGTTCTAAATGAACTATATACCAAACAACTCACCCCAAGATACGTAACACACTTCTATTTTAATTGACAAAGTGACGTCTCTTTCGAAGTGAAAGAGGGAATTCTTCATATATATATGTTTATTAAACGTGTGTACAAACCATGTACCAAAACGGCATTTTTTCTTAACATGAAATACTTACACAGGAAAAGATGTAGCGGTATTCTTTTTATGGAAAACATAGCTTGAGACATTGCTTGAGACATGAATTGGAAACTAGGACTTTTTAATATTCCATATGTTAAAGCACTAATTGATTACTTAACAGATGTTGACATCTTTAGTTAACAGTAATTGCTATAAATCCCTTGATTAAAAAAGTAAACGAAACTCGAATATACATAAATATTTCTATTTATAAGACAATTCATTCATGGAACGATATATTACAAATGTAAACAAAAAGACAAAATAGCAAAGCATAACTACTGTGTTTGATATATACAGTTATTAATATAAAATAATGAAAATGGCAAACGAAAATTTATAGTTTCGTTTAAAAATCATCGTTAAAACCTTTTGGGATTTCATAAAAGGTATTACGAATTATATTTTGTTATTAATCATGATGTCAGATAAAAATCACAACTGAAAAATTTGCACGTTACATCTATTTATTCGCCACCACTTACCACATAACTTTCACTTTGAAACTACATACTCTTCTTCCATTTCCGTTTCCAAGTCTCAATTCGCTGAGTTCATCTTTTAACGTGAATACGTAAAGTCAAAGTCGTGAGTTCAAATCCCGACTGGTCTTACCACTGGTATGACCAGTACTTGGAAACTTCCTCTTGTTATTGATCATGAACATAAAATCAACTTTTCACAACTTATTAGACCGGTTTCGGGAAAATGTTATTGATCGCGGCATCATGCCATGTGTCCACGACATGATTACACCATGAACGTACATTATATCTGCTTTAAATGAAAATGAGTGAACGTAGGTAATTTTGTATACAGATGTATGTGGATCAGTTTTGGCAAAACATGTACTGTATTTAATAATAACAGGTTGTACTATAGACTTGGCAATTGTAGGAGAAATTTGATTACATAGCATAGGTTAACTTAAACATCTATTAGTCTAAGGAAAATCAGCACCGTTATAACCATTTGCAAATCAAAACACTTCATACGTTGTACTAATCAATTAAAGGGATTGTGTTTCTCGAAGGGAAAAGTAACTTAGACATGGCTGTATGAACATTCTGGTGTGTTTTCAGAACTCTGTTAATAGATTGTTTTTGTTTGTTACAAACATTGTGTAGGCCCATGCCTAAAGTGCCTAAATGAAACTCACTCTGAAACGATACCTGTAGAAAGTGACATTGAATCAGACAACTTCTCTCAAAAGTTTTGAACATTACGGTGTACATGCATAAGTAAGACTGCATGACTAAATTGTCAAAGTCTCTTTGCTATTATAATGTACAAGTATACACACTATTCATCACTGAATAATGCAAGAATAATGCAATCTATAAACACTTAATATCCTATTCTAGTCACTAAGACCAAAATAAGGTTGCCATCTTAGTCTCACAGAATTAAAATTGTAATCATAAAAACTTTTCGTCGAAAGAAATACAGCAATGTGCAATTTTACATTTTAAAACTTTGATCAGTATTCCAGTAACGAAAGTCGGTTTCGTGGGGTTTTCAAACTTTGGTGAAACATGAAATAGTATCACAATACTGACTCTTGGTGTTCACTGTGTCATCAAATAATGAACCTGACGATAGTTTTGCTCGTGTTCTGACTGATTAACAATAGTGAACATTTATAATTAATGCAGGTAAGATGTGGTTATTTTGTGGTTCTTCTTCATTAAAGATATTTGTGTTAATGTTATATTCGAAATATACTCTACTCGGAGTTGGACTTGAAATAGGGCAGACAAATCATGGATCTATTGAACTCTAGCTGGTTGATCAGTATGAAACTACCAATAAACAGCTGAATTGCGAATAGACCTTTGCAAGTTTTAGATCCGCATGGAATTTTAGCAAGCCTCCAACATTAGGATTAGGATAAAGATTAGGCTGCTGCAGAAACATAGAAACAAACAAAAGTCGACACCACTAACACGCTTGTAAATAGCACTGTAAAAATGCAGTCCAGGAAGTTAATAACATTCTTCCAAGAGTATTCTTCATCCTTTTCTCTTTCACTTTCTTTTTTCTTTTCATTTTTCCTTTCTCTTTCCTTTTCTTTTTTTCGTTCTTTTTCCATTCCCCTTTCCGATTCGTAAGTATATTTATTGTAGACCCTTGATTCTTTCCTTACACGTTGGTATTCTCCTTCTATGCCTTCTGTTCTAGTTCTATATATTGGTTCATCTATCGAATGTTTGCCTTGTTCATTGCCCGCCTTGCTTCTGTTACTTTGCTTGCTGCTCCGACATTTCAGTCTGTCCCAGCATCTCATCATTGAGAGTACACATGCAGGTTTGGGTTCATCATCGTCAAAAAAACTGACTTTTATCGTGATTATGGCGATGAGCGTAATCACGGTACTCTGGACTGTCTGGATAATCAGGTAAATCGAGAAAATTGCTACAGTGTCAGAATTGGCGGGAAGTGTGGAAGAAATAATAGTTAAAAACACGGCGAGTGCCAGAAAGACGGTCACCGCATAACCTGCCCGCTCCCCACTCTCACAAGGAAGGACGAAGACAAATATGTTCAGAATCGCCAGAAGAATAATTGGTAGGACAATGGATAGAATAATATAAAGGGGCTTCCTCTTGATCTTGAAGTTGAAACTGATTGATGTTTCGCTAGATTCTTCCTGCACTGACCAGCCGCTATCGATAATATCCCAGGCCGAGTTCGACTCGTACTCATCTAATATGAGACCTCGTTTACCACTGATCATGTCAACCTGCAATACATTGATGTACAATGACGTCGTTAAAAATAATTCATTAATTAAACCACTTTGAAGGGAAGGAATTGTCTCGTTTTATAACTAATATATGTTTCGTTTCAGTAAATTACGAATAAAGTAAATTCAATGGTAAAAGAATGAAAGAAATATATTAAAACGGATTAAAAATAATTATAATTGGTTCTGGTCAGAGGATCTACGAGCTTGAGACTATTTTGGCTTATCTGTGCCTATCTTTACATATTGGATGTGAGGAAAAGCAGTTTTGTTTAGCCAAATACTGGAAAAGTCGTACATTTGCTGGTTTTAACATCAATGCAGAAAAAATAAAATTTAAAACAAAAGACATAAGACAGGTCGCCTTGCATTTTTGTAAAACGTAATCAAATCAGGACATATTATTCAACATCAGATAAAACTATTTTTCTGTTGTTAGTGTTATTGTTGATGTTTGTGGCTGGAAAGCTAATCAAATACCTCTTTTTTAGAGTAACTCCAGGCGACAAATGTCAGGGAACATTCCTGCACGTCAAACGGGAAGTTCCTGATGTTCATGGAGCATGTGGACTTGAATACCTACATAATCGATATAGGAAATGTTATAAACAATCGTAACAGTCATCTGTGTAAACTTAATTTCCACAAAAATGAAAGATCCCTCGTTGGCATGTTGGAAATGTTTTAACCATTTTGTTATTTCGGGTGTATCAAAATAAAAAGTGCTCATATGACCTGACGTTAAAACAACTGGTCATATGTTGTCAAAGATAGAAACTTGGATTTATGAGTTATACTTAGATAGACCTGTTGTAATGGATTCAAATATTGAATTGAATGTTTGCTTTTCATATTATATCGTATTTAGTTTAGAACAAACAAAATAGTTGAGAAGACCAAAAGAGACATTAAGGAATATGCGCCATGCATGAAAGTCAGCTGTAAACTGTACAACAATTGTATAAAACTGAAATGGATATGACGTGCGCGTAGTGTTGTTACGTGCATTTCGAATAGCCAGCTGAATAATTTTCTGATTTTAATGCACAGATATTACAGTTTTACAGATGTTATAATTCTACCTTTATAATGCACTTTGTGTAGTTTACCTGGAAGGGGTACCACCATGTGTAACCGTCTGAGTCTACAATCACATTTAGTGTTTTCAAACCGAGCTGTTTGTAATCCTGGTTGGAGTTTTTCAGGGCAACATCTGGTGTCCAAACATCGTCCTGTAATTTTACCGTAGGAATAGTACCGTATACATTTATACGGTATAAAATAAATAAGTAAAGCCGGGCTTTAAGATCTGGCCAACACCTGTCGTTAAACATGTCGTTATATTTAAAAAGTTCCGCCCCTTTACAATACACTGAAACACTTCTTTTTCCAAAAAGCAGAAACGATTTCTCATAAGGAAAATAGCTCATGGCAAAAAACTGTTTGCTTGTTTAATAACTTGTCTCCTATCTTAATTTAGTCGTGTCCTATTTAATCATCTAAAAGAAGGATAAACGTGAGATTTAGACTTACAACATAATATGCATTGAAGTCTTAACCTGCTTCGCAAGAATTGAATTGCATATAATATATTATAGCTCCAGATCAACGCACAATAGCTGGAAGCTTACTGACCAATATCTGCATGTTGTGCTGCTTAGTCTTTACCAATACAACTTTGGGGAATATATTAATTTTCAACTAGATGACTAAGCATTTAAGATGGAAGATTAATTATTGCGGCGTAATAAGGTTAAGGACGCTACGCTTGATTTTGGCTTTAAGGAAAAAATATGAATCGCAGGAATTGTGTACCTGAGGATAGAAGTAGTATGAAAATCCTCCGTAGTCGTTCGGATCCCATGTCAGAAACTCGTCGTACCAACGAATCCCAAGAAATGCGGTTGTCTGGAGGATTTCCGTAACCTCGTCGAGATTGTTGATGCTCAGCAGAAAGAGGTTTACGTAAACCTCTGGAAGTAGACATTCAAGAAGAAAGCAATTTACACTTTGTCTTACATAAAAATATCTAAAGAGTTTGTATGTATTTGCATTGCCTTATAACTTGTTTTACTGAGATACTGGTGCCTGTCCTACAACTGTGGTATGAAGGGCGTCAGCTCCAGATTAAAACCAGAGCAATGGCAGTCCTCTTTTTCCAACCTACGTAGATATTTATAATTGTTTGTTTGTTTGTTGTTGTTGTTTTTGTTTTCGATGGGTTAATTTTATATGTAAAAAGTGGCATTTAAATGGATAAAATCGCCCGCTTCTTAAAGCTTCGGAATATTTGGGTGGTTTAGCCTAAGATGGAGAAAACATTATTTTTTACATTTTATTAGTTAATACAGCCATATATGACTAATGATAATATTGGTTGCAAGAGCGGATTTAAGCAATTATCTGGTTGTTTTAATGTAAGAATTTTGCTTTATCATATCAATATGTGTAAGGCACATACGTACAATCAGTTGAACACCGCTGTGAGGTATGAAGTCAAATGATTTGACGGCATATAATTTTACTTGAACACCTTTATTGTTTGTTAAATTGAATGTCAATTGTCTAAAATAGTAAGTGTTTTGAGCGAAAAAACTGTTGCCCAAGATATTATTCCATTCCATGTCTCATATTTTCCTCAGTATTTAAACAGGGTAGTATGTTGTGCGGTTTGGAACATATTTGTGTTTCAGAACTTGAATCAGTTACAGCCAAAGTCCACCATGAAAAAGCATGTAAATTTATACAAATTAGTTTAGACGTATTGTGCTTGCAATTTAAATTTTCATTACCCTTTTTAAGTCTTGGTGTAAATTTAGACAAAATTATTCACATTAACCAGTTAAAAGTACAACTCTTTATCATTTATCATCATTATTCTCGAAAAAACATATTCTAATATGTTAGTGTCCAAAAACAGCATAAATATGACATTTAAATTTCAGTGTTTTGGGCAGTTATATCTTCTTTATACCTTGATTTGGACTGATACTGTAAGTTATTAAAAGTAAAAACGAAAATTATGCTTTTCTTAGTATGCTGTGTTAGCATATTATTCAAATGAAATTATTTCTTGTTAAAATGTGTAATTTATAAGGTATACTTAAATATTCAAATTGTGTCATCCGAAATTGCCGGAGCTGGATAAAAAATATGTGGTATAAATATCTATCCAGTAATGTAGCCTATGAGTACTTTTATGCGGCCTAACAGCGACTAACAGAGCATATCAAATTTTGTATTGGGTTTATTGCGTAGCAAGTAAACCACTGCATTTACCCTCGCAAAATGTCCCACATTGATAAGTTAATGCATTATTATCAAGATCACTCAAATTGATAATAATAAATGCCAAAGTATCTTAAGCACATTTGCATAACAGGATGTTTACAGCCACCTGTTTGGCCAGGTATGTGCAGCTACCCGGGTAGTCGTTAATAAAAAGATGTATGACTAGTTCTTATGATATCAATGTACGCGTACTAACTGTCACTATCAAAACTGATTTCATAATTCTGTTTCCCAAACGTTGTATAGAATTTTAGTAGAGGTTTTAAGTGGATGGATAACTTAATTTGTAATTAAAACGTTTAAACCAGCTCTACAATTGTTAATGAAATATAAACTAGATTTAAGAAGCGGTATCCTTACCTCCAGGAGGCGTCGCTTTCGTTTCCTAACACGAATCTGGATATTTGTTTTGTCAATTTAATTGGAAAACTGGTAAGGAAACAGTATAGTGAATGTGGTTCTTTCCACGGACACCTGTTGCAGCACATGTGTCAGTAACATTGGCAAAAATAATTCGAGAATCAGAGGCCAGAATGAATTAGAAACACGTGATATGGGCTTGTCTATAACACACTTAAACTAAGTCAAAGGTACCTAAGACAATTTTGAAAACACATAATCGTTTTATAATTAAACAAGAAAATATTTCATTTAAGATACACAAAAAAATCAACCAAGAAGCATTTGTTCTATCAGGATGTCTACGCAATATTCCAATGTGCAATTGTCAGTACTTCTTTAGCAGCGGTTCTTTTCAATACCTCAACCCCATTGCCAAGTATTAAAAGGTTACACAGCAAGATGTCCTTTCTAAATTGTATGTATATTTTAATATTTATTTGTATGAGTAAATGGCGTGCGGATGTTTTATCGCATATAACTACTACTGTACATTTGCAATTATCGTCTACTGGTACCTGGCTTGTTGTTGACAAATATAACTGTATGCCTAAATGGCAGGCTAGTAACTGCCTTTATATGGGTACGACTTTACACATATTATTATTGTACCGAGTTAAATACATTTATTAACGCCACATAATATTTTTACGTAAAGATACCTTACCTTAAGAATATACTACAAATCTTATGCAAAATGTCAAGTGAATGATTGGAGCTGCAAGATAAAAGACGATTTGTCAATGTCTAACTTATTTCTAACGTCTAAAGTGAAGGCAATTCGATGTATAGCTTACATTGTAACTTTGTAAATATTATATGAGAGCGAAACTTTCAGTTTCTAGCAGAAAAGACGAATATTAATTTCAAGATGTTCATGTCTTCCCTTTCAGATTTTGTTGGTGGTACCCCACTTCTACAAGTACTTTATGGCAATAAGTGCTTTGTCGATATTGTCAGAAATGCTGTGCGACAGAATATCCCTTTACGTTTACAATATATATCTAGCTTTTTTCTTTCCTTTTTTTCTTTTTTGAACTCTTATTAGCATTTATTTACTCAGACCGTTTATATGCATTTACATGTGCAGTTTTTATCTGATCGTAGGTGTGATAAGTAACACCATATTTTGCACAAAGGTCATGCAAATTATACAATATGTATAGCGCATATAGTTCCAGTGTTTTGAAAATAAAAACCTACATAAATGCTCTGGTTGCATTAATATTTTGCCTATGAAGTTGCCGATCAACCGACGAATGTCAAAAGGTGTGACGAGAGGTAGTAATACGACTGGGTGGTATCCATATAAGCCTGTTAGCGTTAAGTCAAAATTATGGTTGAAAATTATTTTATATTTCACTTTAACAATTTTATGTGACACTTGTCGTAGGGAGTACAACGCCCACTTTGGTACTTACAGTCGAGCTTCGGTAAAAGCCTTTAAGATGCCAGTCAATTAAAAGGATTTAAAAATCCATGAAATGTTAAAAAGTTTAAGTCCCTGGTTTGCAAGTTACATGTTCACTTTTTGTAAAGATATTATATCATAACACATTTAAAAAAGCAGGGTATTATTGAACAGATGCAGTTGCCATTTTGGATTCATTTACATTTTATATTTGCCTATAAAGCTGTCCGTTTGTTTTTAATCATTATGTGTTGACGCGTAACCAGTGTTACGATGAGCGTAGTACAGTTATGTAAATGTCTCCTGAAATGAAATCCGAATGCTTTGATATACAACAAAGACATGACATAACATTTAATTGTAGTTTTATCTGTGTGTTGTTGTTTTTTAAATATGATATACAACACATGACTGTGTACATAGAATATTGTATGTTTATTACATCATTTAATAAAGTAGAGTAATAAAAGGGTAGTAGTTATTTTGCCAATATACTTTAAACTGTTCACAGTTTGCTGCCTTTGGAAAATAAATTCGCGTTTAGTAAATGCACCGGAGGACATTATTATCTATTAATGTAGCTATTTCTTTCGTCGTAGCTGTATATTTTATTTTTGACCTACTTAAAGCTGCTGATGCAAAGAAAGCCCATATAAATATCGAAGAGATCCACATTTGTGAAAGTTGCCCATTGTATCAGTGTATCTTTAAAAAAGAATCGCAAACCTTATCAAGAAATATACAATCACTATAAATCTGGATAATCTACTTCTTATCTTTACGTTATAAAAGGAATAAAGGCACAGCCGAATGGCATCATTAAAATGTACAGACCCATTCTTATTTTGCAGCGTACGTGATTGGCATGTAAAGTTGGTGACACAACCAAAATTGCATATCTATAAGCATGTGATTTTATAAAGGCTTACATGTTTATTTTAGAAAAAATAACTTTCAGGAAATAGAAATATATTTTAGATGTGAACGCTACGGATAATTGTCCATAAAAGTCAGTTGCAATTATTCATTGTTCTATTTAATATATATTATTATCATGCCAAACTTGTCATGGGGCAGACTTCCTTGCTTTAACATTGAAACAGCAAGATATCGTGCATGAGTCACTCAACAACTAATTAATGCAGGTTTTAATAGGATACACTGTTTAAAAGGGTGCATTTATATTTTATACTTTAACCACTAACCGTTAGTAGATTTTGAAAATATGTGCCATTTTCATTTAAGTTTATTCAGAGACAATACGATAAGGGTCAATATACATGAAATATAATTCAAACTACTCCAGTTACTTAACAATTAACAGCTTAATAACTTTATCGGCTAGGTGCGAAACGTGGCATACACATGGGTAAATGTTAAAGCAGGTGTATGTTGAAATAAAGTTCTTATTACTCAACAAACGCAATAAAACTCGAAGAGTGTATGTATGATTTAGTAGGCTCTGTCGTAGTGACTTTTGTCATTTTTCTAACTGAAGTGTGTTTTCAAAAATCATTTTAACATATATAGAAAAAAATGAAAATATTGTCCTTGTGGCATTATTTTGTTTTTTGTTTTATTCACTATTTGCCAAACACATACCCACACACTTCATCAACCGATTAATGTCAAAAAATGTCACAGGAAGTAGTAACACGACAACTGGGTGGTTTCTATATAAGCCTGTTACCGAGAAGTCAAAATTATGGATGAATATAATTTGCATTTCACTTTGACAATGTTATGTGACGCTCGTATGAAGTACAACGTCCACTATGGAACAGTCGAGTTTTGGTAAAAGCCTGTCAGATAAAAGTAAATAAAAAGGATTTAAAAGTCCATGAAATGTTAAAAGGTTCAAGTCCCTGGTTTACATGTTACTTGTTCACTTTTTTGTAATGATATTATATCATGTCACCTAACACATTTAAAATAAGGCTATTATTGAACAGATGCAGTTTGGGATTTTGCATTCATTTACATTCCACTTGGCTTAAGTCTGAACCTCATGTTCTTACGTTAGGGATATTTTTGATGCGACACCAAGAAGGAGGACGTGGACAGTACCACGATAACTAGGGAACTAGAATATAAAAATATAAAAAGTAATAGTCAATGTACAATCCTTATTAATGTTATCGGGGTACCTCTTGGGTACGATGTGGGGACCACGAAAATGTGCGAAGAAGGGCACTCACCTGACGATGCAACGGGTTGCAGTTGCTTGGCCATCGAATGGAAAGAATTGTTATGATACTGGAAGGAAATTGAGACTTTTGAACTAATCTTACCTATAGGATCTGATTGGTTGATCACCGGCCGAATCTTCTTGTCGTACTCCTGCGTCACGAACAGCTGGCGCTTTAGGGCAATGGCGTCAGCAGAAGTTTGTCCGAGACTCACACTCACGTGACACAAGACGAGGAAGCTCACGGTAACACGGTTGTACATTTTCTCTCAGGTAACCTAAAGTGACCAAAAATGCAATTACAGTCTTACTGATTGAGATGTGTTTCATGTGTTTCAGAAATACAATGTTGTTGATCGTTGTGGTATGGTGGCGCTACTGCTGCTGCTGCTTTGTTGACGTTGTTGTTGCTCTGGTTTCTAGTTAATGATAATGTTGGTGTCGTTGTTGTTGTGTTGTTGTTGCTGCTGCAGCTACTTTGGCGACAGTGGTTACCATGTCAATAACTCGTTTTAAGAAAACAGAAAGAATACAGCAACTCAAACAAACTTCTTTCTATATTACTGTCCATGTAAGCCGACCATATAACAAGAGAGATGGAGAGATTAATAAAGGCATACGCCTAACCATCTGGTAATTTAGGTTGTTGGAAAGGACATTCTTTGGGTCACAGTTGCAACTGGAACACTTAATTTATGTATTCTACGGTAAGGGGCTGTTGAAGAGAGGTCGTACACGTCACACTTGATGGACATGGGCTATCTGCACTGATATTGGGCTGCAATACTCTAGTTCCTAACTCTTCCTGATACCACTGCAGCCGGAGGCTGGGTCCAAACGGGTAGACGCACCAAAACCTCATTAGCTCACTACTCTTCCCCCATATATTATACTCCCTCCGTGATAACATAGTGAAGCCAGAAATGTCACATTTCAATTTAAATTCTTTTAGAGTCGTGCATTGGTAAGCAAACTGCGTTCCCCGGAATCAACATTACTGTATACAGGCGACAGAAGATTCAACATTAAATGTATAACACGCTTAATTTAGTTTTTTAAGCTTATATCAAATAACAGTATATTTTAATTTCCAACATAATATACATGTAAGTATTGTTCAGCCTATATATGATATGCACTGGAAGAATCTCTATTGTTGTGAGTCTTAGTACATACAATACAGCATGTAATTTGGTAGTATAACTAAACATACATCAATACCACACACGTAGTGATATAAAATAGATTAGATCTCTTTGATGTCTTATTCAAAAGTTACTATCAGTGAGTAAACTTCTTACATCCTGTAACATATTAAAAATGGTAACGTCTCTTACCTGATAAACCAACTAACAACTCTGAACAAAAATTCTCAAAAGCATATCCGGTTACTTGTGCAGTGTGGCGGTCGTAAAAAATATACATGTAATTTATGTTGTCACTTAATTCAAATTATCAGGTTTTACGTGTATTTATTAAACTTTGACATTAATTGGAAATTTAAATCTTCATTATTTCCTTCTAGACACAAACAAGAAGTTACAACAATTAGCACTTCTTTTCTAGGGTTTTGTTTTTAATTTAAATATTTACTTCCTTTTACAATCATAATATTTGTGTTTTTCGTAAATAAACAATACTTATCACCAAAATACAATGTGGAAAATTTTCTATCAGGACAAATATTTTAATAAAGTCACTTTATTCTTATTAATGACGTTTAATTCTTAGAATGCGTGAAGAGTTTTGGTTCCAAAGTATCTGTATCTGTTTTCTATTCCCTGCTTGCATTTGAGAAACTCCCAGGAAGTGCAAGGTCGGAACTCTGTAAAACTGGTTTAAGCAATCTAGTCGGCGTATTTTCTGACAGACAGAGGGTAACCTGTTGGCTTTGCTTTATTTTGTTTGATGTCTCGTCACAATTTTGCAGTAAATTTTGCGCCTGGCTTGCATGTGAATTCCTTAGTCCGGGGCCTTTTAAAAACTTTAAATATGCTGCCGTATTTATTAAATATTGATAAATATTAATCATTGAACGTTGATATATTGTTATTTCCTATTATGTGTTTCCAAAGCATTTAAATATGTCCGTTGGTCACTACATTGCGTTCTAATACTGCATCAAACTTATGGCGTACTTTAAAGCGAAAATCTCCCATTTAATCGCGTTAAAATAAAACACAATTTAGAAGCTGTTTTTTTTTTTCTAAATGTGTAAGGGCATAAACAGTTGATTTAATGTTATAAACACGACGGAAGGTTTTAATCTTAATATATGACATACATAATTAAATTTCTAAAGTATATATAAATTTAACAGTGCATTTGAATTTGTTACTTAGTATGAACGTAAAGATGTTCAGTGCGTGTAAATGATATGTTATATGCATTGAAATAGACACAATATAACATTTCACATTTCACAAAATACATACAAATAATTTTGTATCTCGTGCCGAGTCAGAAGAACAGAAAGATGCGAGTCTAATTACATAAAATAAAGACTAACACAAGCAACAATATGAAATAGTTAAGACTGTTTAATATAATTTATCATAAAAATAACTTAACAATATATTGAAATGTATGTGTATTCTTAAATACTGCACAATCACTGCTGAGGGCTATGTTAACATACATAGCTTATTCTCCCTGGTATATAACTTTAGGAAATGTCTTACCCAATTATTTAATGTTAAAATAATTATTTTAATAATATTTTTTTCATATCAACTGTAATAATTATAAATTTACTTGTCATCAGTGTTTCACAGAATTCTCAAGAAACTATGTTCTCTTCTGGGCTGAATATCATTTGAACTGTTCTCAAACTATAACCACTTCCTTAAAATACTTTTACACTATTCCTCTCTCTGGTTCAGAAATATTTGCATTTTAACGTCCTTAAACGTCATTTGTACTTTGTCTTCACATGAAATACACATGAATACTGTCTTGACAGCCCTTAATCTCAAAAATAGTCGCAGTTGAGCATCATTTGTTCTTTGCTTGTTGGTTTTATACTATTTTATTTACATTGTCATTGTTTTATCTCCACTACACGCGTGTAGATAGGAATATTGACAAGTTAAGAACCTTATTAAAATATGCACATCTTTTCATACTTATAATGTATTTGTCTTTATTCTATGTAAACTGAGATATATTTGCTGTTTAACATTATCTTTAAATCAATTTCTCAAATTGCAACAATTAACCCTGTCATTGTCTTCACTTCATTTTCGGTTAAAATAATACGTATTCAAAAAATTTGTGAAAGTGCATATCTTTCTCAAGTAAAAGTTCACACTTTACATGAAGCAACAATACCAGTTATACGTTTCCTCTCATCGAAATACAAAGTAGTTATTTTTTTTTTAAATTACATCACTACATTTTATAAGGGTTTTGCTTAAAATGAGTATAACCTACACTTATGCTGTTTTGTTTGATTTGTTTACTTTTTATCCTGGATAAACCCAGAAGGAAGTACGAGGTTAAAGCTTTGCAATACAATTTTAGAAAATTGTACATGTTTGTTCCAAATGGCGTTAATGTTATTACAAAATGAAATGCTTGTTTGCCGGAGCTCTTTACTTTCAAATAAAGCTCATCCTTGGCCTGGAATCTTTCGATTATTGCTACAGCCCAATTTTATAGTTTGTTAAAATCATCTTTTTATTTTCTTAAGACTTAATACCGAATATCTTTCATATAAATGTTGTAAATTCGTGCAACGTCAAAACGTGTATCGTGTGTCTGAAGATATGTGGTCATTTATGTATGCTAGCGATATAGTCTCTTTGAAAAGTCGACTTCAGTGCATAGACTTCTAACAACCTGTAAAAATTAAAACAGCTGGTGTTTCTTACCTGATGTACCACTGATAATCACAACTCTGAACTAGTACAGAAACACTAAATGTCATCCTATTATCTAGTATCATTTACTCAGGCGTGGTTAGGGCCTCCACAAAAGTAATTTATATCGATCCGCTTCAATAAATTTTTTAACACAGGTTCCGGATACTGCACTCCATTTGCAACCGCCTAGCTTTGTAGTGAACCTCGCAGTAATGATAAATTCTTAAAAGCATATCCGGTTTAATTGTATGTAATTATTGATCGTTACTAACTTTTTTTCCTATTAAGTCAAACTAATGAATAAATGAGGGGCTTGTAAAACAGGAAAGTGTATCGTACACAGGGTGTTAACTCGCCATGGCATTATACATTATAACATCTCTTTACCAGTAAGGAACATATCAATATTTTGTTTGTAGCTTAAATGTTATAAGTTCATTTCTTTACCAAAATGCTTTTTATGTGTCCATAATGAAGTTCGCTTTGCGCATGATTAGTACTGATAAAGAACTTTCTAATTTGTTATTTCCTATGATACGCTAGAAGATTAAGTTTTTATACCATAGTTTTGACTACTTTTTCAGGACCACATATTAGTGATGTGTCGTATTTAAAGGTGGATTCCTCCTGCAAATGATGTATTTATTGTGTGTTCATTTTATTGTTACTATTCTTTCTTATGTAAGTACAGTTTTCACGAATCCAAAATGAGAAGTCTCGTTTTAAATAACTACGGACTATCTTTCATTACATCTCTTTTAAACTAGAATATACTTAAGCTCTAAAACATAGTTCAGATTAGCACATAATTGTGAGTGCTACTCTGTCGTCACTTTTCAATTTCCTTATAGTTACTAAAGGCCCATCAAAATGCTGATGAGGTTCAATAGCTTTTTACAAATGAGGTTGCAGGAAAATATTTCCCGCATTCTTAAAATGTTTTCTTTTTTAATTATCTACGATGTGATAGGTATTTTTATATTCTTTATGTAAGATTTTTTTATTGTTATTATTTAAACAATTTAAGCATATTCAACCACTCATATCTCATTTTATCCCACCATCTCTGTAGATATCGGTTGATATAACCCGTGTGATAAAGATGAGCTTTATCAACCGATATTCGCGCACCTGCTCTAAGCCGGACTACTTTTTTGACGAAACGATCAGGAGTGTTTACGAGAACGAAACTCATTTATCCCGTAATTATGCTTGTGGTCACCCCAAAAATGTCCCTAATATAAATACTGGTGAAATAGAGCAAAAGAGGCTATTAAAAATAAAGAGGATGCGAGCGGTCTCGATCTCTGACCTGCAGGATTGAAAACATAAGTGGCAGCGTCTTTACCGACTGAGCTAATCGGACAGTTCCTCTCAACTTTTCGAAGTTTTATTTAACAATGATATGGAAAATTTGAAAAACAAAAATCTTACCAGAAAAATGAAACATGTACTACAGGAACATGATTAAAATTGTTTAGTAGTAGTAATGAAATCAATAAAAGTCCGAATTTGTAGCAAAAATAAAAACAACTCTCGAAATGCCCGATCATCATCCATGCGAGACACCCCGTTGTGTTGATGTTATTTACTGTAGTGTGAATTGAAAGAATGTGATGAAGAATCGTGTAAAAACCTAAGCAGTGTTGAAAAGACGAGCTATGAGGATTTCGAGGAAAAATCTGGCTTTAATCCGAACATTTTTTAGAATGAAATTGATCTTGAATCTGTGGTGACTGTCTCAGATTGCAATCATCTGCCTAATCTTAGGGCAGACCCTGATGATCAAATGTCGTTACATGATGAACATTCAAATGGTTTAGATAGAGCTCGATCTTTAGTAGAACCAAATACAGCTGACTGCACAGATCTGGACAAATGTGCTAAAAAATCACAGTTTCTAGACGTAAACATGAACACCAACCCACCACCTCCAATCCCAACATGTCTCCAAATTTCGCAAGTCATCCTGTCAAAAACACAACTATCTTCGAAATTTTAAAGCGCTATATTCAATGTTCATAATTTCAATGTCATCACCAATTAAAATCCATGAGCTACTGTTTGTTACAGCCACAAACACACACACAAACCGCGAATGTAATTCGCGTTTCTTAATGCCAAGTGCGTAGCAACTTTAATATTACACGGTCTTGACATTACACACTACATGTATTACTTTACACGAGGTTGTGATTTTTGTTGTGGTTTTTTTTCCGACCATTTTTTTCAGTTATCGTTATCAATAAAATTACAACCTTATGTAAAGCGCAAATAAAATAAAAGAAATAACATGTTTATTGTCTTATTTTTTAATTGTAAAATAGAACTATTTCTTATAGCCGAATTACTCTATTGCTCGCGCATGAATTTCGTGTATTGCATTGGAATGTCAGATCATGTAAGGGAGGAGCAGTAGCGGTAAATTTAAATGTTTACCTTTGAAAAGCTGTTGATGGTGGGATAAAAAGAAT
>CM017558.1:12198400-12285900 GCA_007844125.1 Sinonovacula constricta | reverse complement strand
CAGAAAAACAGTTATCGCATAACCTGCTCGCTCTCCACTTTCACATGGCAGGACGAAGACAAAAATGTTGAGAACGGACAGAAGTGCAATTGGTAGGACAACACTCAGGATGATAAACATGGGTTTCCTCCTTATTTTGATGTTAAAACTTATCGCCGCCTCGCCTGATTCTTGTTGCACCGACCAGCTGCTTCCGATCACGTCCCAGGCCGAGTTCGACTCGTACTCATCTAATATAAGTCCACTATCACCACTGAGCATTGCAACCTGCAATACATGTAATTAGTGTTGTAATACTAACGAGACGATCAGAAATAATTTTGATATAAACGCTTATTCTGAACGAATTAAACAATATGAGCTCTGTTTCTTTGCAGAAAAGATAACAACAAAATGGCAAGTTAAAAAGGTAGAGAAATTACTAGTATGTAAGACTGACAAAACGAAAATTAGGCCAAAATACTTTAATTCACTAATAAATCATACTAGAATACGGTTACTATGAGTATACTATGAGCACATTAGTTTATATATAGTAGGAAACCGGCTTCTTGTTCAGCCAACTACCCGAGGTGCGAATACTAGGAAAACTGTTTGTTTGCATAGTTTAACATCTTACTATGAATAATATTATTACCCATCGGGTAATCATATACATAGTATAAGACAGTGCCTACTTGCATCATCTTAATGCCTTCGTTGTGGCGACATGCCGCAACATACCGCGAACACCCGGCATATTACCATATTGAGTCAAGTTATCTGGACTCTAGGTCGACCTGCCGTGATTACATCTTATAATATATAAGTAAATTACAAATGTTCCAAAGACTCGCAAAAAAGTTATTGCATTAGGCCGTGCATTAATTTGTCAAAGAATTGACCCACGCAGTTGATTTACAATTGATTTATCGCTTATAGTTCTTCACATAAATGACACGTTTAAGATAAGATAAAATACCGGTTCAAGAAAAGACAATGTTTGGGATGAGTTTCATTTTTGTATTTCTGCGGGAGGATGTGGGCCAAGGAAATACCTCGGAACTGGAATAACTCCAGGCGACAAACTTTAGGGAACATTCCTGCACGTCAAACGGAAAGTTCCGGATGTTCATGGAACACGTGGACTGGAACACCTAATATCAATAGAGCAATAGTATACGGGTTAATAACTTGCCTTAGTGTATAATAGACTTAAACTAACAGTAGGAAAAAAACGTTACAAAATTATGCATTTTAAATCATAAATACAAAAACAAAGCTTAAATTTTTCGAAGTTAAGATTCGTAACAATGAAAATGCTCTTAGTGACATACTTAAGTTTAATTGGTATATTCAGCATAGCATTTAATTTTCATGTTATTAAGCTTGTAAAACAATTTGGTCGAAGTTGGTCTCGCAGGTATTATCTAGTCTGTGTCGAATATTGATAAAGTTTGCAAAATAACAAAGAGCAATGGATTGAGATACCGCCTTAGTTCAGTAGATTGTATGACCACACGCTATCTTCACCGTCAAAACGTTGCAACGATTTCAAACTAAAAACATTTTACAATTTCAAATTGGACATGGCGAGAATACGTAATACGAGGAAAAGTTAATATAATTGTATGACAGTAACGAAATAAAATAAAAACGCTACGTACAAATTGTGAGGGTTTTAAATGTAAAATATACTGAACACACTTTGTGTTTCATAAAACTTTATTTTATTATCATTACCTACAGACTTTAAACAACCAAAGCGTCATCAATCTACGATCTGAAATGTGCTTAGTGTAGTTTACCTGAAAGGGGTACCATTGTACGTAACCAGCAGAATTAACCTGCACATTTAGTGTGCTCACACCGAGCTGTTTGTATTCTTGATAGGAGTTCTTCAAGGCGACATCCGGTTTCCAAATATCGTCCTAAAATTGTAACATGTGTAACGTAAGTGTGTATGTCTTATATACATTGTATATTGATCTTTAAATGATAATTGCAAATATATCTACTACCATTGGCATCATCATAGAATACTGTAACATTTTGACCGTGACAGACTAGACGGCTCTTTGTGCTAAACAAGTAAATTTTCCAACACCTATTTACAGGAAAATATAAGAAATGAGGGAAAATAAAAATCAAGTAACAAACAGTTATGAGTTACTTATGTAACATCATAAGCTTGGGGTTTTATTTTTTAAAAGGCATATTAAGACGGTTAGCCCAATGTTAAGAAATTAGAACCAAAAAGACAGACACAAAATGTTATGACAACGAATTGAACCTTAGTCTGCCTTGCACCAATTGATCAAACTTAAGCAAATAGTGTGGATCCGCTGGGAGCCGTCTGATGAGAATATGCACTTCATGCTGCGAATTTTATATCATATCAATACGTTGTGGTGTCAATATATTTAAGTTGTGAATAGATAAGTAAGACTTTAATACTTTAATATGAGTATCAACAATTGAAAATCAGGATTAAGCAGGTATAAGTACTGTCAAACTTGATTTCAGCTTTTAAAAAAGAATGCAGAAATAATCTACCTGAGGATAGAAGTAGTAATTTAATTGTCCGTAGTTGGTCGGATCCCATGTCAGAAAGTTGTCGTACCATAAAATCCAAAGATATCCTGTTGTTTTGAGGACCTCCGTCACCTCGTCGAGACCGTTTATGGCCAGAAGGTAAAAGTTCAAGTACACCTCTGGAAAAAAAGACATTCAATAAGAATACTTGACACATTTTTGTTTATACTATTATTAATTAAGTAAAGTTAAACGTTAAACTTGATTATATGCTGTATTGGTATCGGTTCCGGTTGCACAGTAGATGAAAAAAATGACGATGGTTGTCTCCGTGTACGATTTTCCGAAATTAATCCAATACGGTGACAGATCAAGTGCCACAGTTTGTGCAATATTTCCACATCCAGGCGGATTTTAAAAGCATGCAACCGCCGGTGTTTATCTGCCCTGTCAGCGGTGATCTTTTGCACATGTTCATAAGTTTTCCCCTTCCTCTTTCATCTTTTCTCTCACAGTTAAGTCGTTAGTTTGGAAATGTAAAGCCGCCTTGTTTACTCTCAAAATGCGTGCGTGCGTGAGTGAGTGTGTGCACGCGCGCGCGCCTGGGAAACCACTCGTTTATTTTTTATTTCAATAATATCAATTTTACAATCGGAAATTGCAGAATTAAAAATTCCCGGTATTGATATACCAATAAAGAACTAGCTAAGAAAGTGTAAAATCGTTTTAATTTCGAGTGTATTGATTATTTCGCATAAATGCATGTCGAGGTAAAACCATCTTAGATCAGGTTTTGCCTAGATTATCTCCAAGATTATGTTTTTCGCCGCCGCCGGAACTTGAAACCACTCAATGCGTGGCTGAGAGTTACCATTCTAACATATTGTAAGAGCCCGACTACGGGCAAACTGTTAGTATGATTTTTTCCAAAGGACATACTTGGCAATACATACTGTATGTGTATCATTTATAAATGCGGTTTCAACAATTTGGTGTCTACTTATAAACCACTCTTGCTACAATGTTAAAGAGGACTTTTAAAGTCTCTTTTACTTTGTCATTGCAAATATTTATTCCCAGGAGTGTTACATTTTAACAATAGAGCTCTTTACATTATACAAAAGTTATAGGTAAACGGTCAAGTCAATACGAAAGTACTGCCAATGTTTTCATAAATTGTATTTATATTTTTGTTTGTGATTTTGTGTTCAAGTCATAGTTACGTCAGTCATCAACAGTTTTGGTGATCCATATGTTTCAAATGTATGTCATACTAAAACCCCATTCTCAACAATCCAAAGTTAGATAGGTGGATTGGTTTTAAATGTACGATTATTTCTATAAGTCAAACAGTCGAATCGCAACCCAACACATATCCAATGGATCGGCAAAATCGCACCCGTGATACACTGTCATATACACATCGGCCCCCATGTGTCGTAAAAAGATTTTTGACGTAATTTCATAAATATCATAAACAATGTTATTAAGATTTAAAATAATTTCAATGCATATGTTGGTGAATGCATAATAAAAATATATAACTGTCTTATAAGAATTGTAACATATACCAAACCCCGAAAAGACACAGGACAAAGTTATTCACATGCAAGTCCAATGTAAAAGTAAGAACAAATATGTGATGACTTATTTAACAAAGAGAGCGAACCCAACAGTTACCGCCTTGGAACGGTCATTCAGCAAAAGGGACCGACTGGGGAGCTTAAACCGGTTTTACAGAGCTCTAACCTTGCACTTCCTGAGAGGTTTCTCAAATGCAAGCAATGACAAGAAAACTGATTGATCTGAATAAAAAATGTCCAAGCGCTGACGTTTTCTTTTATATGTTACGACAAAAGTAGTGACGTCATTGAAAAATGAAGTCCACATATTCAAGAGAGAGAAGTATTTTTCCAATAAGATGAACTACTCAAAAAATGTTGATTGTAGGTTTACTCAAGAAAACGATGACCAGAGAAATGTAAATTGGTTGGAGCATCCTGTTCATGTGAAGATGAAAATTGAGGAACCAAAGTCCAATGTCCATCAATGAAAATACACGTAACAATCCTGAAAGGATTTATTAAAGACAAAATAGATTACATGCACGGGGAGTTTTTTTACGACCGTCACACCGTACATGAATTACAATATATGTCAAAGTCCTATGAACATTGCAACATATACCAAACCATAAGCATTAGTTTTACATGTTACTATAATACTGTACATACAACGTTGTGGGACAGGATAAAATATATAGCGCACAGTATATAGGTGCATACGCTGGCTAATGTGATGGTTGTCTGCCGAAGGTTACATAGTAACTTAAGTTTATACAATTTCAACTATCTCGGAATCGACATAATTGGCGGTCTGCTGGCTTTCGTTGGCAGTGATTGACTCTCAGATTTCCATAATCAGCCATGACCTAGTCACAGGACTGCCCTGAGCAGACACAATTTACAACTTTAGAAAATAACATACTGCTCAAGTAGCCGAGCATAGGCGATATATGATCATTATTTCAAATCCGTTTTATTTATAAATTATTTGTCTTATATATTTACATAGTAGTAGGTAATAGATCGTTGAAGTGAGGTCGAATGAGAAATAAAGCATGTGTATCCTTTGAACAAGTGTTTGCTAATTGGACTGTAAATTCAAATTGTGGCGATCAACTGCTCAGCAGTTATGAGTAAAACAAATTTATTTAAATACGCGGCATTTAAGCGATACCTTGCCTTGAATTTAATGTTTAACATTTTATTTCAATTGTTTCAACAATAATACGTGAGCATACAATAAATAAATAAGAAACAACGCTTTGGCGTTACCATTTTAAATGTCGTTGCCTTCACTCTTACTTTTCCATTATCATAACGAGTCAATTAATTCCAGGTTTTTCATCACTACCATACATATGGTGGACTTATTTCATACACTTCTAATGTTAGCTTTGTCTACTTCGGACATCTTCAAAAAGCCCTTTACACTTATGCTATAGCTTTTTGTACCCTCTGTCTTTAATTCAAACAAAAAAAGTTAAAGAATCGCTATTTTAAGTCGTTATTTAGTATAAATCAAATAAAAATACAATTAATTGATATTGTTCCATTACTTTTATTCTTATATTACGCCTGAAATAATGAGATGTATTATTATTTACCTTTATCATGTAATAATTATATTTACGAATAATCAGGCTGTATATAATTAAATGATACACGTACTAAAATTTTAAATATATATTATTTATGCTTACCGAATTCGTTTCTGATTACATTGAGAGAAATGCATAAATTGTGTTGTAATCCTATAAAACGGTTTTGACAAAGTTTGAATTTGTATGTTTACATTGCAATGAAAATAATCATTCTATGTGAATTTTTTTTACAGCCCTTGTTATTTATTTACCCTATATAAAATGTAAACATTACGGGAGTATACATCTTACGGCAATACAAAATGGCGGACGGTCAATAAGTAAGAATTTATCGGTCGAACTTTTTTGTGTCGAGTATTTCCTTTGGGTCCGTTGAAAGAGTACCGACTGTACTTGTTAACCCCCTTTGCGTAATTAGAAGTCCCGATCAATTTTTGCGTTACTATCGAGCCAATTAGCGTATTGTTTTGACTGTTGTATTCATGTTTATTGCCGCCAGCGCTTTTCGGAGATAAACATACTAGATTCTTGATTTAAGTAACAAAAATAGCTTTTGATTCTTTATGTAACATATAAACTTCACATAAAACTAATGATCAGATGCTATATTTTATTACATTATTTATTTTGGTTTTGGATATATTTGCTGTTTTTCTAAAAACGGTAAAAAGTGAAAATTAAATCAAATCTGTTTCAATATACGAGCACATTCATGCCATATGGCTTCAACGGGAATGCCTTGTATATGTTACATATTGTACATCCACAAATATGCTGTTGACATTTTTGCCCTGTTACTTTTTGTTTTGTTTGTGCATAGTACCGCCTCGGTTATGGCCATGTCAGAGACGATTTGCTATTGCTGGTGTAGGGAAAACTCCGGATAGAATTCCGAGTACAATCACCAGAGCGATGCATATCACCTGTGGGACATCTCACTATAAAGGTTCTCGACCGACAGTGCTTTTCCGTTCAATTGTAGACATTTTTTAAAATTTATAAACGGTGTTGTGTAAATTTGTAAAAAATGTATCAAAAAATGTATCATTTTTTTTAATTCGATCTTGCTCAAATGTTATTTGTGCCACATTTGTTTAACCTAGATAATGCAGCGTTTGATCAACATATTGATTAAAATACCTTTATTTAAAAGGTATATAAGAAATTTAGTATCCATAATAATTAATTAAGCAATTGAAGTAATATAACACAGACATTCTTACTATCTTCATGGGTCCCAAGAAATGTGCGTATCGATTTATTGTATTATTATAAGCTATATTATTTTGTTTAACTTCGGAATTAGTCAATCTAAGTTTATTCTAAAGATGGGCAATGGGTTACATACTAGTTATAAAACAAGTGAAACGGGATTGAAACCGAAACTGAATTTACAAGTAATGTCAAAGTTTCTATGCTTTCTGGGCTACGTGTGAAATGCATTTTAGTGCTATAAATGTATGTCTATGTGTTCAGTAAAATACAGCATTGGATTAAGTTGTTTTACTTTTTGACTGTAATATTTTCCCGATTTTACCCCCACATGATTGTATCATAATGGGATTTACAATAAATATTTACTTACATATTCGTCTAAGACCTCGGATCAACCATGTGAATAAGACATATGTTAATTCTTTACATAGCATACCATCATGGAAATATGAAAAAAAATTGTATGTTTGCCTAGTAAAATAGCATGGGCGTGAATTTGAACAAAGAGCTACAATATTCAGTCAGAGGATATTGAATTTCTCCTACTTAATAGCGATTTCAAATCCAGGTCAGTCATTTTTATTGATAACAGTTCAATAAAAGATTGAAAGCATTTTAGAAATATGATTTTTTCTGTTTAAATTGTTGGATCAAAGTTCTAATCTGTAAGACTATGTAAATGTTTGACATTGGTTCTTTAATTGTTATACATTAGAAGCGAAGGTCTCTCTCTCTCTCTCTCTCTCTCTCTCTCTCTCTCTCTCTCTCTCTCTCTCTCTCTCTCCCTCTCTCTCTCTCACCATGGTTAGAGTCATTTAAGAAAATGATCCCTTTAAAGGTGGTATCCGACAGTTTGGACCAAATTCTTTTTCAAACAACCAAAAAAGTAATAATTGCCTGAGAAGGTCATGCAAAATGTTGTTTATTGATGTCATGGATCTGTGTAAACAGTAAAGCATAAATCCGCAATCGTCGGTTCAAAACAGGTAGTTCCTATCTGAGCCACGCTGAAGAGATAGCTATTTTAGACACCACGTGACAACTTACTTTTGAGATCACGTCGTCATCCGGGTAGTCCGCCCTGACCTAGATAAGGGGATTTGTCGGCATTTTTGCCGATACTGTGCAGTGACCTTTCTAGCACAGGTGCCTACGGACTGAACCCGGCCGGTCCATTATACTGACACCGAAGAGTCAGGAGTAATGCTGTCCACTAAGCCCCGAGCGTTAGGAAGGAAGCCACTACTTCCAACATTAAAGTCTTTGGTTTGACCCGGTCGGGGTTTGAACCAACGACCTCCCGATCCGCAAACCGACGCTCTTCCAATTGAGCTATTGCGGCCAGTCAGCATCCTCACGGTAATATCATTTTTAGCCAAGATCAATATCGTTCTTATTTCTATATTTGGAAAGAATGAATATTTGGAGGGATTTCTTTTTCACATTTGTACAGTCTAACAATATAGGTAGCGTTCAAGGTCGTCTGAAATTAGACTAAACTATAAGTTTATGCATAAATAATACCTAAATTCCACAGAACGGTGGAAAAAGTATTGCTACATGCAACTGATATACACAAACTGTTTAAAACACATCAATGGGTACAAATGAACGTAAAATGCCTATTCGTCAATCCATGTCGTTTTTGTTTTTTTTAAGCATCCGGAGAGAAATTGTTTAAGTATTAAGTATTAAGCTTTGCTGTGAAAAATATTTCTTTCAATAATTGCAAATGATAATTATAATAATAATAATAATAATAATAATAATAATAATAATAATAATAATAATGATGATGATGATGATGATGATGATGATGATGATGTTGATGATGATGATAATAATAATAATAATAATAATAATAATAATAATAATAATAATAATTATATCCGAATAAATATACTAAAGGTCCATATATTGCTACAAACAAATTCAGAAAATGCCTCACCATTGTTAACAATAGACTATATCTTACTGAAATATATCTTTGTCATGCACTGGCGATATTCGAACGAGTTTTTATGTTAAGGAGTGCTATAAGTCAAAAGAACCAATTCAGCAATGTAATTGAATACTAATAACAGCATTGTCCGCTGTCAGTATCATGAAATATGAAGTATTAATTGTTGTTTCTAACTGAAATGGACGACAGTCATATTTTAGTCAGTTTTACCGCGTCAAGTTGTTTATTAGTAGACACCAGTCCAAATAAAAGCCTGGTAGAAGCACAGGCGCACCGAATGACTAGATGACCTATCCAGATTGGGTTATGTTCCGACAGGAAATCGAGCTTAGAAGTAATAGTGCAATACATAAGTGTAGAACTTTCTATATATGCGGCAATATGCGATACCGCATTCGTGTAAACCCTTATATGGGAAACTGTAAACGGATAGTCAGCCTCTTGTTGTTTAAGAGTGCAACCTCGTTCACCAAAATTTGTTATAATTTTAATTCAGATATTTAAAGGGATTTTCCTATGCCCCTGCAGTCCCACTGTCGCACATATGCATTCTCTCTGTGTCGCTGTACCTATAAACGTTCCGATACATGTAGACTTTTGGTATCCGTCAACCAGAATAAGACCATTTACATAAAATTAACAATCTCTGGCATGAGAAAGCGATGTAAAAAGTGGCTATATTTAAATTGTCTCTTTGTATTCATATTTAAGGATTTGGACATTTGTATAAAATAAATACTCTGTGCACTTTGCTCTAGACCTTTCCTGGAAATATGGTTATCTCCCAGTGTGTGCTTGATCTTACTGACTTCCGGTAAGCAATATGGCGGAGAACGACAACCAGGAGAACATATCGATCAATGTTTCAAAAGCTACTGTGTCATAATTAAATGATCTTTTTCGTAATAAAAAGGCGCGCCAGTGTCAGGCAAAAAGACATAGTGTACAGAGCTGCTGGTGTAACACAATTAGGAAATGTATCACTAAAAACTGTGTAAGAAAGAATTGAGGCCGAAGGCGTAACTGTAGTTCTCCAGACGCAGTTCACGCCTAGTTAAAACATTCTATTCTACTAAAGAAAATATTTCAAAAAGTATTCAGTAAATACAGAATTAAGGTATTTCAATGTTTACATTGCTGCGTAGTATTCAGTTGTTATAACACATTATTTGTACTTTCTTTGTACTTGGGCGTACCACTCTAAGCTCTTTACAATGCTTAACCAAGAGAGAAGTTTTTTCCAAAACACAATAAAAATGAAAACAGCAATTGTTATAAATGGCATACAAATGTAATGCTATGCATACATTGTAGCTTATCGAAAAGGTTAGTGTCAGAAAAACCTATTCAGTAAATATAAGTGAATATTTGAAGAGAATATTGAAATGCAAGTGTAACTTGTTTGGGACTTGTTTCTGTTTAATAGACGGTGCGATATTGAAAATCGATCAAACTACCAACAAGAGATGTTATAATTTACACTGTTTCTCGATCTGATGTAAGGGTTCGTACATCCCGCTGTAATTGTATATCACAAAAGAACAAAGCTCAAACAACATTTATTATCTCGAAGACTGCGCTTCTGTAATGATTGAGTATCTTTTTAAAAAAAAAAAAAAAAAAAAAAATCTACTTAGTTTCCGTTTCGGCCATTAGCAGTGAAATAAACACAACATAACGGTCTCCTATTAAGAATAAATACTTCTAAGCTTCAATTTGTCGTTTATCTCACAGACTCTTTTATTCTCCTTTTTGGCTCAAACTGAATCCTGTGAACTATTATGGCATTACAATTAAGCAAGCACATGCCACAAAGGTCATATCGTAACCAACAAAATAATGCTCAAAATCATAAAAAAACAATAACAATAACTTATCGACAAGTTTCTTACATATGAATGTTTATCTTTGTCGGATAATACATTTCGTTTTAACCAGTAACTACTGTCCGCAGGGGTTTTAAGAATTCTCTAAGACTGTTTCAATATTGTTGTTTGTTTTATTTAGCATTTTATAAAATCACAAAACTGAATAACAATCTCTCGGGGTTTCAACTTCAATACTATTCAGTTAAGTGAGCTCCTTTAAGACTCCTTTATTCTCCTTCTTGGTCATTTTTGACATCACTCAAACAGAACCATGTTGACCATTATGGTATTTACTTTAAGCAAACAAATGATACAAAGGTCATATCTAAACAGCTAATATAACGTAAAAATAAGAAGTAACTTGTTTTACTTTTGCCTTTATTTACGATAAAAGCATTGAAAAATAAACAATTACATATCTCTTGTCGTTTTTCAGTGAGTGGACAACAACTTTTTGTTACAATGTATTTAAAAGATTATGCTGAGAAAAGCAATACTATAGAAAATCTTCAGTCAATGAATCATATTTACTGTGAAAACGATACCTGTTCATATTTATCGTGATTTGTATCATCTGAACAAAGATATGCACGTTTAAACATACCAAAAATTGATGGGTGTGGGTATGTGGCATTTTAACACAGTGTAATATTTAACAAAGTTTAATTCCAGTTTATACCACTATTACTCAATCAAAGAACAAGCTGCTGAAGAAAATATGAACCTATTAATATGAAATAGTTTATTACAAAAGCTTAATACATTTGTATCTTTCAGAAAGGTCTACAGTAGTTCTCAACATCGCCCGTATTTATGTATACAACATAAACAACACATAAAGTACACTTTCTCCACTGAATGCACGTAATTTGTGAAATTGATAATATACAATAGCTTGATGTAGACATGTAATACTAATGGCTGCTTGGCTAACGACGGTAAAGCGTGGTTAAAGTGTTGCGCAGCTAATACATATCACCATATGAAAAGTCGAAGCATATGAAAAGTCGAAGTGTTCTGAGTCTAGCGACATTATGGACGTCACAAACCACGTGGGGTATACAGAAAGTGATACATCAAAATGGAGTTCCCCTTAAGCTCGTTGTTTTTTCATAAATTTATGTCATCTTATGCTTCTTTGATCTTTAATTCAACCTCACATTGTTTGATATAATAATTGGTATCGATGTAAACGCCATATATGTCAACTTTGCAGTTCTCTTTAAATAATAAAAGTGCATCTATTGTACTTTTTCTGAGATTATATGGCTATTGCAACTATATTAACATATATTTTTTAAAGTGTACATTAAGTTAAGTCTTACAATGTGTAAAATGGAATACTTACACCAACATGAACCACGTGATCTTCGAATGACATCATTGATGGGAAAATACATTTAAATGCTAGTTGACCCCTTTCGAGTCTGGCGATAAAAATAATATTCGCCCATAACCATTAAAACTATTTTCGTTTGAGGGTTATGTCCCTACTGATTAAAAATTTGATGATTCACTTATTATTATATCTGAATAAAAGACACAAGTCGTGCTAGTTTATCATCTATATACCGCTACCTACGTTCATAAAGTATAAGCGTCAGTTAGATAATGTTCAATGTTCAAAAGTAGGTTATATAGCTAGGTCTTTAGGTGTACACATACAAATCCTTCATATAAAAGTAATTGAGAGTTATTGAATTACCATATTTATCGTTGAGTCAATGATGATATTTAACCCGATCCATTGGTACATGTATATTTCGATTCAATGAGACGGTGTGAATGTTAATCTGAATGCGGTAATAGGCACAAACCATGTGTAGTATCTAAAAGATAGAATGAATAATGAATTGAACTTGGATCGCGGTCTCCGTCGGGGTTAACCTGTGATCTTCCGACTGATTTGTGGTACATTAGTCATTAATAATTAAACAATTATCCAAGTTTTTGTATTAATATAAGTGCTGTATATCTGTTGAACATAACATTGAAACATTCAATTTATGGTATTATTATTATAACTGCTATATATCTGTTGAACATAACATTGAAACATCCATTTACATATGTATGTGAAAGGTGGAGTAAACCCCTCACTCGCAAAAAAGCAATTATATCATATGCTCAACATTTTATCATAAAACAAGTTTTATGTATGACATACATATCCGTGTTTGTGGGATTGGCGGCATGCATGTTTTCCTAATCTGTAAAGACGAGTTTTAATTTTTATTTACTGAAATGGCTGGACATTATTAATTCTGAAGTAATTAATTTTCATTCGACCTTTTTTTTCTACATTTACCTGTGATTATGGTCCGTTATAAGCGGGTGTGAGTATCAAATCTATGGAAACATTTCTCAATAACAGAATTTAATGACCGATTTATGGAAATCATGCTGTTTCAATTAATTAAATAGATACAAAAATCACTTGGCAATGCGCCAATAATTAGGCAAATAGAAATGAGATCACTGAACGAGAATCAAGTTTGATTGTTACTCAGACATCGTTTTGATCGGATATAACCCATTGTACTCAGTTTAGTTTTATAGAGATATACGACTACATTCATCAATATTTTCTAACAAATATGGAGGTGAATACTCTTTGAACGAAAATTCTGATTTTTCTCAAAGATTAATAGTACGTCATATATCTGAAGTATTGTGAAAATAAAAATATGCTTTATGATCATTACTATTTTATGAAAATTATATGTATCCGTTTAAGTATCGTAAAAATTTATGAATCCATTTATGATTTGCCTCAAATTATCTGCCACATAATAAAAATAAACTTTCATATAACAGAAATAAATCATTAAAATATTTCAACAATTAGTGTAAACAATTTAATGAATACAGAATTGTAGTGAAAACAAAACAAATAGTGCATCTCGAATACAGAACATATTAAATTGCTAGTTCATTGATTTGTTTTAGCGTTCTGATCAAACAGTCGATGCATGTTTGACGTGAGATTGACATCGATGAAAAACTAGCAGATGTTTATTCTTTTATTAACATGTTTGCTAAATGGAACGGTGGTATAAACTATGCATGGAGCTAGAGGTAGCGCATGAGTAATGTGAGAACAATAAACCATTGGACCGTAGCACGATCTACCATAACTTTTAATTGAGGAGACATTTTTACAAATATTGTAAACACAGTCGAACCAAATTTATTTGCAATAGTGTTAAACGGATAACAATATGTTAACGACTTATGGATCAAATGACTTGCAAATGGGACTAATCAAGCAAGCAAGAAATAACATAATGAGTTCATAACAAATAGAAATGACAACGTTGCGTCAATACTTTACCCACGTTTCATTAATTACATTAAATTGCGGCATTGGTACTCTTGATTAATGAGATGAAAGCACTTTTCTGGAATTACATGATAACTGAAGGCGACACCATATCATTGACTGCTTTGTTGTTAATATTTCAATTATAAATGTCAACCGTTGAACCAGTACATGTATACATTCACACAAGGTAGGATTAATGATTAACGGCTTAATTAGTTCTTTTATTATCATCAGTTTTCACAATTATTAGGACTACATTTTCCATATTCTAAATATGAATTAGTAACTGGGGCAGAGTTAAATTTTGTAACTTTCTTTTCAAAGTTAATTTTTTAAAGAAAAAATACATTTGGTATAAACTGTTATTTGCTTATTATTTTACAAAGGAACACCGACTTCTTTTTAATTTTTTGTAATCTTTTGTTTAGAAAAAAAAAATAAATGTGTTGAGAAGATTTTAGCTTAGTTAGCAGCAAAAAAATAGAAGCTCCATCTACTACGTACCTTTTCTAACTATGTATCGTTAATCGGTCGGAAAATATCTTATATCTGAATAAAGATGAAAAATAAACACAATAAATTCAAATATCTTACTAGATCTTTGGCGGAGAATTTATTTTCGTTTAACGAATAACTACTGTCCGCATTTTTAGAATTCGTGTTAAAACTTATCCGAGGATTTTTTTATTCCTCCCGACTACATTAACTTTAATTTATAAACTCATCATCACACAAATAAAATTAAAAGAGGATAAAAATAGCTGCTTCAGGGTTTCGAGCCAGGTGCCCAGACTGTGAGAGGCTAGCACGTAACTATTCGATATTGTAAGAGATGCTACATTTTCATTTCATAAATAAACTTTGAATAACTTAAATTTTGTCGAAGAAACTCAAGTCTGTTTGTTGAAAGAACTGTCGGAGTTGTTATTTTAAATATTTACCGCGCTACTTATTTATACAAAAGTTTAAAAATACGTAAAAGCACTTCGCGGAGACCTGTGTTTACACACTTAAAATGTGCACCAGGCGTAAAGATTCACTGAATTTAACACAGCAATTAGGTGGTACACACTATCGTTTCATTGTTCTTCATATTGTAGTTCAGTCTGTGGCTTGAAACAGTATCTGCGTTTCGGACTGCAAGACAATAAAGCAAGAGTGCCATGATGATCCTTAATCACTCACGTGAGGACACAGGCTTGATGTAGGCTCATATCTAGCCTCAAGTAATTAAGAGTTATTTACTTTAGAAATCTTTGGTGAAGATTGGTGCATAAGTGTAGCCACTGGACTGATAATACTTTCTACAATTTTACCTAGTGACCTACTGAATCCAAGTGACCCACTTCAAAACATATCTAAGATTTCAAAATGGCAAACAGGATGGCCAAGTTTGGTGAAGATTGGACCATAAATGTGATTTTTTTTTAAAAATTGAACCCGCATGACCCAATGACAAATCAATGTGGCCTCTAATCGTTTTATCATAGTTTCTCGATATTTTGACCTAGTGACCTAGTGACCTAGTTTTCGACCCCACGTGACCTTGTTACAGTCTCAACCAAGATTTCTTGCAGGCAAACATTCTGGTCATGTTTAGTGAATAGTGTGCCATAAGGCTGGTCTCTAGTGTGTTCACAATGGTTTTCTGATTTTTGACCTAGTGACCTACTTTTTTACCTCACGTGACCAAATGACGAAATCAGTCAAGATTTCAGACAAACATTCTGACCAAGTTTGGTGAAGATTGAGTCATACATTTGATCTAATGACCTAACTTTTAAACCCTTGTGATCCAATGACAAATTTAACTCCGAAAAGGCACAGAACAAAGGTATTTCACATGCAAGCCAAGCAAAAAGTAAGAACAAATCTGTGATGAGTCATTTAACGAAAAGAGCAAACCCGACAGTTACCGCCTTGGAACGGTCAGTCGGCAATATGGACCGACTAGGGTGCTTAAACCTGTTTAGTTCACAACCTTTTCATAAAATTTCACCTAGTGACCAAATAAGCACCTCATCCAAGATTTCAAGCTGACACACATTCTGACCAAGTTTGGTGAAGATTGGGCTATAAATGTGGCCTCAAGTGTGTTCACGATCTCATTCTATTATTTGACCAAGTGGCCCACTTTTTGACCCCACGTGACCCAGTTATAAACTCCTTCAAGAATTCATTCAGACAATCATTCTGACCAAGTTTGGTGAAGATTGGGCTGTAAATGTGGTCTCTAGCGTGTTCACTCTTTTTTTTCATGTTATTTGATCTTTTGTCCTAGTTTTTTACCCCAGGAGACCCAATAATGAACTCCTCTAAGATCTCATGCAGATAAACATTCTGACCAAGTCTGGTAAAGATTGGGCCATAAATGTGGTCTCTAGCGTGTTCATGCGTTTTTCCTAATATTTGACCTTTTGTCCTAGTTTTTACCCAGGTGACCAAATAATGAACTCCTCCAGGATTTCATGCAGACAAACGTTCTGACCAAGTTTGGTGAAGATTAGGCTATAAATGTGGTCTCTAGCGTGTTCACACTTTTTTTCATAATATTTGACCTTTTGTCCTAGTTTTTCCCAAGGTGACCCAATAATGAACTCCTCAAAGACTTCATGCAAACAAACATTCTGACTCAATTTGATGAAGATTAGATAAAAACTGTGGCCTCTAGCATGTTCACAAGATACATTGTTGATGCCGGACGACGGACGAAGGGGTTTTAGTGAAGCTCACCTTGAGCACGTTGTGCTCAGGTAGCTAAAACATGTTAGGTGCGTGTCTTTAATAATATGTCTTGTCGTCTGCCTGTCTTGCTGGTTGTCTGTCTTTCTATTTGTACAAAAATCATCCAAAATAACACTAGTTTTTGTTGTTTCTGCTACATCGCACCGACATAGTTATGGTCATATTGGCGACGTCCAGCTAATTATTGGTGGAGGAAGACCCCAGACTTTTGCCTGGGTAGAACCACCGGTGCATCGCTGGTTAGCTGGAAACCCTCCCAACAAAAAGGTTCTGGCCCCAACCCGGACTCGCGGTGACGGTCTGAGGAGCCAAAATAGCAGTTGGGTTGTATAATTGCTATCTACGAAATTGTAAGCAAGTAATGTTCATTTACCTAATATTTTTTTAATAAATGTTTTTATGCTTATTATTTACAGACACGCCAGTTTACTTATCTAAGTCAACAAATTTAATTTTAGCAAATATTTGTTAGTTTATGCCATTTTTTTTTCAGAATTGTCGGCATATTTAGATTATTTATTTTACATAATTAAACATGCACAAAAAACTGTTTTGTATTGTATCTATTTGTGGAACAGTAGCCGTTGCTTATATGTAATTTACTTAAGTTTACAGAACGTATGAGAAAATTCAGGGATGAATACTTTTGAATAATCAGGTCCCAGAGCAATTTATGGTTTAATTCATTTTAAAAATCACACACACATTGGCAAATATTGATGTTTAATTTCACATTCAGTTGCCTTCCACTTTAACCACAATAAAATGTCAATAACAACTATAAAATATGTCTGGAGGGGTCCACATGTACAACTCATTTTTGTCAGCCCGTGAATTAACAATTGTGAAATACTGTTATATGATGTTAATAAATGGATCAAATCTATTTCATTACATTCGGGAAACTTGAATTATTGGCTCCCAACTTAGCATAACTATCGAGAAATACAGCCCAGACATTTCAAATGTCTCAAAAGTTAAAACTATAATTAAAATGAATGGAAGTCATAGAACCATTCAATCAAAGTTGACTAGAGTATTTGTTGGCAAGTCTATTTACAATGCGTACAGCACTGTCTTTGGCATCCAGGCCTGGCTTGAATATATTCCATTTCAGGCAGGCACTAGTTGGTCAGTAAGCCAACCTCTCATTGGCTCTAAGCAAACCTTGCGCAAAAGGGAAAAACTACCAAATTCTGTGTAAAGCTTGATTAATGCAGGGGCGATGTGTGAAACGTTGGTAATTGTGAAGTAATAGAACCCGCCTACATTGTGATGTCGGAACGGGCTTTAGTGCTTCGCCCTTGTCAAAAAGTACGATTGCAGTTGTTGTGACGGTGATACATTACCATTAAACATAATATAGACTTACCTATAGGATCGGACTGATTGGTCACCGGCCGAATCTTCTTGTCGTAAGCCTGCGTCACGAATAGCTGGTTCTTCAGGGCGATGGCGTCAGATGAAGTCTGTCCGAAGCTCACACTTACTTGGCACAGAACGATGAAGCCAACCAACACGGGACAATACATTTTTATTTAGTTATCTAAAACAAAAAGAGCCCTCATGTTAGACATCCAATGCGCCGCAGAGAGCATGCGCCTTAAACAAGAAGAAGCCTATCAGGGGAATTAACCACTTTCTTAAACTGCCATTCATTTCACAAATATGTGAGAATAACGAACAGTAACTCTGCTGGTAATTAGAATATTTCCTACTTTGTCTTCTTTCTTACACCTGTTAAAAGCTGCATTGTTGACCTTTTCTTTAAAAAAAAGGTCACACAAGACAGCTGCATTTCCTGTGATTGCCTGCTACCCTATCGTCCCCATAAAATGCATTCCATAAAAGGCCCCGCTCTTCAATCAAACACGATGAATAAGATAAGATAAATAAGATAATAAGAGCTGCCAGCACTGTGGCATTCGCTGCTTCGGAAAACGTAGTCCCATTTTGAGACAATGAAAACCGGTGTAGATAAATGGTCGTACATAGCGTTTGGTTTAGATAATACACCTCTTCTTAAACTATACAATCTCTGTGTTCAATGTTGTGGACATATGAAAATCAGAAAGGGGTGGGAGGGGGGTGGCGATCAAGACCGAAAGATGTGATCTCTTTCCCCCCTTGCTCGTCACACAACCTGTATCTTTTTTTGTAGAACTCTGTATTTCTACGCGTTCTAGATGGCAGTTTATGTCAACAGTAAATCATTTTGTGTTGCATTGTCATATTTACATCTTGTCTAAACATGCCGGACATACTATTTGAACATTTGATTGTTTTGTATTGCTAGGTTTGTGTTAACTTTGTAGCTCTTTTTAGAATCACGTATTTTAAGAAAAAATGATTGAAGTTTGTTGTACTGGGCTTGTTTCTCTCTGACGGTATATTGAGTTAATTACTACAATTAATTCTATATAATAATAGAATGGTTACTCATCAACACAGACAGAGATCCAACATGTTAAACAAAATGAGATAACTTTCTTTCATTCATGTTACCGGCACGACCTTCCAAACCACAATATTGTGTATTATCGGTTCTTTAACTGCGAATACGCTCATCTTAATAATTTCAACTTGAAATCAATACGGTAATTAATACCCGATACTGACTGTTATTTGAATGCTTTCATATATGAAACGATTTACTACACAACACAAGATCGAGCTGTTAGGCATGAATACACTAAATCTTAATACCATATTTGTGGACAATTAAAGATTATCTGAATCATGTCGCTGTTCGGCAAGATCCACTCGGGACATCTTAATTAAAACACATAATGTGTATGATAATTAAGCGACCGAATCGGATTTAGATGAAGACACCTAACCGCGTTTTTAATCTTCAAATCCAAATCTTCACTGTTTAAAACCCCTTTCCTAATTAATACGCAGGTTGAACCAGGTTGAAATCATAATAAAAGGTTATGAACAAAAGATATATCAACATCGTGACATTCACATTGTATAATAAAACAACCTAAAACACGCAAGGGCCCAGTGACGCAGTCGGTACCCCAATCGACTGCCACACAAGAGGTTATAAGGTTTAAATTATGCTCCCGCCCACACCCACACACAAAAAGTTTGTTGGTATGTTGTTGTTGTTTCTATCTGTGTAACATATGTCTTCATCTTACCTTTCTGGCATATATACTGCTTCTAAATCTGTCGATAGTTTGTTCTTGTTGTTTGTTTTTTCAGCCCCGTTTGACTCTACCGATCTAAGCTGAACCAACTGACGTGTTTTATACTACCTTAATTAGTTCTTCTAACGGTTAATAGTCGATGCCTTTCCGTTTATGGTGTTGAGAAAACGATAAGTCAAATAACAAACAGGTGTAATATAAATATTTATGTAAGACCAAAGGAACATACTGAATGCTCAATGGTTTTATAGACAGGGGTCCGCCAGTGAGTTTTTTACCAACAACGTGTTAAATGGTAAAGGTGTTAACATGTTTAAGCAATTAGAAGTTTAAAAACAAGCTCATGGTTCATTAATGTACCGACTGATTTTCCCAGGGGTAACAATGATGTGTCTGCATTTATTCTTGTGTTCATAAGGTGCATAACAAAGCCCGTTCATAGCCGAAACAATATTATGAATGGACAAATCTTATCAGGGATTGTTTGCTTCTTTTGTTCTACAAAACCAATTTTAGTGTCTCTAACTACCGCTGTACTTTATTTCTTAGTAACTGTTATTTTGATAGTATCCGACTGTATAGTCCATTTTTTAAATAACTAAATAAGTCATTGGTAGATGAAAAGGTCTTGAAAAAAGTATGACAAAATTCGCCGAAGCTGTCGTTACATAATGGTATGTGTAGTTAATATAGGTAAATTTTCGAATACCACCTTTAATGTGATAAGGACACAATTTAGTCAAAATTTGCCTACTTTTTATTTCCAGAAGTATTCGCCTTTATTTAAAATGTGTACTGTGCTTGTTGTATATAGTATCAAATTTACACGTGCGATTTATATCACTTCAGTTCAGAAATTCAGAAATATTCACAGATAAGCAACATGTGTATTGTTGTTGTCTTAATAAGGTAAAACATTTCCACGCGGTCGTTTATGTTCACTTAAGTTTAGAAATGTTCGTCCTTAAGCAACACTTTTACTGTTGCTGTCTTTATATTGAACAACATTTACATGGTTGTTTAATTTTATTATTGGTTCAGAAAGGTTTGCAGTAAAGCATTATTTGTGAAGTGTTTGTGTTTATACGGTTATACATTTTCTGTGCCGGTGTCTTATCCGATTAATAAGTGCATTATTGTGTAATCCTGTTTTAAACAGCGGATCAATAAAATCGCTCAAGATTAGCCCTGATAAAAGAAAACAATTTAATAATAGATCGTCCCAGATATTCAGCCGGAAGTTGCAGATATAACAATAATAGTGTGACTGCGTTTAAACCTTACGTAATGTGTTGTGTAATTTAGAGACCGAATCTGATTTGTAAAAAAACACACTTTACCTCGTTTTTAATGTTAAAATCCAAATCTTTACTGTTTAAAACCCCTTCTCTAACAAGTAAAACTAATACGCGGGTTAAACCAGATCGAAATTATAACAAAAGGTTATGAACAAAAGATATGTCAACATCGTGACATTCACATTGTATAATAAAACTACCTAAAACACGCAAGGGCCCAGTGACGCAGTCGGTAAAAAGTTAAATATTAATTATTTAATAAAATATTTTTATAACAAAACCAATAAAAAGACTTAAAAGTTTAATACCCATTGCAACGTATTCACTGATAACATACTTTAGCTTCTGCTCAAGTTGTAATTTTCAAATATCTAAATTTTAAGGAAATAATTAAATTCCCCTGACAAGAATTGTGATCTCATGTTTAGTGCTTTTATAATAATCAGTCTTTTAAAGTCACTTTGATGTTACAGGTAATAATTTCACAGACTTGTTTATAAAAACTACACCTTCCTTTACCTGTTAAATCCAGCAAGTACGCACACGGTTCCGATAAAGGAAAACAGTATATTTTACTATATTATTTTAAATCCATCCATGCAATTATTACTTATTCGCCAAAAGTTCTCATCCAAATGTACACTTTATCTAAATTCCACATCTTGTTTTACATACAACGAGTGCACCCTACTATTCGGCATTCTTTCTTTTCCAATACTAGTTCAATAAATGTTCTGCTTTTTAGAAAGAAAATTACGCCTATGTCAGTAGAAAACTAATTGTATTGCTGTACTAATTGGGGAAAAAATCAATACCAATAAAAAATCCAAGCAAATGTTGAGCGAAATACTTCACCTTTTCACGTCTTTGTCACAGTGTCACTGCCTCAAAATTGTATTTGCTATTCCTCGTCTTAAGAGAAGTGAGCCAAAGTGAAAATTATTGGCGTCCGCATCGATGCGTTAGCAATTTGACAATGTGCTGTTTATATAACTGTCATGTCATTCGTAACTCCTCGGCGATATCTGGACAGGTCTATGTCGTAGAAATGGCCGAGGTGTTGCGAGTGATTATTATGTGTAACAGATGTGTACCATTTCTTACTTCGTCTATAGAGTACCGACTTTGGCAACAGTGAATCAAGCTGGTTTCATTCCCACTTGTTAGCGATGATGTATAATAAATAAAAGTTCAATTAAATAAAAATTTGAAAAAAAAATACATGAAGTTTCTCACCTACAATATGGAATCTGACAACACAACAGATAGTCGGTCAGAAACACAACATCCTTACTTGACAACTTTATTTGCTCTTGAATAGAATAATTGAAAAACATATCCTATTTTTAAACACGAGGGATTTAATGTCTATTACAAGTTCACAACGTATACGTGTAGCTTAACCTGCTTGTTTACTAATCTTTATGCGGGTGACGAAGACAATTTTCAGTCAACTGTACACAACAACGGATTATTCCTTCTAAGAGTATTAAGTCCTCGCAAAAAGCCAAAATGGAGAAGAGTCCACTTTTGGAAGATTATGGGAGGGGGGGGGGGGGGGGTTCGATCCAAATAAGCCGAAGTTTATGTATTTAAATTAAATGTACTAATAAGGTTATGTATATACCTTAACCTTCTCCAACCACGATGTATTCTCATGTAATAAAAAGGTATGTAACGTATGTTCGGGCTTCTCTACCTAAGATAGTGCTATGTGTATGCAGGTATTGTGTCTATTGATCTACTCTAAGTAAGGTTGTTTGTAGTTTCGTATATTTAATGTACGTTGTCCTCCTCTAACATTATTTAAAACCCACACACAATTAGTGTCAAAATAATATACATTGCATTCATATATTATATAAATGTATTATATATCTGGAATTACCAGTACGATCTATTTTTATTTTTGTCTGGTCCGTCAGTTTATAATTTATACTTATACACTGTGGCCATACCTAAAACCTCCAGTGTAGACATAACTAAAGCCTACAATGTACTGTTAATAACTGGTGCTTTACACTGTGGCCATACCTGAAGCCTTCAGTGTACTGTTAATAACTGGCCCTTCACACTGTGGCCATAACTGGAGCCTTCAGTGTACTGTTAATAACTGGCGCTTCACACTGTGGACATAACTGGAGCCTCTAGTGTAGACATAACGGAAGCCTCCAGTGTACTGTTAATAACTGGCGCTTCACACTGTGGCCATAACTGAAGCCTCCAGTGTACTGTTAATAACTGGCCCTTCACACTGTGGCCATAACTGAAGCCTACAATGTACTGTTAATAACTGGTGCTTCACACTGTGGCCAAACCTGAAGCCTCCAGTGTACTGTTAATAACTGGCCCTTCACACTGTGGCCATAACTGAAGCCTCCAATGTACTGTTAATAATTGGCCCTTCACACTGTGGCCATAACTGAAGCCTCCAGTGTGCTGTTAATAACTGGCCCTTCACACTGTGGCCATACCTGAAGCCTCCAGTGTACTGTTAATACTGGCCCTTCACACTGTGGCCACACCTGAAGCCTCCAGTGTACTGTTAATAACTGGCCCTTCACACTGTGGACATAACTGGAGCCTCCAGAGTACTGTAAATAACTGGCCCTTCACACTGTGAACATAGCGTATATGTATGCAAAAGCAGCTACAAGGTGCTTTACACTGTGGCCATACCAGTTACAAGGACATGGCTGAACAAGTTCTTCAAATGATTTTGCATGCTATTAATTCTCTCAATCTAATTGCCGGAAAGCACCGGAAAACGTCGACAATCAAAAACATTGGATTATTGTGTTTAAAGTTTAAAGTTTTATTTCAAATCCAGAAGGCCAAAGACTCACGTGGCGTACATATACAATGTACACAATAAACAATGTACACACGATCGTGTTTCAAACGTTTCTTTAATGAACATCCAAATCGTTAATAAGATCTTTTATTAAACTTGTCATAACGTGTTATTGTTAAATGACTCATCGCGGATTTGTTCTCACTTCACATTTGGCTTACATGTGAATACCTTATATGATGCAATGCTCATAGGACTTAAAAAGTTTGTCTTATATATTCTTATTCATGGTCACAACAATGTTACTTGTGCAGTGTGACTGTCGTAAAAAAACTCCCCGTGCATGTAATCTATGTTGTCATTTAATTCACCCTATAAGGATTGTTACGTGTATTTCCTTTGATGGACATTGGACTTTGGTTCCTCAATTCCATCTCCGCATGAACAGGATGCTACAAGCATTTACTCTTCTCTGGTAATTTTTTTATTGATTCAAAAAGTCAATTTCACTAACTGTTAACGTTTTGAGTAGGTCTTCTTATCGAAATATACCTATCTCTCTTCTAAACACTATGCGAACATTATTTTTCAATGACGTCACTACCCTCGTCATAACTTGTCAAACAAAACGTCAGCGCTTGGACACTTATTCAAATGGATCGGTTTTCTTTTCATTGTTTGAATTCGAGAAATCCATCAGGAAGTGCGAGGTTAGAGCTCTGTAAAACCGGTTTAAGCACCCCAGTCGGTCCATGTTGCCGACTGACCGTTCCAAGGCGGTAACTGTCGGGTTTGCTCTTATTGTTAATGACTCATCGCGGATTTGTTCTCACATTTACACTTGGCGTGCATGTGAATATCTTAGTCCTGTTTCTTTTCAATTTTTGTATATGTTGCAATGCTCATAGGACTTTGTCTAATATATTCTTATTGTGTTTGAATTCGCAACCATTTGATCAAAAGTTCATAACCTGAACTTCTTGACCAAGAAAACTTCGAGTATATTATAAATGTTTTCTTAGAATGTTGCACGTTCCTCTTATGCAAGTGAACTAATCATCCGAATCTTTAATAAATCCTTTTGAAAACTTGTTGGGACAGAGCGGACCTTACAGAAATCGTTTAAATGTTTATTGCGGGTAATGTGTATTTTCAAATGTTGCCTAAGCATTGCATCTGAAGTCAGATTTTATTTTATTATTCAGCATACCGTTCAGAACAAGCTTTTTCTGGCTATGGACTGTTTCGTTGCTAAAATATATTCTCAATTTGTAAATATGCAGTCCGAATATGGACGGACGTACCGAAGAGCATCCCTAACTTCTTTCCTGAGTACTTTCCCCTGTCTGTACAGAGTCTCCATATATATTTCCGTTAAAGGTTTAGGCATGTTAATAACAAGAAGAAATCAACCAAAATATTTTAAATCACTCTCTTTCTGCCATGATTGAATGAAAGTTACAGAGGCATACAAAAATCAATATAAAGATAAATAAATAAAATAGAATGCCGTTTACCGAATTGGGACCTCTATTCTGTCAGGGTTTTAAGTCAGAAAAACAAACGTTCCCGTGTGCAAATTTAATTTAGCATTCAATATATAGGCATCGCATCGCAAATAATTTATCCGACAGCTTTCTTTATTCAAATACATGTAAAATAAATACATATATAAAATAAAATAAAACAAAACAGGGAAAGTCCGCAAAACAAACTTACCCCATGTGCAAATTTCAGTGAGCATTCCATATATAGCTGCTCATGCGCTTTGCCAATTACTTCCAAATGACGTAGATGGGAAATAAATCCAGATGGTATAATTAAGAAAAGGACCGGTAAGAGGTCGCTGATGAGTATTTATTATTTAATTAAAGTTAATTGAAGTTTTTATATTGAATAAAAGAAGTATAATGTTAGTCCTAGTTTGGATGTCTGGACGCCGGGGACGCGACCGATGACGTATCCATTTTCCTTGTCTTACATGTATCGTGTATACGACAAGAAAAAGGTCCCAGAGTTTTCTTGCTATAGTGTGTACAGTTATAGCTTATGAGTCTGTGTATATTTATACTTTAGATGATAACACTGGTCTGATGGCGCAGCACAAAAATATACAACATAAATACTGACGCACATAGACATACACATAGCTATATATTTACATATCAGTTGGGAAGGCTGGTTTTTCCACTGGACATGAACTGCAGGAACACTATATATAATATATAGAATGTTGATAGTGGGTATGATGGATCTGCTAGTTAGTATAGCCTGAAATTTACACATTTACCCCGATCACCTGTTCTTATGAACAATAATAGCTGGCAGACTTATGGTTGTTGCTAGTTTACGTCTCCTTAAGGCAATTCCGTTCATCTGCCATGTCCTAGCTCCTGTTTATAATTTTGGTATAGGTGATAATCCTAAGTATAACTGTAAGGTAGGCCTTAGTTGTTCATTAAAGAAGGCCGGCAGACTTAATGGTTGCTGCTGTTATATGACTCATCAGGGGAAGTTTGTTTTCTAATTTCGGTATAAATGAAGACCCAATGTTTGCAGTGTTTTTTTTTACTTTTTAACTATGAATAATACATGACGGGCTGAGTTCAGCTAGGTTCTAGATGCTATTTGTCATTGGCGAATTGAGTTGCGTGCTAACTGAGTAGGTTTATATATTTTAAGGTTGTTCTTTTTAAATAAACCTTATCCAATCAAAGTCCAAATTTGGGTACCGAATTAAGTTGTTAGTAAACGAAATCATTGCTTTTTGACTATTTTTAGTTTATTGTTTTGATGGGATTTTGATTTCAAAAGATGTCATGTAAGTATTAGGAGGGCTTTCATACGACCCAGTGATGATTACTGCCATTTTTGTTGTATTCACTATCTTATTCTATCAACGAATATGTAAAAAAAATCTGGGTTATTCTTCGTTATTCTAGATTTAAATCAAGTTTTAAACTTTTAGCGATAGCTTTCCTTTAATATGGTTTACCAATGAATTGCGCTCCAAATTTAAATCATTCATTTCGGTCGGGTGGAAGGATTACTTTAAAGCCGTACCAGTGATGCCATCTTTTTTAGTTAAAAAGTGTATGTAAAAAAATAATAGGTCACTTAAATGTTGGAAATTCAATTGAATTTGAGTTAATCATCTGGTTTAATGCAGTTTATGCTTTAAACGTGTGCAACTTAAGCTAACTTGGTGTACCTGGTATTTTACTATATGCGCTGGTGTTACCGGACTAGCATGGTTTTAGAAGTTCAACAACAAAATGTCTTTCTACCATTGTGAATTCGTTTAAAGGAAGATGGGGGTTGGTGATGGTCGTAATAGTAACGATCTATAAATAGAAACATAACATATGGTATAACACAATGTAACAAGTTAAAAACATTTACTTGATCGATTCGAGCTCTTATGTAGGCCTACATGGAAAATATCTTTTCACAATGTTTTAAACATGTTTATAAATATAAAACAAATTAGACAAATTAGTTTACAAACACTCTTTTGAAAGACCTTGAGTAAAGTTAATCATGCAGTTAAGTGTTACTAATGGTTATTTATTACAGAGCAAGTAAAATACTTAACAAGGAAATATAATTTCCTGTCGAATAAACTTCTACATCAAAGGGTTCATGTCGGAAAATAATTTGAAAATGACCGGTTGTCGAGTGATCAGTGGTTGAAACATAAGCCAATGAAAAACGATCTACCAGGATTATGACCCAAGAAAAGGTAATAAGTATGTTACTACGTAAGTCTAGAATACGTTATTTGACTTATTTCCCTTTGTCCATTGATTTAAATAATGCGAATACACAATTTTATTAAAGAAGTCTACAATTACAATCATGTATCTAAGATAAAATCAACAATTTAGATGCATATAAAAATCTTGTCCTACGTATTAAGCAAATGGTTTCAATGCTGCAATGTAAAGGGACTATATTAAATTTATTGCGTGTAGTTAATTTCCACTAGATAAAATAAAATAATTGTCTTTATGATTTTTGCTTTTCGATGGTGGGGAAAGTAAGGACATTATATTTATTGATTTAGACCTGCGTTTTAGAAGACTCATTTCAAGCTTTAGTCTTGCTTTAACGTGTTGCCCACACGTGAATATCACGTAATCAAACGACGCTTTACGGTTACAATGTGGGCAGTTTCTCGATCTAGCTTTTCTCGGTTTTCTTATTTGCTAAAGCTTATAAATAAATTAAAAATAAGACTAAAATAAATTGTTTTGGTTTTATTTCGTAAAAATGTATAGAACATTTTTACATTAACACCTATATGGATGTACGCAAGTATGATCTCCAATAGGGTCTTGTGCTTTTCAAAATGGCAGTGATCACTGTAGCACAGCAACATGTAACCGTTGAGAGGAAATACGATAAATCGTTATGAAAATAATGGGGTCGTAAAAAGTTTAAGTAACATATTGGCAAATGTGTTCAAACTAGTACAATTTATGTATCTGAACATAAACCATTAGGAAAGCTGTGTTTGCATATAGGGTGCAAATTCAGTCGAATTTTATACACAAAATGTGTGTCATTTATGTTAATGGGCGTTATAGTGAAAATAAGTCATGAAAATATTTTGATAGTGTCGTCCTTGTTGTTTTATGTTAGAGAAGAATTCTTTTTTAAAGTTGTTAATGTATCTTAAGTCCTCAAAGGTATTGACATATATTTGGAACCCTTGCCACAACAGTACAGTTTGTGTATCTGAATACATAATATCATCGTTGCCTGTAAGACACATTCCTACAGTCTTTTACCTGCTTTAGGTATCTCTGAATTTGAAATCGTGCATGAATATAATGCTGAAAAATATAGGGATTTGAAGGATTACGGACTCTAATGAGCATAGGAAAGATATTTATGGAGCCTTATTTTGTTCTAATAAATATTATTAAAGCATTTTATTCATAGATTTAAAACACCGAGATATTCATATTTGAAGATGGTAGCGCCCACGCTCGAAAAATGAAGAAAATTAAGAGGATACCTACATTGCAAAACAAAGTGTACGATACTACTACAATATTACGATATTACCCGACTTTAGTCGATATACCTAATTAATTAGGGTCCGTAATCCTTAAGTGTTGAACCAGCCACCAATGCATTATGTGTAGAATATATATGGCATGGTTTGTCAATTAATATTCTTGTAATTTTAAGTTCCGGGACACCCATGGTCGAGTAGGTATAATCCAAGACTTTTCACCTTCTTAATACGTGGGTTCGAGTCCCGGTTGGTGCAAAAACTTTCATGTGATAGGTTTTCCAGCAGACCTGCGATGCGCCGAAAGTTCTATATGGACACGTATACTGGGTTTCTGTTCCAGTAATAATAACTGGACATTTTTTTTGTCGCTCCCATTTTTTTTTTTTTTTTTTTGGAAGAGAAAATACAACTAACAACTGCATGTAAAGGTTACTCAATAATTTATTGTGTAAAACATAAAATGATTATAGCAAACCTGGAACTATACAAGACAATTACAATACAGATAAGACGACTATGGATAAATAACTAAATATTCTTAACAGAGCCTCTGAAAAAAAGATAAGTGCAGCCTAGCTCATATTAGGACAGTTCGCGATCTTTGTATTTGTCTAATCTTTTGGCTCCAGCAATTAAAGATTTCAGACAGTATAATTCACATCAAAACAGAAAACAATCCTATGTGGAAAACAATAAACAAGCATCTTGTGATTACATATATACAAAATAAAACAAGTGGGTCGTTAGAACTCAGTACCTCAAAAACATCGATTTATTATGATTAATTACATTTTCATGCAAGAGTTGATGAAGATAATTCTTGCGTTTTATTATGAAAATACCATCAAACTATTCGTAGTTTAGATATTTCTATGATTTTCTATAAAAATATGCTGTTTTGTAGAAAATTAATTTGCTATATTAGTTCTGAAAATACACATTACAATATACGGTTGCGAGTAAAGTTGGAAGGTGGTGTCCGACAGTTTGGGCCATATGTCTTTCCTAAAACAACCAGGTAAATTATTGTTACCTAAACTGATCCCGCAAATGCTGCTTATTAATTAATGTGGAAAGTGAAGAATAACACCCAATCGTCATTGCAAGCATGTATTTCTTACCTGAGTCATGCCGCTACCTGACCACTAACTTTTGAGATCACAATAAATCATAATCCATTTAATCCTCTCTTACGTCGATGTCTATTTTCAAAAGAAATCCTTATCGTGCTTATATATATATATACCAGATAGCAATTATTCCTTATATTACAAAGATAAAAATAATCAGTCATAATTACAACAAAAATAATGACATGTAATGTTTTTAACAGAATGTTTCGCCCGTTTAATGAACCAGTAGTATTTACAACAGTGAGCATATGTTTTACATTTTCAAACATGAGACGTTGGAGTCATAAATGCATTCTGTTGTTTCAAACATGATACACTCACCATCAAGTCGGATTTCAACAGCATAAAAGTTTGTAAATGTGAAAAAAAAATCAGTTAATTGTAACAGTTGGGTTTATTTTTTATGCTCAAAACCCCATCCTCGTGAGTTATGAGTAAAGTGAGTAAACACGCATACAACAATATTTACAACTAAATGACTTAACCGTATATTTATCAATTACTCTTTTAATACCATGAAATATTTAGTTCTGTTTTATTTGTGTCCTTAACATGTAATATCCTACACCAACGTAACACACGATGGCAAAAGATTATATCTTGTAAAATATATCTAGGATAGACATTTTCCCCTATACAGCTCAAACCCGCCCTTACCCTCCTCGCCGCCCCACATCGTCCTACAAATCCCCAAAAGAATGAACAAACAAAACAAAACAAGCATTGATACAGTAAGGCAGCACTGATGCTTGCAAACTGTTAGTTTGACGTCAAATATACCTCTATTAAAGTACACGAGAATACGGTTCAATTATTTATGACTGAGGTGGATACTTAATGGAACGAAACAAATAAAGGTCACTTTGTGTTTTTGCCATTTATAGTATACATATATCTGTTAAAGATATTTACCAAAAATATGTGCAAAGGCATTACTTACACAAAATAACTGCATGTGTAATTTCTTGCATGTTGTGGATTTTATAACCTGAACCAAATTAGAACCAAAAAAATAAATTGAAAATAAACTTAACAAAATAACATCAGAAAAGTGTGGATTTTTTACTGTATGTATACATAACAAATTCTTTAACTCAATATTATAGTATTCTCCATATTTGTTTTACTAAGATATAACTAACAATTTTACCACAATCACTAGTAATTGCCTGATTATGACTAAACTCTCATAAAATTAAACTCTTAAAATTATCATATGCTTGGTTTGTGAAGCACGTGCATTTTTACATGTATGATAGATTTCAAGAATGCTTACTGAAAACCTATAAAAGATAGTGATGATTCGCAAGTTTTAGATCAAAACATCCACTGCATGTGAATATGATAGAAAAATAACTTAACTGTCTCCCATAGTGACAATCTTCACATGCAAAATGTGCATGATTTGTACAAAGTCAGATTAAGGTTATATTATTTATGTCTTTATATTTGAAGATTGGTGGTATTGTAGGCGCTAGTGTATTAATTTGACAATGACATAGCAATGTATCTCCTATCTCTTGTTTTAAACATCTGATGAATTTTTATTAATGCCAACATTATGTTCTGTCTGATGCTGAAATCGCAAAACAGATTATTGTTGAAATAATAAACACAGTTGCAAAAAATACACAAAATATGATGTCAAAGAAGTTAACGACATCGATCCACGTGTACGTCTTGTCTCCGACAGTGGACGAAAGCATTGATGCATCTTTTTCTCCGACTGAAGATAGGGAAACCTTCGAAACGGCACGGGCGTCGTTACCCTTGTCAGTCTTAGCATCACCTGGGTTTACAACATTGTCGGGCTTTCTATCCCATCGCCTTAACAGAGATAGTATTAAATTTGGAATTTTTCTTTCACTGTCGAGTAAGTTGATTCTCCGCATAATTAGCGCAATCAATGTAATAATCGTGCTCAATAATGTCTGAATAATCAAATAAATCGAGAAAATCGCTACCGTGTCAGAATTGGCAGGAAGTGTGGAAGACACAATCGTCAAAAATACAGCCAGTGCCAGAAAAACGGTCACTGAATAACCGGACCGTTCTCCACTATCGCTTGGCAGAACGAAAGCAAATATACTGAGAACTGACAGAAGTGCGATTGGAAAGACAACAGAAAAAATTATGAAGAGAGGTTTTCTCTTCATTTTGATTTTGAATTTTATCAAAGTTTCGTCATCTTCATTTACCGATTCATAGCCCGTGCTAACAATATCCCACGCAGAATTAAGTTCGTAATAATCTAGTAACATTCCACTGCCACTGCTTTGCATAACCACCTGAAATGGGAAGACAGGACGTGTTTCTATTTAATTTGAATAGTTCTTACAAAATGCATAGAAACGCCTTGCCAACACACATAAAAAAGAGTTGTTGCGTGTTACCTTTGCATTGCTTATACATAATTGTTTAATAATTTGCAATGCAAGTTGCATTGAAAGATATCAATATCTCATACAAAGAGAGTCGGGATTGTTTTTATGTAACGTTAATTTTTATATTCTAGACAGCACTATATCTGCTTCAAGTAGATGCCGTCTCAAAACACTGAAATACTGTTGGAGGGACAATAAACCCAATAAACAAAACAACTCCCAATATAATACACATACCATTTCGTAATTCCTTAAAAACAGATTCACAATTGTTTAGCACAGCTGAACCACATCCAGGGAAATACAACTACCTTAATTACAAATCTTTATTTACTACCAAATATGAGCATGCATTACTTTATGTAAACAAACATTTAATAGTAAATATTGTGTTAGCTAGATCAAAAACGATAATACAAATCAAACTTCGAGGCGGGCGCTCGTGGCAAAGCAGTTAGAGTGTTCGACTTGTAAATTCTTAGCCCCGTCGAGTTATAGGTCCGAGTCCTGGTTAGGCAAAAACATGAGTGTTAGATGGTGTTTCAGCTGAAATGCGGTACGCCGACGGTTCGAACTAGGCGTTGTCTGCGGTCTTTTTCCAGCAATAGTAACTGTCATTATAATGTCCATCACGATGGTTAATGTCTTTAGAAACATAACATAAATAATACCTCATCATTTGAATAGCTCCAGGCCACAAATGTAAGTTCACAATCTTGTATGTCAAATGGGAAGTACTTGATATTGACAGAGCACGTTGATTCAAAGACCTGTTTAAAATAGTAACACTTAGTTCAACATGTTTCTAATTATTAACACCTGTTCACTACTGCATTATGTGCGGGGAACTGAAAAAAAACCCCAAAGGTATCAGGAGTTTAAGGTCCAGATAAATAAAACACTTTAACTAACCACGCACGTAGCTGATATGTAAATAAGCATTAAAAGCCATCTGTTAGGCATAACGGGACGGGTTTGAGTCTAACTGGAAGGAAAGAACTGTTGTGCAGTTATTTGTTTGTTGTTTACAGCCAATGACAAAATGTGTCATTTTTAGTGTTTACTGGTGCGATTTACTTATATGCACACAAAATGGTGTTAAATGTTTGATTTTTGTTAATGTGCTCTGTTTAAGACTGCACCGACATTTGTCAGTTTCCTTGTGCTCTACAAGTAGTCTCGTCGTTAGCTTCATTATATCAAGATAAAGTGAAACTACTATATAATAAGGAAATTATGCCTCGGACAAAGAGAGTCAACAAAACTACAAAAAATCTGGCACACAAAGTAATGGTTCTTGCAATTGCACGCGGTCTTATCACATTCTTCCTATACTCATTCATATAATGATTCCAATAAATCTGGCATACAGTAACAATCATATAAGGAAAATATAAATACAAAAGGCTGATGACTCCCGAAGCCTGCTTGGCCACAAGCACGGTTTTCACTAATTTACGAGCGGACTTCAAATCTCTGACTATTAACCAGTCACCAAAACAGCGAATATATCAAAAGACTTACCTCATAAGGGAACCATAATACCGTTCCATTCCAGAGCACTTCGACATTAAGTGAAGTCACACCAAGTTCTTTGAACGGTACGTTTGAATTTTTTAGCGCAACGTCTGGTTTCCAAATGTCATTCTTAAAAATATAAAAAGAGATACATGCAGCGTCTCTATAAATACTATATTATGACAAAAAAAAATAAAAAGGGAATGCGTACGTTGCCCGGCCAGTTCACTTGACCCGTTCGGAAGTATCCCGGTGTTGAGCTCTGGATTTGGCTGGATGCACAGTTTCCTTTCTATGCTGCTTGTGAGTTACTTGTATTAGCATAAGTTTTCTGGAAGTTTGATGGCGAAATTCAAGTTGCCCGTGGGCTATGTAGCTGGTGATAGGGGATAAGCGACCCGGTCAACTCGCCAAGGTAGCGACAGGCTTCGGGTTTGCGTCTCGAACTTGCTTCACAATGTTTCCAAATGTTACACTTTTACTTGTGTTTGGAATGTTGTGATATTTTAGACTTTATTCGTGCTAAAATGTATATGATATATTATCCCGATTATATGACTTCCTAATAAACACCATTTTTGTAGTTGTATGTATTTTTAGTAATCATTGAACTCCCAGGGTATAGCTATAATAATTTAGTGAATATGTTTAATTCAAATGAGAATTTTACCTGGATGGATAGATGGATGGTCAATTAATGGATGAATGGTGAATGGATGGGTTAATGGATGGTCATTGGATGGATGGATGGTGGATGGATGGATGGTTAGTGGATGGATGAATGTTTGATTGATGGTCAATGGATGAATGATAAATGGATGGATGGTCAATGGATGGATGTGGTCAATGAATAGATGGTCAATGGATGGATGGTCAATGGATGGATGGTCAAGGAATGGATGGATGGTCAATAGATGGATGGTGGATGGATGGATGAATGGTCAATGGTTGGATGGATGGTCAATGGATGGATGGTCAATGGATGGATGGTCAATGGATGGATGGTGGATGGATGGTCAATGAATGGATGGTTGATGGAATGTTAATAGATGGATGGATTGTGGATGGATGGATGGATGGATGTATGGTCAATGGATGGATGGTAGGTGGATGGATAGTCATGGATGAATGGATGGATGGTCAATGGATGGATGGTGGATGAGTGGTCAATGGATTGATGGTGGATGGATGGTTTATTAATGGATGGTGGATAAATGGTCAATGGATGGATAGTCAATAAATGGATGGATGGATGGATGAATGGTCAATGATTTGATGAATGGTCAATGGGTGGATGGATGGTGGATGGGTGGTAAATGGATGGATTGATGGATGGTTTATGGATGTATGGATGGTAAATGGATGGACTGTCAATGGATGGATCGATGGTGAATGGCTGGATGAATGGTCAATGGATGAATTGTCAATGGAAGGTGGCTAATGGATTGATGGTAAATGGATGGATAGTGAATAGATGGATGGTCAATGGATATATGGATGGATGAATGGATGGATGAATGGATTGTCAGTGGATCGTAGGATGGAAGGTCAATGGATGGATGGATGATCAATGGATGAATGGATGGATGGATGGATGGATGGATGGATGGATGGATGGATGGTCATTGGATGGAAGGATGGTCAATGGATGGATGGATGGATGGATGGTTGGATGGATGGATGGATGGAGGGTCATTGGATGGAAGGATGGCCAATGGATGGATGGATGGATGGATGGTTGGATGCATGGATGGATGGTGGATAGATGGATGATTGATGCATGGATGGTTGATGGATAGATGGGTGGTTATAGGATGGATGGATGGATGGATGGTTAATGAAGGAAGGGATAAACGGATGGGTCGATGGATGGATTGTTAATGGATGGATGGTTGGTAATAGATGGATGAAGTGTGGGAGGGATTGATGGATGTATGTATGAATTGATGGTTAATGGAGGAATGGCTGGACGGATGGGTGGATTGATTGATGGATGGATAATAAATGGATGGATGAAGGGTGGTATTGTTGGTCGGATGGTTACAGAAACATTTATAGCCATTTAAACATCCAATAAACAAACCTGTGGAATAAAGAAATTCTCCATATCCCCATAAGTGGTTGGGTTCCATGTTAAAAACTCATCCGTCCACGAAATCTTAAGATATCCGGTTGTTTTAAGCACCTCTTTCGCTTCGGTAAGTCCGTTAATAGACAACAGGTAGAAATGTACGTCGACGTCTGGGGAAAAGATACATTAAAGCTAACACATTAACGCAGCCGTCTAAAAGCATGGTACGTTGAAAGAAAAGAAAAAGAAAGTAAGTATGTAGCTGCTTGTGGTGACTTTGATATACAAACAAAGACATTTGCGCAAAAAAAAAAATCTTTAAAAATGGTACCTTATTAGATAAAAGTAAGAAAATTACGTGCACGTGCGAAAAATAAACGGTAAAATTCAAAAAGGAAGACAATTTATTTCGACGTTTCGAGAAAATTACGAGATAATAGACATAAGAAACTATTACAGAGATAGAATTAAATGAATTGATAATAAATAGACAGTAAAAGACATTATGAACACATTCTCACAGACGTTTTGAAAAAAAAAGTAGATAAAAAGAAGGAATTTACGCACAAGTGTGCAAATGAGATATGTTAAAAGACAAGAGGAACACATTTAGGCAGACATTTGGAACAATGTAATCTTGTTAAATAATTATGACGTAATAATAATAATAATAATAATAATAATAATAATAATAATAATAATATCATCATCATCATCATCATCATCATCATCACCATTATCATCATCATTATTATTATTATTATTATTATTATTATTATTATTATTATTATTATTATTATTATTATTAAAGCTTTTTTCAAGAAGGTAACACATTAAGACATATAATGATAACGATGTTACAAAGTTTTATTTCAATGCGGCCTTCTACAACAAAATTAACAGCATACATACATGTACACAATTTGACATAAACAGTCATAGACATATGATGCAACAGAAAAATACCGTGATGATAGCAAATGTTTTATTAACGCTTTTTAACGTTACAGATGAAACAGAACAACAACAATAAAATATTGATGCGTGGAAATGAAAGGAACCCCATATATAAAGTAATCTATGGATGGAAAACTGTGCACTAAAAGACAAAAATGATTACTTTTATGTAGACATTAGAAGAGAATGTTACGTCGGATTAACTAAATGGAAAAATAGACATAATAGTAAGATTTAGAAAGAAACTCCGTAGCCCCAAAAGCGTGCTTTTGAAAACGAATCTCGGGTCTCTCTTGGTGTTAATCTGGATACAGGTTTTCCTGTTGACTGGGGTTCAAAGATGCTCTTTGGTCTTAGCTGGACCACAATCGTGTCACTGTCAGGGGCGGGTGCAGGAAAAAGATCAGGGGGCGGGATTTTAACTGACCGAACACCAGATGTAATAGCCGTGCTGTGTGGGGGGCGGGGCGGGTCTGAAGGCGTTCTGCCCAGGAACATTTTAAAATTGAAGCCGCAAAACATAGAAGGTAAAAAGTGTCATTTCTGGCTTGACAGACGTTCATAGGAAGTATCGTTTACACAGATAGTTTAATTTCAATGCGTCTTTTTCATAGGCACTTTATGTGTAAATACTTGCTAACTCGCCTGGACCCTCTCCCAACCACCCCATACCCCCATTTCCCAACCATCCCGTTCCCCCATTCCCCACCCATCCCGCTATTTCTGCTCATAACTGTTATGTATTTCATACACAAATCATACTAGTATACAATTGGTTAACTTACACACTGGCAGTGATTGATTATCAACAGGACGTATCTTAGCGTCGTAACCATCCGTGATGAACAATTGCGTTTTCAGGGCCTTTGCATTGGCTGCCGTCTGACAGTCTATTAGCGTCACGTGGCACAATATCAACCCACAGATAAACGTAGAAATGGTATGTATGAACATGTTTCCTGGCAGAAAAAAAAAGATGAACAATTTTATTTTAACAGTTAATAAATTACATATATTTACTTAACAATTTTTTTTCCTTAGTCAGACATTTATTGATGACATTTATAAGCCCATACCATCCGACTTATCCGAAATTGGTAATACAACAGAACATAAAGTATTGAATCCTTATGAAGAAGATAATGTTCTATAGTCATCACCATTAGGAAAAGCAGCAGGTTCTCATGGCCTAAACAACAAAGTATTACTTGAAGCATCTAAAGAATTATCTTCTCCTTTAAGTGACTTATTTAACAAATCACTGCAGCTAAGTAAAATACCCTGTAGATGGAAAGAAAGCTAATGTTACGGCAGTGTTCAAGGAAGGAGATGCTTCTTTACCTAATAACTATAAACCTATTTCATTATTTAACGCACTTGAAAAAGGTGTTTGAACGTCTTATCTATAAAAATAAACACACATTTAACCATCTTCGTGACTGTAACTTCTTTACACCACATCAATCTATATTTGTACCAGGTGATTTTCCTGTAAGCCAATTAACTTGTATTAATAATAACTGTTGTACAGCCCTTGAGATTAGTGATTAGAACGGTATTTTTATATCAGTTAGGCATTTGACAAAGTTTGGCATAACGGTCTACTAGCTAAATTGAGTTGTACAGAAAGTTCGTCTTTTACCCTGGTATGTTAATTATGTGACTTTGCCGGATCAAGGGTTGTTCTTCCTGGCGCTATTTCGGATTCGGTCACAATTGATGCGGGCGTTTGTGACCAATAACTCTACAAAGTGACCTAAATAAAATAGGCGTGTGGGCAAAGAAATGGCTGCTTTACTTCAATCCAATTATTTTTACAGCAAAGACTTATCATGCTTAATTCATTGAAAAACTACAACATCAATGTTGGCACACATTTATCTTGTAATGCTAAAATGACTTTAAGTCAAAACTGCGGCATTTTTCATTGTGTTCAGAATTATATTTTTGACACAAAATTATTCGATATGCACAATAGTAACCACTAGTCACGGTAAACCCTCTCTCTCTCTCTCTCTCTCTCTCTCTCTCTCTCTCTCTCTCTCTCTCTCTCTCTCTCTCTCTCTCTCTCTCTCTCTATCTATCTATCTATCTCTCTCTCTCTTATTTTTAACTTATAGAGCTGGGTTGTTGGATGCTAAAATTCTTTCTTCTAGCAATAGTAGCGCAATATTATAGCAGCAATATAATAAAACACTTAATACGAATGGCTGAAATTTAACGGAAAAGTAAAAATAACGATATTTGTAGGCTTTAAAAATATTATTCATCCATCCGAATTTCACCAGTCTTAAATGAAAAGATATCGGTCATGAAAGTACATGTATTACACATTTATTGATTGCAAGATTTAAATTAATTATAGAATTAGTTTTCTATCAATGCAGTTGTTATATCATATCACTTCCACTCACCTTCAAAATTAAACCAACTCATATGACGAGAACAGCATAACATTTGATCCAAAAAACAACAACACAAGAACGATTCTTTTTAATTCGATTCAAACCTAACAAACTTATTTGACAACGAGTGCGAATCTTGGTTACTCCAATGTGAAAATGAATACATGCAGATCAGTAGGCTATATATAAATGTGCCGGTCTTACTGCTGTAAAAAAAAAATATTGATAGGTTAAGTATAGATTAGTGCTCGTTGTCAAAATATATTGACTGTTCTCACGCGAAGGCACAATTACCATTGAACTGTTGTTATAATAAGGTTATGTTACCAGGACAACTTCCAAGGTAAACCGACCTGGGACAAATCTAGGATTTAATATCAGCGTGGGCGTAATTTTTCAATAAGAATATATGACAAAGTCCTATGAGTATTGCAACATATACCAAACTCCGAAAAGGCGCAGAACAAAGGTATTTCACATGCAAGCCAAGCGAAAAGTAATAACAAATCTGTGATGAGTCATTTAAGGAAAAGAGCAAACCCGACAGTTACCGCCTTGGAACGGTCAGTCGGCAATATGGACCGACTGGGGTGCTTAAACCGGTTTTACAGAGCTCTAACCTCGCACTTCCTGACGAGTTTCTCAAATCCAAGCAACGAAAAGAAAACGATCTATTTGAAAACAAAATGTCCATGCGCTGATATTTTCTATACGTTATGACGAAAGTTGTGACGTCATCGAAAATAATGTCCACATAGTGTTCAGAAAAGAAATATGGTATTATTTCGATTTGAAAAACAACACAAAAATGGCTGACCACAAATAAAATTAAATTTCTGAATCATGAACAAACATGACCAAGTCCAAGTTGACAGACAGTGCTTTGACAATACTATTGCCTTTCGTGCACATAACGTTTAAAATATTTTTATCAGACTATTTTCGTTTTTACTTATCAGACAAAATGCCCTTAAAGGTTTAACATATATTTTCAGCATTTTTTAATCATTACTTTCATGTTTGTTTTTATCTGAAATAATGCTATTTCATGTATATGTAGCACAAATCTTCAAATAATGTAAATAGTTTTATTAATTTGCGTTTTATTTTTCAAGAATGTTAAACTAAAAAGGATCATATGAAAGAATGCCCTCATCCCCACTCCCGGTCAGGCGTACACATCATATTATGCCTAGCTACGCCCCTGCAGTAGTATGCCATGGCATCGGTGCATATATTAAAATTATATCCAAAATAATAATCTAAACGTGTAAGGATGAAGTCCAAACTCAACCAAAACATTCAACGTTAGTGCAAGTTATCTTCGGGCTGCTATTTTCCCCACATTGGGGCAAAAGTAAGTTCAAAAGTTCATTGTTTGAACATTTTTAAGTTAAACAGTGATTTTGTCAGTAATACTGTTCAAGAACAGGATCAAAATACTCCAACAGAAAGATACGGTAAAATCGGATAATGTCGCTTAAATTGATTTATAAGATAATCTACACCCATCGTCTTACAACAAATTAGTTTGGCTTACATATGTGTATTAAAGATGGTATTCGACCAATTTTTCTTCTCTTATGCAACCAAATAAGGTCTTCTTACCCGTAAAATACTTTTTATTGGTGTCCAACATCCCCTTGAGTAGTAAATCATAACGCCGCACCTGTCATCACGAAAAGTATCTCATATCCGAGCCACGGTGTACAGTTAACGAAGAAAACCACGTGACCACTTACTTTTGAGATCACGTTGCATAATCTTCTGGGTAATCAGCTCTATTGTCGATATATATTTCTAGCTGAAATCCCCATCTTGCTTATATATCTGTTTGGGAAAAATGGAAGGGATGGGATTTGCCGCCATTTGGCCGATGCTGTGCAGCGACATTCTATCATTATAGCACAGGGGCACTTATGAGGCGCCCATGGACTGAACCCGGCTGGTCCATTATACTGACACCGACGAGTCAGGCGTAACGCTGTCCCCTTAGTCCCAAGCGTTAGAAGGGAAGCCACTACTACCAACTTTAAAGTCTTTGGTTTGACCCGGCCGGGGTTTGAACCCGCGACCTCCCGATCCGCAAGCCGACGCTCTACCACCTGAGTCAAACAATGGAGGTAATATTGAAAACAATATTCACTTAACTAAAGTATAAGTTTAAGCCGCGATTATGCACAGAACAGGGGTAAAATATTGTTACATATATTTTGATAAAGAAAAACATGCGATAGCACCTTTAAGGTCGAGTGGACATTCTAATCCAGTTTATACCGGTTCTCATTGAAAGAAATGTTCACGGGTAAAAATTCTATAATCTGTCTTGTGACCTCATTCTCAACCTATTTTGTGTTATTTTGAGTTGGGAGATAATACTCAGGGCGTGTCCAAAATAATAAAATCTTGGCATTAGTTCATAGCGGTGGCTGTACACGTAAGTAGAAGGCCAATATTTTTAAGTGCCACATGAAAAAAATATGTATATCGACAGACCTTTAAAGAAAGGTTTTTTTTACACCATTACGTTTAAACGTCATCGTATTCGGGGCTGTTTGACTTATGGGGTGTCAGACTGTTTGGATCATCTTCTACTTAGCAACCAAATAAATTATTGCTACCTGGAAGTATCCCGTGAAATGCTGTTTATTGATATATTACATCGACGTGAAGAGTAAAGCTTAACAACCCACGCGTCATTACAAACGGGTATTTCATACCTGAGCCACGTTGCGCCATTATCTATTTTAAACTAAGAAAACCACGTGACCAATTACTTTTGAGATCACTTTATATCATCATACGGGACATCCGCTCTGGTGTCGATATCGGTTTTTATCAGCAATATGATGGTGTGTCGATATCGGTTTTTATCAGCAATATGATGGTGTCTTTTCATAGATTTGGAGTATATTGGAATATATTGTCGGGTGTTGATGTTGTTTTTCAGGTGTGTAATACTTTATGGAGAAAGTGTTCAAAATCGTCTAAAGTATGAGTACATTGCAGAAAATATGTCCCAATTCCTCAAAACGGGGGTATGATATTGTTGCATGTGTTTGATAAACTGTCTGATACCACGTTTAAATGAAATGCTGAGAACGTCATTTGTTTTTATTTATTTATTATCAAATGTATAAAAATAATAATTATTATTTATTATAATTAATAATAAATGTAAAGTATGATGTCAACATTTGAGAGTATTAATAATTGAAATCCTGTATAGGTCAATAATTTTATATCATCAAACGCCCATAATAAATGCAGTGACTGGGTAAACTTTGAGAATACGTTCGTGTATATTCAATTGTAAACCTGTATAGGTCAATAGTTTTAACTTTACCTCAATATTTCTTAATGTTCTGCACCAATCGCCAAAGTAAATTTTATTTGTTTCTATGTTATATGCCATAATAAAACGATCTTAATAATGGTGCATATAGGCATAAACTTAATGTTAATAAAATTAAGTCTTTAAACGAATTTTATTAAATCTCATCGTGAATAAGATGTTCAGTACATCTGATATTAAAGGTGTCGATTTCCTGCTGGCGTTTGACCGGGCGTTGATTGTTGAATTAGTCCTCACTAAGGCCATATATCTGACCAAGGCCTAATGAACGAGACAATATTAATTAACAAATACATGACATTGAGAGCGATTAAGCCAGGTAGCGTCGAGGTCAAGAGAATAACATTTCGTTGATTCCTCCTTTCGTGTAAAAAGCTATTTAATTAACCGACTTCACAGCTTGACCACCTGTCTGTCCACAGTGTTTACCAGATTGAGTACCGTCTGTTAACCAGATTGCACTGGTTTCGGTTGGATTTATTCTACTACAATGCACGACAAAATTATATTTCCCAATCCCGCCTAAGAGGACAAGAAATGAGTCGCTGGAAAGGCAATGTCTACATACGAAAGCCCTGAAAATAGCAATTTGAAATATATTTTTATCAAGTTGACGTATTTTTAAGCATATCATAAAATGTATTGGTTTTACAAAGATAATAACAATGCACATGTGCATTATTGTGAAGTAATTTACAAACCGAAGTGTACAGATTATAAAGTTATATACAAGTGAACTAATTAAACAAGGATTATAAAGAGTAATAACAGTGTTTTACGTATTTGATGTTGTTTTAAATATCTTACTTAAGGTAAAAATAAATACCATTTCGTTTGCTGAATAAAAGTAGAGGTTTACACGATACATGATTTGTTAGGTTAGAAGAAATATTTAGTTTAAACATATTTTATTTGGAAAAGCAATCATTTACAAATCATGTCATACAATATATAGGGATACGAACGAAAGAAGAAGAGTCTTATCATGTTCTTTTCCCTGTAAGAAATAAGTATACAATGATATGGTTATTAGCTAACAATACAAGTTTTTAAGTATCAAGCTAACAATAATCAAATGATGTAAATAGGACACAGTATAAATGGATACGTAAGTCTCAATGGCAATCCGTACACTTAAAAGTTTTAAGTTAAAAAGAGAATATACGGTGGCTTATTATGGGAAATAGGTTTCATGGGGCATGGGTATAAGTTCACCTCGGTATATCCACTCACTCTATGCTAAAACGTTTAGTAGAATTGACGAAGCTATGAACTGCATCAACGATATTCATATTCGTAGCCAGTGACAAGGTACCATCGCCATATAGCAGAATGTCAAGGGAGACACTTAGTAGAAAAGAAAATTTGGTGAATAATATATGCCTCTCGTGAGAATACAGTTGACAAGTTAAAAAGTAATGTTCTATATTTGCAAATGAACCACACTTAACCAAGACATAACCAAAGTTTTGGGAAACAAAAAAAGAGTTTAATGGAGCGCATTTAGTACAAAGCCGTCCATGCTGGATTTGTAATTGTCTTCCACCATGATAATAGTGCCTGGGAATTGCAGGATTGTCGGAATTAATAAGTCTTTTGAATCCACTAAGAGAGCTGCAATTTCTTGTTTCCATAGAAAGGCTATTCCACTCTCTAATTACCGAGGGAAGAAAAGAATTTGTAAACGAATTTGATTTAGTAGGTATATTTCTGAAATGATTTGCATTTCGTTAGTTATAGTTAGAGATAAAACCTACATTTTCAGGAATAAGTTCCTGGAGATATGGAGGTGAAAGGCCATGGACCATTTAAATAATGTAAGTTTATGTTTTTTCTCTCCGAGTGTGTAACGATTCCCTTCCGGTTTCTCTATATAAATTAATCAAAGATACGAGTTTTGTAGCATTGTTACAATTCTGGCTGCCTCATTCTGTATTTTGTCCAATTAAAGCTTTTCGTAGTTAGTACAATTACCAAAGATGATATCACCATATTAAACAATTTGCCTGTTAAAAGAGATATATATACTTTCTAGTGATGATCCATCTTATGTATATTTGAGTTTTTCATGACATTTATCCGTTTCCATGCTTTTGTTCTTAAATATTCGATGTGATTATGCCACGTGAGGTTATTTGTAAAATGCATACCTAAATGTTTATGTGTTTCAACCTCAAGAATAATCTCGTCATTCATTAAAACTGGAGGATGACTTGGGGCTAATCTTTTACGTGAGAAATGAAAAGATTCTGATTTGGGGGGTGGGGGTATTAAATTGTACTAGCCACTTATCTGCCGTCTTACTAATATTGTCTAAATCACAATTAAGCTTATGTGCTGCACTTTGGGGATCATCTACTTCAGTGAATAGGGCTGTATCGTCTGCAAACAGTCTAATGTTTGAGTTTAAGTTTACAACGATATCATTTACATAACGCAAAAAACAATAAAGGCCCTAATACACAACCCTGGGGGACTCCAGCTTTTATAGTGATTAAATTATACTTTACTCCCCTTAACACCACTCTTTGCTTTCTATCAGATAGATAATCAAAAAACCAGGGCAATAAATCTCCTGTGATACCAGCTGCTTTAAGTTTGATTAAAATACCTTTGTGCCAAACACGATTAAAAGCTTCACTTGTATCAGAGAACACTGCCCTAACCTTGCTTCCATTATCAACACAATTTGGAAGAATGTGGTAAGGACATGTTAGCTGATTAATAGTGGAGTCGCCAGAAGTTAAACCTGACTGAAAACATGTAATAGTGTTACAATAAATGAAATAATTATGAACATGCTTATAAACACATTTTTCAAATACCTTTTTCAATCGAGCTTAGCAAAGATACTGGTCGATAATTTGACGTAAGTGACCGGTCACCTGATTTGTATATAGCACATACATTTGCTTCCTTCCATAAGGAAGGTATCTTACCACTTGATAAGACATATTAAAAAGTTTACATAATGGACCCGAAAACTCAGTTGCTAGTTCACGGAGAACGTAATTGTTAATTAAATCCGGACCAACCGCTTTCCCGGGTTTCAATCCTTTTAAAATATCTTCGACATCAAGTACTGACAGACATATTGAAGTAAGGCTAAAGTGAGATTGGGGTAAAACAGGAGGATCTGTATCTGAATCATTGTTAACTGTTTGCTCTATAAAAATAGTTATTTAAAGCATTTGCTTTGTCTAAATCATCAAAAACTAAAGAACCGTTACAAATTAATAGTGGTATTTCGTGTGAGCATTATCTTTTATAAAGAAACTTAAAGATGTCCACCAACCCTTTGATGTTTTATTTGCATTGCGAAGTTTTTCTGAGAGTTTTAAAACATATTTTTTTTTGCTTTTCCTCATAAGTAATACCAACTTATTTCTTAACAAATTAAATGAGTGCCAGTGAGATTGAAACATATTTCTTTTAGCTTTATGAAAAGCCCGTTTGCGTTTTCTTATAATTTTATGTTACATGTGATCCAAGAATGGTCGTTAGGTGAAACGGTAACAACCTTATTAGGAATGTGTGTATTCTAAAGTATATGGATATGTCCTGTTACCTTTTCTGTATAAGTATTTCTGTCACTATCAACCAATGAGTCCCAATCAGCATTTCTATCCATTTGTCTTAGAGTTTCAACATCTCTTTTATCATAGTACCACACATGTCTTGAAAAATACTTGGAACATTAAAATTTAAAGCACAAATTATAGGACAGTGCTATCTTGCATTTTGGTCAAGAAAGGGTTCTCTAACACCGGCAAACAAAACTTGGCTCTTATCTTTAACAAGTATAATATCAAGTTAACTAGAATTAGTTTCAGTAAAATGAGTATCTTCTTGTATACATTGACTAAGAGAATTGTCCCGACACAATGACTAAATTTTGTATTTGTTGGGAGGATATTTTGTATTTGTTGGGAGGATATTTTGTATTAAGGTTAAAATCTCCAGTTACAACAACATTATTAACCGATATATCACATGCCATACTGATAGATTCTTCAATTAATCTATGTTTAGTAATATCAATATCAGGCAGCCTGTAGAATAATCCAAATAAAATATTTTTTACTTTTCAGTTTTATTTCAATCCAGATGCATTCAATCCCATTTGGTTCTAAGTCAAGTCTACGCCTATAAGATATATTGTGGTTCACATAAAGCATGACACCTCCATGACAATCAGTTACACGATCTTTTCTTCCAGTTGGTGAAAATAATGGCATATTAAGGTCATCCGAATCTGTATTTGAGTGAAGCTAAGTTTCAGAAAAAGCCAAAATATCAAAGTCTTCAGGAAGTGCGAGGTTGGAGCGCTCCACAAACCAGGTTTAAGCACCCCAGTTGGCCCTTTTGCCGACTGACCGTTCCAAGGCGGTAACTGATGGTTTTTCTTTTTGTGTGTTATGTCCCGTCTCTGTGTTTTTTGTCACATTTACATTTACCTTGTCTGCCTTGGTCTGCAGGTAGATTTAAATATCTGTGAAAATTTTGATAGGACCTTTTCTTATTTATCTATTCAGAATTCAGAAGACAGTAAAAAAATTTGGGGAGACTACTCTGCACGTTATAATGAACAAAGGAAAAGTACTGTGTTAAGTCTATGGATGAATATCCCGATAAAACAGAGGATGATCGAGACATGTCTTTAATAGGAGACCAGGATTGAGGTGAATATCCCCAGATTGTGAAAGTAGTGCCAAATTAAGACTTAATGCAATTGCACTAGCTGATACTGCTAAACAGAATATACTGGTAGTCAGATCAAGAGAAAATATGGAATGCTTCTTTTTCATATAATGGCATCTGTTTAAATTATGCATTACTTGTCAATGATTTTTAGTTATTTATAAAATGAGAACATAAAAAAAGCTTCACATACTATAAACATCATAAAACATAGCATGAAGAAGAGTGGAAACATTCTAGTAATGTTAAGCGGAAGGGGCCCAGGGTCATGTGTGTGACTCATTTCAACTTGGTTACTCCAGTGTCCGGAATACGAAACAAGATTTTAATCAGTCCTAAAAAACCTTCAAGAAGTGCGAGGTTGAAGCGCTCCACAAACCAGGTTTAGGCACCCCAGTTGGCCCTTTTGCCGATTGACCGTTCCAAGGCGGTTAACTGATGGTTTTTCTTTTTGCGTGTTATGTCTCATCTGTGTTTTTTGTCACATTTACATTTACCTTGTTTGCCTTTGTCTACAGGTAGATAAAATTTAAATATCTGTGAAAATTTTGAAAGGACCTTTTCTTATTTACCTATTCTAATCAGTCCTAGGCCCGAGCTACACAAACAACAAAGATGCAACGACCAACACACTCCCATGAAACCCAGAAGGAAATATTTGTGATTATGGTAACAACATTATGATCACTTCACCGTGAGTGAAGATGTTATATCACTATTATCTTTACGACTTGACGTATTGTCAAAATGTCCATTGTCTACTTGGAAGTAAATCCGGTGCCTTTCTTTCCTAGAGCAGATACTCTACCTTTTGGTCTAGCAAGGCGGATACCGGCCGCAATAGCTCAGATGGTTGAGCCTCGGCTTGCGGATCGGGAGGTCGTGGGTTCGAACCCCGGCCGGGTCATACCGAAGACTTTAAAGTTGGTAGTAGTGGCTTCCCTCCTAACGCTCGGGGCTACGGGGACAGCATTACGCCTGACTCGTCGGTGTCAGTATAATGGACCGGCCGGGTTCAGTCCCTGGGCACCTCATAAGTGCCCCTGTGCTGTAATGATAGAAATGTCGCTGCGCAATATCGGCAAAAATGCCGGCTAATCCCCATATATGTATATATAAAGAGATATCTTACAATGATATACGTTTGTAAATCTATTTCGTTGAAAATTGAGTTGTTCTGACTAGCATATAAATATATATATATAACTTGATTTATTAATTAACATTTCGCACTCCGTAAGATATACACCTGTTACTGCATGTTCAATATATATTCACACTCCGTCAGATATACAACTGTTACTGCATGTTCAATATATATATTGAACATGCAGTAACAGGTGTATATCTTACGGAGTGTGAAATGTTAATTAATATATCAAAGTTTTTAGAACAGAATAACTCAATCGACCGCACAAATTGTTTTTGAAAATTTTCGTGTGTAGCGTTTTTCTTTTTAAAAATGTTGCTGTTGTGTCAGTATGATCGCATGACACAACATCCGAAGGATAATCATATCCAGTACTGAAGGAGTTCCGATTGATTCAACTATATGATTGGTAGTGACGTCACTATATTTTTGGCTACCTCTATACTCATTCCTAACTACTCGATTATCGTCAGAAATTCTGCGAATAGATCAATTTCTTAGGAATGGCAGATGTATTCCAAGTGCTTTATACTATGACGATTTACAACTAGCTGACTTTGAGGTTTGGTGCTTCTGCATTGTAAAATAATTCCGCTTATAAACAATATGTTATAATTATATTCTATTTCTTACAGATAACGTTTATAAATAACATGTAAAGTGTAGAATGTACACACAGCCATTTTTTGTGTAGATCGTTTTATTATCAGCAATGTTCAATGTTAAAAAGCAGTTCATGTTAAGTATCCTTTATGCATCAATATCATCCATGTGAGACAGAATGTATACAAGTATTATGTTCATTCAGTTACATTGTATTTTTTGGTATAATGTACATGGAAAAAATACGAAAGTAGTTAAATAACTTAAAATATTTATGTACAATGTATAAAAGTTGAAAATATATATGAAAAATATGTTTTTTTACACAAGGGAAATATAAAGAGTTTTGTGACATGGTAAAATTACATTTCAATGATACAAAATCCAATGAAGTTAAAAGCAGGTAACACTACCTAATGAAGTACAAAAATGAATATATTCCTATAGATATTTAACAATGTGAATGAAAGATTATGTTGTTTTTCATAAAAACAGAAAAATGTTGCCAATCATTGAAATAACACCTTGGTCTAGACAGGTTTTACAATCCTATTGCTCTAGCCACTTTTAGCGGTACACTATTCTGCTGTTCATTTGAAATAACTTATCTTATATAAGAAGAAAATCTTTCCATGTCTATCACTGCAAAGGTAATATTAAGAATGTGTTTTATTGCATATAAAATATTTTTAAAATCTCAACGTCATTTTGAATTAGTGCATTACCCCTTATCACACATTTTCAAAAAAAGCTTCAAATCACCAAAAAGTTTTTTTTCTAAATAATAAAGCTGTTCAAATAGAACAACATTATATGTAAGATCTGAGTGCTGTTTATGGCCAAATATGCATTGTTTGGCAAAAATATTATACAGCTATAATAATGTATCAACCTGATTAAATTTAAACAATGTAATCTTTTTTTTTGTACATGTATAAATTGTATTTGCAAAAATATACAATTCTGAAAAGTATAAATACTGAAATGGAAGACTTTTTAACCAACAAACATAAAATAATTTTTATAATTGTTCCGTTATTTAATATAACAATTTACTGATAAAGCTATAAAATATAAAGAAATGGCCATGAAAGTATGCTTTTAAAGGAAAATATCCAGAAAGCCCTAAATTATCTGTTTCCTAGTTGACATGACTAGTTTCCTAGTTCCTAGTTGACAATGAAGATTTGTTTTCACAAAAACTCACACAAAGTTATTGGCATTAAATCATTATCCAACAATAACTGGTAGAGGAAGATGCTACATAAATACCAGGGTAGAAGCACCAATACACTGACAGTCAGCTGGAAGAAGTACATGGAAATTTTTTGCCCTTATTTGACATTGAAACATTACATGGTTGCTGAGGAGTTCAGTATTTTGACAACACTTACAGCTAAGTCCCGGACAACTACCAAGATGTATACACATTTACATAGCACAGAAATGAACTTATATGACAACTGTAAAAAGGCAATGTACAGAAATTACTTTTTCTATAAAAGGGAAGTATTTTCTCTAAGATCTTTACATTTCTTTCTCTGACAGTAAGTTCTTTAACAAAGGTTACTCTTAACATATCAGTGGACCTTTTGCCTTATCTGTTTATATAATTATTCTTATATATCTTGATTATTGTCAGTATATTTGTTCTTTTAAATACATGTATATCAATTTATCAATGGCAGTGTAATCAGCATATCCTGTTAACCATTTCATCGGTATGCTTGGGGGCTGTTGGTTGGTCGACTCTTGTCATAGGTGCGATCATAACCTTAGAAATAGAAAATAAACATATAATTAAAATTTAGTAAACTTAATTTACTAATAACGAGAACATCTACTGTGAATAATAATCAGCATTTCAATAGTCCGATGCAGACTGGATGCATTTTTGTCTCATTGTTTAACAACCTGTTAATCTGTATTTTAGTCATAGTGATACAAACTTTTTCAGTAAATCTTGGTCATTATTTGGAGGTAAATTATAATTTATGCATAACAAAGTGATATATGATGCTTGGCTATTAAAATCATTGTTCTAAATTATACAATAATAAATATCTTTTATATAATTAGGCAAAAACTGGCTTACAAAAGATAGGTCCGTATGTAATAACTAATAAGTTTAATTAAATAAACAGACTAGAATTTGAATACATGTACTTGAAACACTTTTAAATTTTAAAACTTTACAGCAGGCTATAGCTCCATTTCCATGATAAAAAATGAAAGAATGAGAAGATTATGGAATGTCCCAAATAACTGACTTAGTTGTCAAAATGTTAATAACCAGAGATCAAAACAATCAACTAGTATAATTTGAAATTGATCAAAAAATGACTTACCTAAATAACGTGGATACATTTTTATATACTTTTAACCACATTTGCCGTAGCTTAAGAAATAATCTGATACACTAAGCTTCAATAAATATCCATTTTATTCTAGTGCTTACTACAGAAATGTCCATTTTAACTATGCTAATGTACTACTGTTCATCCAAGTGACTTGGGTATTATCTTATATGAAACTAGAAGAAAAATATGGTTAACATCTACTGATTAGTTTGTAAGTGCAATCAAGTCGTAAGTTTTAGTTGTTGTTAGTTAATCATTAATTAACTACTTAGACTTGATGATGGATCTCCAAATTACAAGTGACTACAAACTTAAGTTGTCAATATACAGGTATACAATCCTGGTGTCTTCAAATCTTTGGCTGATTCATTTGCATTTGAGTTGTCTTATCAATGTTTCTAATTTCATGTGACGCAAAGTAGCTTCACATTTCAGAAGCAATACATAAATCTATGCAACATAGCTTTCTGTGATTTAATAAAAAAAGACAGAACTCACCATAGGGAAAATATCTGACAACCATCCAAATGGATGTGTTCATCTTAAGGACCTTAACAGCCTAAAACCAAACAGAATACAGTTGTATCTATTATTTTATATAAAATTTCTATCCTCCAAAGTCTTCAGATCATTGACAGTCTTTCACTAGATGTTACATGAAAGCAACTTTTTATGTTTAAAACACCCATGCACGCACGCTCACACACACACACGCACACAAATAATCTATATAATTCACCTTTATGAGACAAATAAAGATATTTTAGCAATGCTCAAAAATATCAATCAAAAGTTTATTTAATTATTACCCCTCTTATTTGAATACATAAATATTTTTTCTTGACAAAAATGCTTACCTGTGTATGTTCTATGTTCTCAAAATTGATGTTGTTAACTGATAATATCTGAAATATAAAAAAAGTCTTGTAAATGTTTCCTTGCATTTTTATCGGAACAAGACAAAAAGTAACTCAAGAAAAAGGGGAAAAGGGCATCCAATAGACGACATTTCCCCACTAACATTACATGTACCATGACATCACTACAATTGTGAATGTTTGTATATGAATCAAAACAAAGCCAACCTCTACAGTTACAAAAAATATCTTGAACACAACTCTGACCATTGATTTTTAGCCTTCATATTTATCTCCCTTTGTAACACTGCATTATTAAAGCATTCTATACATAGACAATCGTCTCTATATCTCTATACTATGATACTTTACAATTTTAGGGATTAGTGCTTGATGCGCAGTACAATAGTACATCTGATATATCTAATTTTTACAAATAAACGTTTATAAATAAAATGTAAAGTACACTTATGTATACACATATATATATTATTGTCTTTGTGTAGAATGTATTTCTAATGTTTTAAAGTACTAAGTGTCCATGACCCTTTAAAAGCTTTTACACAGTCTGTTCATTTAATCTGATTTTGAAACATTGATTTAAAAGACAAATGCAGACAACTCTGTTTGACAATGATTCATAGACAGCACAATTAATCTCCCATGGTAACATGTTATTACCAGAACATGTTTAATAAATGTCGGTAATTAGCTGGTCATAGCTAATGTTGTGTATGCTGTTTGAAATACTGACTTTAAATAAATATTTGTATCTTATATCTTGTATCTTAAAAAAAGGCACAAAGCAAACATGTCATACCACAGAAACACTATTTAACATAATTAACATCAATTGTTTACATCAACTTTTGTAAACCCAATCATTTAATCACTTTTATTTTTGACATAGTGATCATCCAATTAGTTTTCATTCAGTTATCCTGAAACAGTGTTGATGCAAAGTATATTTAGTGCTACCTTCACTGAGAATGGCATGCGCTGAACACCTGGCATGATACCACAATCAGCCACAATATCCAAATTTTCATTCTTTTTTTGCTTAACAATGTTCTTACATAGGTGTGAAGTGTAAGCAAAGGTGCCATACCACTATTATTTATTTATAACATTAGTATGTAGTATGTTGTGGTCCAGGGTTGAATCCGAGGCACTGGACTCCTTAAGCTGAGGATATATCAAATGTGCTCTCAGATCTGCTCATTTTTTTTTAAATCTTGGATATACAATGGCAAATTCTATACTATTTTTACAATAGACATGTACAGAAATGAGAGTTGTATTGAAATTTAATATATCCAGCATGGAAAATAGATTTACAGTCATAGACTACATTAGCAAACTTATTACTAAATGATACTTGCAATTCAAAACAAAAACTCCAACATGTTTGTATAGTAAACAGCTTTTTGTTTAATTCAAAGTATAAGAGAACTCATTATCTCACCTGATCACCTTCCTGTAAACCCAGTCTGTCTGCCTCGCTATTTGGCATAACCTTTAATAAACCCAATAATTGTTTTACGTTTATGTAATTGACAAGCAATGAACTAAAAAACTACATTGCATTTATTTCTACGAGAGCTACCTACCACAGAAACACTATTTGGCATAACTGAAATGTCTTTTTTTACTTCAGAATGCTATTTAAATAAAACTAGATGGGTTTTTCTTGTACCACCAAGACTATGTGTCGCTTATACTGCAGCAGTCATCAGTGAAAGGATAGCTCTTGCTGTTATTGTTGCTGATGTTTTTTGCAGAAACTAAGCGGACAATTCAAGAACTAGATTTGCTCTTCTACATATTATAAGGTATCCAAGTTTGGAGAGAGTCTGTGTACTACTGTTAAAGTGATGCTTCAGACACTGATGAAGTTTTATTTAAATCAATTTATATTTTTAAGATGAGCCACCGTACTTACTCACTTATAAGACTATTCGCTTATAAGATTATTATTATATTGGGCACAGCACTTCTTTGCCCTTAAAAGGAAAGCACATTCCCTTTTTGGAACAAATGGGTGACATAATGTTGACAATAATTCTCATAATGACAAAATGTAATAACAACTACAGTGAACAGCGAATAGGGGCACAGTGATCGCTTAACAGGTGACACAAAAAATGTAGTTTTTGTTTGCTTGGTTTTATGTTTTATTAACAATATTTCAGTTATTGGGAGACTGTGTTCACATAAAGCTGACAGTCCTGCCTTTACTGAAGTAGCATCAAGATGTGATGACAGTCACATTACCAAAAACCTAACATGGGAATGACCATAAAATTTATACCATTATAATTGCTAAGGTGTTGTACCTTGACCATTTCAAACGAATTTAGTTTGTTTATTGGGTTTATCGTCCCACCAACAGTATTTTAGTTATCTGGATATGGTGTCCAGTTGAAGCAGATATAGTGCTGCCTTCACTGTGTATAGCATGCCTTGAACACCTGGCATGATACCACACCCAGTCACTTTATCCTGACACCGGGCCAACCAGTCATGGAACTGCCCTTATATTTGCTTGAGCGTTAGCAAGGGAGCTATAACACTACCATTTTTAACGAATTTGGTATGTCGCAGCCTGGGATCAAACCCGGGGCCTCTCGTACCTGGAGCCGACGCTCTACCAATTGTGCTACCAGGTCCGGTACAAATTTAGCAGGTTAGGTTTGAAAAATCAGTTTGTATGACTAACATTATCAAAATTTCACATTCACCCTAAGCTTAAGTAAACATTTATCAACAATATGTAAAGGAACATAAAAACACACAAAGAATAAGTTAAAACAGACATTTTCATGTTTTGTGTAAAAATAATACAAAATAAATTTAATTATTAATCTGATCTCAGTAATTAATAAGCTGACCTCAAGCGATTTACTTATGACATACATTATACTGTACATAGATTTGAATTACAGTCCTCACAATGTAATACAGGCTTCTGCCAATAGTTAACAACAGTGTTACCTTGGAGACGTATATTCCACAGTCATGTTCCTGGCCACCTCTTATATTAAATCCAAGCTACAAAACATGTAAAAGAAAATATTCAACAGAAAAAAGTAAACATGCTACAAAGATATACAGTATTTTGCCGAAATAAAAGTTTGACCACAAACAAATGGATACAGTAACAATATTATCCAATTGTTTTTTCTTATAAGTACCAGTAAATAATGATAAATTACAATAACTTGATCACAAAATTATTTATTCCCTTAAAAGTTCTTTATTACAGATTCATAGACTAAATTAGGAAAAAAATCCCAAGGAATGATAAAATATATTAGACAATGATGAACAGTCAGATTTGGTATTTCATCACTAACACTATCTTACAATTAGAAATATCATCAGGCGATTAAAGACCACCTTTAAACACTTGGTTCACTCAAACTACTATGTCATTACTCTATGTGTCTGAAATACAAGGTTTGTCTGTACATAAGACATTGACAAAATTCTTACCACTAACATACCTGCTCTGATGTTTTTGTTCTCTGAAGACTAATATTTCGTGGCAGGAATCCTTCAATATCAGAACAGTAATCTGGATGGTCATTCCTCTGTAATATGAAAAAGTGGTAGTATTATTAAATGTCTTTTTTAATACTTTATTAAATTTTTACATGGAATAATAATGTGCCAGCCTTTAACAGGTAAACTTTACAACAGGAAGCATTAACAATATTGACATTTTTCAGTAATTACTACCACTGTAAAAACACTATGTAGGAGGGAACATAAAATACATTCTCATAGATAAACAACCTTTCTGATTTTATTTTCTCAAAAAGCTTAACTTTATCAAAAACTACAAAGCAATCTATGAATAACATATCTGCATAATAAAAGCACTTTGAATAGTCAAAGACAGTTGTTAAACTTTTATATATTTACTGATGCAAGTTTTCCCTTCATGCTGCATAAATAATGTGTGCTTTCACATTAATGTAGTCATATATTTTGAACATGAAAGATCTTAGGGCCTTCTACAGGTGGCCCAAGCATGAGTCCCTAGAAATGTGATATCTATGTTGCCTGCCATTCAGATTTTCTTGTTTTTGTGGACTCAGTAAATCTCTTTAATGCTGCAGGCATTCTAAGAAATCTACTAGTCCATATCACTGGGAGCTCATAACTATGTAACAGTGCATGTGGTTTCTGCATGGCAGTGTTTTATTAGAACTTAACAATATAAACTTTCCAAGCAGTAAGGGGCTGAGGAGTTGCAGTTTCTGGTATTGGCACAATTTCTAGGGGGTGGGGATGGGGGGGAATCAATTACAGTTGAACTGTTGAGTTATTATCAACTACACTTGTACAAGATCTTTACTTGTGTCTTTCATTGGGGACAGGCTTGAGTGAAATTATATTACATGTATCAAATAAAACACACAAAAATTTGCTTCATTCATCACTTTTTATATTTCACTCATTTACAAAGCAATATCTATTTCTCATGTGACTGAAATAGTAAATTGTCATTTATTGGAGCTGGGATGACAATTACAATTTGTTTTGTTAAAAAAAACACATATTTTTTGCGATTAGGAACATGACTCAACATCGGTCTTCACAATGGGCATAAAGAAAACCTGGATGTGAATATTTCAGTTTGTATGGGTAGCATTTATGAAACAAGTACCAATATATGAGCATATCCTCTATTCCTTATACAATAAATATATTACATTCTGAAATGGCATTAAATCATGTGTGATACTTTCCTGGATAGATTAATGCTTCCCACACAAAATGTACCAGAGATAAACTTATAGTGTGTCCCTTTATAGATATATTTCACAATACACATATAACATGTAACATTTTTAAAGAAAATCTATTTGCTTTTTGGATATTAGAATTACAAACATAATAATTATAGTGGCCAAGCTCACCCACTGGCTGATAATTCCAGAGCGGCTAAGCTCGCCCATTGGCTGATAAGCCTCGCCTCTTTAAACCTATAGGATTATTGTATGCATGTATTGAAGGGTAGATGTTGTCACAGAAAGTATGTGTGGGCATCTAAATAAAAGTATAAACCATTTTTTTGGTCTTGTATTACCTTAAGAGTTTGTATATAAACAACAACAACATTACAAAGATAACATATCGTTATTGGTTAATAATACCTCTAAAAAAGTCATAACCCTGTTAAATATTATTAGTTTCTTAACAAAGGTGTTGGAAGCTGCATTGATAGTCAGTTTGCAACAATGATCTCACATATATGCAAAGGTCAAACAATCTATTTGGATCTTTGGGTATGTGAGGTGTTCTGAAGATTAGCCTGCCCTATTAAGGATTATGCTAGCGCGGAATAGAAGGGCGTTCTGCCCTGCCCTTATTAAGCCCACACTTTTGCCCCTAAAATGCATACAAACAGCGCCTGTTTGCCCTTTTTAAGACAGCCCATTTACTGTTTTGGTCAAAATGTGATCAATCAATGTCATTTTCTGCTAGATTCGGCACAGTTATCCGGATGTGACAAATTTATCGTATATTGCAACTACTGAGCTAAATGAACAGGAGCATCGACCAGTAATTGAACTCTGTTCTGTTAAGCATTCAAATAAAATTGAACAAAACAATACAATGCATTTTGACAAACAGCAGAAAAACCACCGGAGAATAGTTGATCACAAACGTCACAATGAGGCTAATTTATTCCGAGTAATTCTGCCACGCAACAGAAACTTATATATGTATGAAAATAATAATTAAGAATTTTTCTTAATTCGCTGGTTAAACAAGAAGAAAAACTAAAAGTATGAAAATTGTGTTTTTGTCAAATAATATGTCCGTAAGCGCACTAGTTGATCAGTGTAATAAACTGAGACCAGGGCTGTTGTCATAGGTAACGTGCATTTGTAATGTGCCAATTCAAGTCTGGCTGCAGTACACACTACTTTGATGTTGGCAGCTGGTCTCGTCACCAGTATCAACCGGCAGTCAGTTACTGAGACAATCCTTTGATCTTGTCAGCATGTCTTGAATATTCTAGGGCAATGCCTTGGATGTTGATTGAAACATGCCAATTTAGCCAGAGGTGACCTTGACCGTTCTCAAACAAAACACCATGATATAGGCCCAAAATCATCAACAGTTAAGTCTGCTTAAAGGGATCTCAAAAGCCTTATATAAGTGACCCCCCCCATTTATTGCCCCACCCAGCATGTGAGGGCATCTGTTTTCTGATAAGCCAGGCTGCCACAGTCTGTAACGATGTGTCTGTCACACAGGTATTGTTCAAGATCCAAGTGTATGTATGCTATATCTGGGGGTTGAACATATTCATTCTCATTTTGTAAAGGAAACAGTTGTGAATATACCAATTACGCAATCCAATATATATATATATATATATATATATATATATATATATATATATATATATATATATATATATATAAATCTTTATTTGTTTTCTTTCTTACTTTGTTGGTTGATTTTGTTATTTCTTATACATTTTGTTATTTCTTTCATTCTTTTAGTTCTCATATATATTTAAAGTTATATTTTATTTTTATTTGTAATTGTTATTCTAACAAAAGCAATTTAAAAAGTCATTCATTGTCAGAATAATGTCCTTCAGAGTCATTTTGAATACTAAAACTTGTATCTCTCACTGTATTTTCAAAATAAATATTTAGCTATGAAATAAATACATAATCTTGCAGTTACAAAATTGACACCTAATAATTAATGCAATAAAGAATTTGTAAGGGATCATATAGTAAACAACCCACATTAATTATTATCACTAACAATAATGTTTGTGGCTTTGTGTAAAACTAGCCTACTGTCTCACATCCATACTAGCAGGTAATTTAGTTTTGCATTAACCCATCAGAGGTATTACTGTGACAGTTTAGTACTATGTTGGCTAAAGACTCCCTGCAGTGATGACCAGCAATTAGCAGGTCTGGTCATAGCATGTGGGGTCCTGGCTCAGTGGGATACCACATTCCTTTCGAGATGCCTTTAAGAAGAATGCGTAATGGTCATAATTCGTGAGGGATTAAAAATGTAGTGGTAGAATACAAATTTTTCACCATTAATAAGTACATTTTCTTTTATTCAACAGTAAATATTGACGATCCCAACTGAAATTTTCATTCGCCCGGAAGGACTAGCTACTGCAAATTCTTACTTGCCCAATCTCAAATTCTACTCGCCAATGCAAGTAGGCGAGAGGAATTTTTCACCCGATTAGTTTTGCAGACAATCAGAGGTAAAAGTGTATGTTAATTCGGACATCTTTATTTTGGATACGTTTTTCTTGAGAAAGGTGTGTACTTAGAATCATGAAATTTTATGTCATGTACAAAGATTTTGAATGTTATACCCATCTTATCTACAAAAATACATTAATTAAAAAAGAACAAATCATGTATTTTATTTATTTGCACATATTATGTCTTCATGGAGAAATAAAATACAATAATATGGACAAAAATATGAATGAATAAGCCCTTATTAGACTATTAAACTTAAAAACCTAGAAAGCACCTAGAAAGCACCGGTATCCAGTCGTTTCCCAAGTTCCTCACCTGGATGTTTCCCCCACACTGCTGTTTCCTCCAGGATCTTTCCTCCCCTTTATATATACTATATAAAAAGTACTTGTGAAAGATTGGAAAGGTTTTATATTTTTACTTAAATACATACATAATTTTAAGGTACCATTGGTTTGTTGCATTTACAATAGTTTAATTAATGATATAGAAATATAGAAAAAAATTCACATTTCAATCATCTGATTATTAAAAGAATCAAGATTACCATAAATTAATTTCACAAATAACATAACATTTATATAGTTTTCAATTCTGTATGAAAATTAAATAGTAAATTATTTTATTGATTTTGTTAATTATGTTATATATATATATATATATATATATATATATATATATATATATATATATATATATATATATATATATATATCACTAGATTTACCAAGCATTTACTGTAGTGAAATGTGTGAATTGTTTGAGATAGTGTTTGAGATGTTTATGTAAAGTATCATTAGTATCAATGATACTTAATATTTCATAAAGAACAATATCATCAGAACAGAACAGAAATTTTATTTAGATTTGTACATATAGTATTGTACATCATCATATATCTCACATTCATATACACGTATTACAAGCTGTCACGTGAATCTAAACGGGTAATTTTATAGTATCATAACATAAAACAATGTTTAGTAATAACATTGATAATTATACAATATAAAAGTACATTATATAGTAGATTATAATGATACCAAATATTTCATAAAGAACAATATCATAATTATATAGTATATCTTCACATTACTATATAATATATATATATATAGGGGATGAAACATCCTGGAGGAAACATCCAGGAGGAAATGTCAGTGTGGGGGAAACGACTGGAATTCAAATACGAACATAATGCTAGAATGGATCAACAACTCTGCTGATTAATTTACCTGGTGGGGTGGAATCCAAGGTGGGGGTTCTTCGTACGGAGGAAGATGAGCTCGGATGTAGTCTGTCGTCTGCGTTCCCATTTTAATTAAGATAAATTCACTAATTGTTTTGACTTAATTTACCTGTGCTTTTACATACTAAAATCAAGCTGGCAAGCAGCAAGCAACAAGCATTAACAAGCATTAACTCAGGGTAGCCGAAGAAATATTAGAGCAGCCGACATTAAGAAAGGTGGGTATAACATGCGTTTTTTAACGCAAACTATTTACAACGATAAAAATTTATTATTTAAAAGTACCAATCGTATAAATAACAAATAAAATTTATATTGTAATTAAAACTTATTTAAATCCAGCGTTTCTTTGCGTAATATATAATTAAAAACAACAACAACAACACGTTTTTAGTATTACATTATTAAAAGTATATAATATTATACTCTAATCTAAATTATAACAGATAACTTAAATTCTACTTAAATGTTGCAAAAATTATTGTTGTAAAGTGATTATTTCCAAGGGATATACTACAATTAAATGATACCCCAACGGTGAGTGAAACGCTGATAGAGGGACATAATTGAAAACATATCTATATTAGATTTAAAATCTGTTTAATATCTGTATCACTTACAGGGAATTCATGTGACGCTATGAACTACATATCGTTACAATGAATACAAATTTATCTTAATTAAAAATGAAACATCAATACTCTAGCTAGGGGATTACATAAATAAAAATAGTAATGAATATATAGGCCATAAACAGTTACAGAATGTAAAAATAAGCTAATATGTGTATACTTTACAAATTTATTCGAATTAAAAAAATCTTAATACTCAATTAAAAGCGCATGTTTAAAAAGTAAAATGATGCCTAAACATAAATGTACAACATCAATACGAAAGCTTTGAAATGGCATAAAAAAATATGTATTCTAAGGCGTCAAGTAAAATGGAAAACAGAAACTTACCGTAAAAGTCCGGTATATTTGAATGATTATTGTGTCACTCGCGAGGAATGTGACGCAATTATCTATACATGTTTGCAAACAACATTAAAATAGCTAATGAAAAAACGCAGCAACAATACCCAAGCTAGGGGTTGACATAGAGTAATAGCCGGTCAACAACAGACGTCAGTAACAGTAAAGTCACAGAAAATTACACTGAAAATAGGATATAATTGACAGACGCTTGTGCCTTGTACAGGTAATGTGACGCAATAAGCTATACGTATTTGTTAAAAGGAAACATATACTTTATGAAAAAATGCAACAAGGATACCCTAGCTCGGGGAGGACATAACGAAATCTGCAATCAAAAAAGACGTCCAAGTCAGTAAATTCACAGCAAATTAGCCTGGAAGCCGAGTATATGTTTATATTGTCGGGACACAGTGCCTCTTACAGGGAATGTGACGCAATGAACGATATAACTTAATACACAAGACGAATTGAACTAACAGAAAAATACAAAATAAATATTCTAGCTAGGGGATGACATGAAGAAATACTCGATCGAAGAATGACGTCATAGACAGCTAAAATAACGGAAAACTAAGCTAACACGTGTAGATTTGACATCAATCTGTGGATTAAAAAAAGGGAATGTGACACAACACACAATACATGTTTATCAACATGACATGTTGCCATAATGGAAAAGGGCAACAACAACACTCTAGCTTGGGGATGACATAAGCATATCTCTGATTGAAAACAGACGTCAATTAAAATGAAGAAAAAGAAAGTTATCATAAAAGTCCGGTATTTTTTAATGGTCCCTGTGTTCCATACAAGGAATGTGACGCAATTATCTATACATGTTTGCAAACAACATTAAAATAGCTAATGAAAAAACGCAGCAACAATACCCAAGCTAGGTGTTGACATAGAGTAATAGCCGGTCAACAACAGACGTCAGTAACAGTAAAGTCACAGAAAATTACACTGAAAATAGGATATAATTATGAGACGCTTGTGCCTTGTACAGGGAATGTGACGCAATAAGCTATACGTATTTGTTTAAAGGAAACATATACTTTATGAAAATATGCAACAAGGATACCCTAGCTTGGGGAGTACATAACGAAATCTGCAATCAAAAAAGACGTCCAAGTCAGTAAATTCACAGCAAATTAGCCTGGAAGCCGAGTATATGTTTATATTGTCGGGACACAGTGCCTCTTACAGGGAATGTGACGCAATGAACGATATATTTTTATACACAAGACGAATTGAACTAACAGAAAAATACAAAATAAATATTCTAGCTAGGGGATGGCATGAAGAAATACTCGATCGAAGAATGACGTCATAGACAGCTAAAATAACGGAAAACTAAGCTAACACGTGTAGATTTGACATCAATCTGTGGATTAAAAAAAGGGAATGTGACACAACACACAAAACATGTTTATCAACACGACATGTTGCCATAATGGAAAAGGGCAACAACAACACTCTAGCTTGGGGCTGACATAAGCATATCTCTGATTGGATACAGACGTCAATTAAAATGAAGAAAAAGAAAGTTATCATAAAAGCCCGGTATTTTTTAATGGTCCCTGTGTTCCATACAAGGAATGTGACGCAATTATCTATACATGTTTGCAAACAACATTAAAATAGCTAATGAAAAAACGCAGCAACAATACCCAAGCTAGGGGTTGACATAGAGTAATAGCCGGTCAACAACAGACGTCAGTAACAGTAAAGTCACAGAAAATTACACTGAAAATAGGATATAATTGACAGACCCTTGTGCCTTGTACAGGGAATGTGACGCAATAAGCTATACGTATTTGTTAAAAGGAAACATATACTTTATGAAAAAATGCAACAAGGATACCCTAGCTCGGGGAGGACATAACGAAATCTGCAATCAAAAAAGACGTCCAAGTCAGTAAATTCACAGCAAATTAGCCTGGAAGCCGAGTATATGTTTATATTGTCGGGACACAGTGCCTCTTACAGGGAATGTGACGCAATGAACGATATATTTTTATACACAAGACGAATTGAACTAACAGAAAAATACAAAATAAATATTCTAGCTAGGGGATGACATGAAGAAATACTCGATTGAAGAATGACGTCATAGACAGCTAAAATAACGGAAAACTAAGCTAACACGTGTAGATTTGACATCAATCTGTGGATTAAAAAAAGGGAATGTGACACAACACACAAAACATGTTTATCAACACGACATGTTGCCATAATGGAAAAGGGCAACAACAACACTCTAGCTTGGGGCTGACATAAGCATATCTCTGATTGAAAACAGACGTCAATTAAAATGAAGAAAAAGAAAGTTATCATAAAAGTCCGGTATTTTTTAATGGTCCCTGTGTTCCATACAAGGAATGTGACGCAATTATCTATACATGTTTGCAAACAACATTAAAATAGCTAATGAAAAAACGCAGCAACAATACCCAAGCTAGGGGTTGACATAGAGTAATAGCCGGTCAACAACAGACGTCAGTAACAGTAAAGTCACAGAAAATTACACTGAAAATAGGATATAATTGACAGACCCTTGTGCCTTGTACAGGGAATGTGACGCAATAAGCTATACGTATTTGTTAAAAGGAAACATATACTTTATGAAAAAATGCAACAAGGATACCCTAGCTCGGGGAGGACATAACGAAATCTGCAATCAAAAAAGACGTCCAAGTCAGTAAATTCACAGCAAATTAGCCTGGAAGCCGAGTATATGTTTATATTGTCGGGACACAGTGCCTCTTACAGGGAATGTGACGCAATGAACGATATATTTTTATACACAAGACGAATTGAACTAACAGAAAAATACAAAATAAATATTCTAGCTAGGGGATGACATGAAGAAATACTCGATCGAAGAATGACGTCATAGACAGCTAAAATAACGGAAAACTAAGCTAACACGTGTAGATTTGACATCAATCTGTGGATTAAAAAAAGGGAATGTTACACAACACACAATACATGTTTATCAACATGACATGTTGCCATAATGGAAAAGGGCAACAACAACACTCTAGCTTGGGGATGACATAAGCATATCTCTGATTGAAAACAGACGTCAATTAAAATGAAGAAAAAGAAAGTTATCATAAAAGTCCGGTATATTTTAATGGTCCCTGTGTTCCATACAAGGAATGTGACGCAATTATCTATACATGTTTGCAAACAACATTAAAATAGCTAATGACAAAACGCAGCAACAATACCCAAGCTAGGGGTTGACATAGAGTAATAGCCGGTCAACAACAGACGTCAGTAACAGTAAAGTCACAGAAAATTACACTGAAAATAGGATATAATTGACAGACGCTTGTGCCTTGTACAGGTAATGTGACGCAATAAGCTATACGTATTTGTTAAAAGGAAACATATACTTTATTAAAAAATGCAACAAGGATACCCTAGCTCGGGGAGGACATAACGAAATCTGCAATCAAAAAAGACGTCCAAGTCAGTAAATTCACAGCAAATTAGCCTGGAAGCCGAGTATATGTTTATATTGTCGGGACACAGTGCCTCTTACAGGGAATGTGACGCAATGAACGATATATTTTTATACACAAGACGAATTGAACTAACAGAAAAATACAAAATAAATATTCTAGCTAGGGGATGACATGAAGAAATACTCGATCGAAGAATGACGTCATAGACAGCTAAAATAACGGAAAACTAAGCTAACACGTGTAGATTTGACATCAATCTGTGGATTAAAAAAAGGGAATGTTACACAACACACAATACATGTTTATCAACATGACATGTTGCCATAATGGAAAAGGGCAACAACAACACTCTAGCCTGGCGATGACATAAGAATATCTGTGATTGAAAACAGACGTCAATTAAAATGAAGAAAAAGAAAGTTATCATAAAAGTCCGGTATTTTTTAATGGTCCCTGTGTCCCATACAAGGAATGTGACGCAATTATCTATACATGTTTGCAAACAACATTAAAATAGCTAATGAAAAAACGCAGCAACAATACCCAAGCTAGGGGTGACATAGAGTAATAGCCGGTCAACAACAGACGTCAGTAACAGTAAAGTCACAGAAAATTACACTGAAAATAGGATATAATTGACAGACCCTTGTGCCTTGTACAGGGAATGTGACGCAATAAACTATACATATTTGTTAAAAGGAAACATAGACTTTATGAAAATATGCAACAAGGATACCCTAGCTTGGGGAGGACATAACGAAATCTGCAATCAAAAAAGACGTCCAAGTCAGTAAATTCACAGCAAATTAGCCTGGAAGCCGAGTATGTTTATATTGTCGGGACACAGTACCTCTTACAGGGAATGTGACGCAATGAACGATATAACTTAATGCACAAGACGAATTAAACTAACAGAAAAATACAAAATAAATATTCTAGCTAGGGGATGACATGAAGAAAACCTCGATCGAAGAATGACGTCATAGACAGCTAAAATAACGGAAAACTAAGCAAACATGTGTAGATTTTACATCAATCTGTGGATTAAAAAAGGGAATGTGACACAACGCACAACACATGTTTATCAACACGACATGTTGCCATAATGGAAAAGGGCAACAACAACACTCTAGCTTGGGGATGACATAAGCATATCTCTGATTGAAAACAGACGTCAATTAAAATGAAGAAAAAGAAAGTTATCATAAAAGTCCGGTATATTTTAATGGTCCCTGTGTCCCATACAAGTAATGTGACGCAATTATTTATACATGTTTGCAAACAACATTAAAATAGCTAATAAAAAACGCAGCAACAATACCCAAGCTAGGCGTTGACATAGAGTAATAGCCGGTCAACAACAGACGTCAGTAACAGTAAAGTCACAGAAAATTACACTGAAAATAGGATATAATTGACAGACCCTTGTGCCTTGTACAGGGAATGTGACGCAATAAACTATACATATTTGTTAAAAGGAAACATAGACTTTATGAAAATATGCAACAAGGATACCCTAGCTTGGGGAGGACATAACGAAATCTGCAATAAAAAAACACGTTTAAGTCAGTAAATTCACAGCAAATTAGCCTGAAAGCCGAGTTTGTTTATATTGTCGGGACCTCTTACAGGGAATGTGAGGCAATGAACGATATTTATTTTATACACAAGACCAATTTGAATTAATAGAAAAAGAAGCATAATTATTCTAGCTAGGGAATGACATGAAGAAATATTCGAAATACGAAGAGTGGCTTCATAGATAGCGTAAATAATGGAAAACTAAGCTAACATGTAGATCTGACATAATTATGTGGATGAAAAAAGAGAATGTGACACATTACACAATTCATGTTTATCGACACGGCATGTTGCCATAATGGAAAACGGCAACAACAACACTCTACATTTGGGATGACAGACGTCAATTACAATGAAGGTACATAAAGTAACCGGCTTCATTGTCCCATTCAGGGATTGTTAGGCTATAAACTATGCACGTTGTTTACCAAACTTCAATTTAAAAAAAATGCAGCAACATTACCTTAGCTAAGGATGACATTAAGGGATTAAGTGCTCAACTATAGACGTTGGTGTCTGTTAAAAATCCATGGTAAAAGCCGGAAACAGCTGGCAGTACCTCGTGTTTCTCACAGCAAATATGAAGCAATGAACTACATTATATATATATGTTAATAGAGAAGAAATATAATCCTAATGAATGTGCCGAACTATATCCTAGCTTGCGGAAGACAAAAGTAAGTGCTTCAATAAAAACAGTATGAAAGACGGGCATGTTTGATTGAGCGAAATAGTCATTAACAATACAATTGACGTAAAAGAAAAATTTAACAATTAAACTCTTGCTTGGGTATAACTTAAGTAAATATGCGATCGAGTATTGACATCAGAGACAGGGATGTTATGGAAAAGGGCAACAGCAATATCTACCTTGAGGATGAAAGGCAAATCCACGATCGAATACAATGGTCATATAGAACACAAATACTGGAAGCAACATTTAAAAAAAAGTTCATTTGAAAGGCCTCTGCGTCCCAAACATGGGACGTGACGCAAAAATATCTATGTAAGCAAAATGTAATTACCTTAACAGAAAAATGCAGGACCAAAACCCTAGCTAGGGGTTGACAAGTGACAAAATGGTCCACATCAAACGTAAAAGACAAAACTTCACAGAAAAGTAAATTAAAATCATGGTATATTTGACATAATTATGTTTGACATAATTATGTTTATTTGACCAGGAATGTGGCGCAATAAACAATATTTGTGTATAAAGTTTATATTATAAACATGTTAGTTTAATGGAAAAATACAACAACACAGATTGGGGGCGACAAAAAGCGTCTGACCCAATATTGATGTAAAATGATTAAAATAATATTAACCAAGAAAGCTTGTGATGGTCGTGATGAACTCACCGTGAAGTGGGTTGAAAGATGCGACATTGAGAATGAGACCAAGAGAAAGAAGTGGACAGACCTCCAGAAATCACGTGAACAATGATGGAAGACCTAGCTTTGCCCATTTAAAGTAGGATGCCGTGGATTCCCGCCCAATCCGTGTGGGATTGTTGGAAAGGACAGGAAATATTTAGCCTACAACCTTGAACCTGGCAGCTTACACGACATCCACCTGGGTATGGAGCAAATGAGATCAAGAGAGCTGGAGGCCTTTTACTGAGGGGTAATGTCCGATCATCACTACCAATCTGCCATCCAGGCCAGCGGAGAGTCCTGGGCATGCAGTATCGAAATTCTCCGGATAGTTCTCAGTTCAAGACCTCAGTAAATGGCAGTGACCATGTATCCTTCATCATTTGTCTGTGAAGTCTATCTTCGATCGAATATGTCTTCATGTCATCCTCAAGCTATTTATTTTTACTCTTGTGAGACACAGAGTTCCGCCAATACAAATATACCCGACTTCCAGACTAATTTTCAGTAAAATGCAGTAACCATTGTGTTCTTCATCATTACCGGGCTTTTCTGATATTACTGAGTTTGGTGTCTATGCATACTTTTTTATGTCTTCCCCAAGTTAGGGTTTACTTGTTGCAGATTTTCATAAGGACCATTTTTTTTCTCAACATATATGTATAGGTTATTGTGTCACATCCGCTGTTAGAGGCATAAGGGTCTGTAAATAGTAACATATTTTAGTGTAATTTTCTGTGATTTTACTCTCTCTCTCTCTCTCTCTCTCTCTCTCTCTCTCTCTCTCTCTCTCTCTCTCTCCCTCTCCCTCTCTCTCTCTATCTGTCTCTGTCTCTGTCTCTCTCTCTCTCTCTCTCTCTCTCTCTGTCTCTGTCTCTGTCTCTGTCTCTCTCTCTCTCTCTCTCTCTCTCTCTCTCTCTCTTCCATTCCTTATGAATAATACAGAGACCATTCAAATGTATAGGATTTTTTACTGTAGCTTTCTCAGTCGCAGTGGTAATTGAAGTCCTCTGAGCGGACATTTGCTCATTTCATACCATGTGTTGTTTCAATTTTCCATAACAGCAACCTTCAGTTTTAATAAACATATACTGTTTGTTGTGTCTCATTCCCTTTTCAACTTACAGAATGAAAATACACATTTTAGCTATTTTTTCCGTTATCTGTCCATAACGCCTATTTTCCACCGAATTTCTCTTCCAATCAACTCCTAAAACATAATTGATGTTGCATTTTTCATTTATAAACATACATCGCTCATTCCATAACATTCCCTGTAAGTGACACTGAGTACCGTCAGAATTACCTTACCCGTCTTCCAGACTAATTTATGTGATTTTACTGAGTTTGACGATTTTTGATTGCATATCCTTTTTGCACATTTTCATAAGGGTTATGTTGTCCTCTGAATAAATATGTATAGTTTGTTGCGTCACGTTCCTTGTGAATGACACAGAGACCATTCATTTATATATCGGATATTTTACGGTATCTTTATGTGCATTAACTGTAATTGACGTCTGTTTTTGATCGGCAATTTGCTTAAGTCATTATCAAGCTAGAGTTGTGCTGTTTGCCTTTTCCATTACGGCAACATGTAGTTTTTATAAACTTATACTGTTTCATGTGTCATATTCCCTTTCTTACTCAAATAATGCTATCAAGGATGTACATTTAAGTTTAGTTTCCTAATATTTTAGGTATCTATGACATCTATGTTTGATAAAATATTTCCTCATGACATCCCCTAGCTACATTGTTGATGTTGCATTATCTAATAGTTCAAATCGGGTTGTGTATAAAGATATTACGTTCACTGCGTCACATGCCCTGTAAGTGATACAAAGTACCGTCAATATTACACATCTGGTTTCCAGGCTGAATTTCTCTGATTTTACCGACATTGACGTCTTTCTATTATTGCATATTTCGTCATGTCATCCCCAAGCTAGGGTATCATTGATGCATATTTTTCAGGGACATATTTACCTTAGAAATAGGTATCGTTTATTGCGCAAAGTTCCCTGTAGGAGGCACAAGGGTATTCAATTATATTATGTTTATTGTAATTTTCTTTAATTTTACTGTTGCTGACGTCTGTTGTTGACCGTCTTGTGCTTTATTCCAACACTTAGCTTGGGTATTGTTGCTGTATTTGTACATTAGCTATTTTAATTTCATTTGCAAACATATAGTAAAATGTGTCACATTTCTTGTGAGTGACGCCAAGGGCACCTGACTTTTACAGAAATTCTTGACGTCTGTCATCGATCGGAGATTTGCTTATGACATCTCAAAGCCAGCGTGTTGTTGTTACCCTTTTCCAATACGGCAACATGTCGTATTGATAAATATGCATTCCCTTTTTTAAATCCGCATAATCCAGTCAGATGTAAACATGTGAACTTAGTTTTCCGTCATTTTAGTTGTCAATGACGTCTATGTTCAATGGAGTATTTCTTCATATCATTCCCTGGGTAGAATATATATGGTGCATTTTTCTATCAGTTCCATTCGTCTTGTGTATAAACGTATATCGTTCACTGCGTCACATTCCCTGTAAGAGACACAGAATCTCATGATTGCATATTTCGTTATCTAATCCCCTAGCTAGGGTATCCTTGCTGCATAATTTCATGAGGACTACTTGCTCATCTAATAAACACGTATAGTTTTTTGCGTCACATTCCCTGTACGATGCACAATAGTCTGCCAGTTATATCGTTTTTAGTGTAATTTTGTATGATATTACTGTTACAGACGTCTGTTGTTGACCGGCTATTACCCTATGCCATACCCAAGCTTGGGTAATATTGATGTGGTTTTTCATTACCTATTTTATATTTGTTAACATACATATGTAGTTGGTTGCGTCACATTCCTTGTGAGCGACACAGGGACAATTCAACTAAAGCAGACGTTTACGGTAACTTTCTGTCTTTTCATTTTAATTGACGTCTGTTTTCGATCGGAGATATGCTTATGTCATCCACAAGCTTGAGTGTAGATGTTGCCCTTTTCCATTTGGCAACATGTCGTGTTGATAAACATGTGTTGTGCGTTGTGTCACATTCCCTTTTTAAATCCACAGATTTATGTAAAATCTACACATGTTTGCTTAGTTTTCCGTTATTTTAGCTGTCTATGACGTCATTCTTCGATCGAGTATTTCTTCATGTCATCCCCTAGCTAGAATATTTATTTTGAATTTTTCTGTTAGTTCGATTCGTCTTGTGTATAAACATATATCGTTCATTGCGTCACATTCCCTGTAAGAGGCACTGTGTCCCGACAATATAAACATACTCGGCTTCCATGCTAATTTGCTGTGAATTTACTGACTTGGACGTCTTTTTTGATTGCAGATTTCGTTATGTCCTCCCCAAGCTAGGGTATATTTGTTGCATATTTTCATAAAGTCTATGTTTCCTTTTAACAAATATGTATAGTTTATTGCGTCACATTCCCTGTACAAGGCCCAAGGGTCTGTAAATTATATCCTATTTTCAGTGTAATTTTCTGTGACTTTACTGTTTCTGACGTCTGTTGTTGACCGGCTATTACTCTATGTCAACCCCTAGCTTGGGTATTGTTGCTGCGTTTTATCATTAGCTGTTTTAGTGTTGTTTGCAAACATGTATAGATAATTGCGTCACATTCCTTGTATGGGACACAGGGACCATTAAAATATACCGGACTTTTATGATAACTTTCTTTTTCTTCATTTTAATTGACGTCTGTTTTCAATCAGAGATATGCTTATGTCATTCCCAAGCTAGAGTGTTGATGTTGCCTTTTTCTATTATGGCAACATGTCGTGTTGATAAACATGTGTTGTGCGTTGTGTCACATTCCCTTTTTAAATCCACAGATTTATGTAAAATCTACACATGTTTGCTTAGTTTTCCGTTATTTTAGCTGTCTATGACGTCATTCTTCGATCGAGTATTTCTTCATGTCATCCCCTAGCTAGAATATTTATTTTGAATTTTTCTGTTAGTTCGATTCGTTTTGTGTATAAACATATATCGTTCATTGCGTCACATTCCCTGTAAGAGGCACTGTGTCCCGACAATATAAACATACTCGGCTTCCTTGCTAATTTGCTGTGAATTTACTGACTTGGACGTCTTTTTTGATTGCAGATTTCGTTATGTCCTCCCCAAGCTAGGGTATATTTGTTGCATATTTTCATAAAGTCTATGTGTCCTTTTAACAAATATGTATAGTTTATTGCGTCACATTCCCTGTACAAGGCCCCAAGGGTCTGTCAATTATATCCTATTTTCAGTGTAATTTTCTGTGACTTTACTGTTACTGACGTCTGTTGTTGACCGGCTATTACTCTATGTCAACCCCCTAGCTTGGGTATTGTTGCTGCGTTTTTTCATTAGCTGTTTTAATGTTGTTTGCAAACATGTATAGATAATTGCGTCACATTCCTTGTATGGGACACAGGGACCATTAAAATATACCGGACTTTTATGATACTTTCTTTTCCTTCATTTTAATTGACGTCTGTTTTCAATCAGAGATATGCTTATGTCATCCCCAAGCTAGAGTGTTGATTGTTGCGCTTTTCCATTATGGCAACATGTCGTGTTGATAAACATGTCTTGTGCGTTGTGTCACATTCCCTTTTTAATCCAGCAGATTGATGTAAAATCTACACAGTGTTTAGCTTAGTTTTCCGTTATTTTAGCTGTCTATGACGTCATTCTTCGATCGAGTATTTCTTCATGTCATCCCCTAGCTAGAATATTTATTTTGAATTTTTCTGTTAGTTTAATTCGTCTTGTGTATAAACATATATCGTTCATTGCGTCACATTCCCTGTAAGAGGCACTGTGTCCCGACAATATAAACATATACTCGGCTTCCTTGCTAATTTGCTGTGAATTTACTGACTTGGACGTCTTTTTTGATTGCAGATTTCGTTATGTCCTCCCCAAGCTAGGGTATATTTGTTGCATATTTTCATAAAGTCTATGTTTCCTTTTAACAAATATGTATAGTTTATTGCGTCACATTCCCTGTACAAGGCCCAAGGGTCTGTAAATTATATCCTATTTTCAGTGTAATTTTCTGTGACTTTACTGTTTCTGACGTCTGTTGTTGACCGGCTATTACTCTATGTCATCCCCTAGCTTGGGTATTGTTGCTGCGTTTTTTTTCATTAGCTGTTTTTAATGTGTTTGCAAACATGTATAGATAATTGCGTCACATTCCTTGTATGGGACACAGGGACCATTAAAATATACCGGCATTTTATGATTAACTTTCTTTTTCCTTCATTTTAATTGACGTCTGTTTCAATCAGAGATATGCTTATGTCATCCCCAAGCTAGAGTGTTGATTGTTGCGCTTTTCCATTATGGCAACATGTCGTGTTGATAAACATGTGTTGTGCGTTGTGTCACATTCCCTCTTTTAAATCCACAGATTGATGTCAAATCTACACATGTTTAGCTTAGTTTTCCGTTATTTTAGCTGTCTATAGACGTCATTATTCGATCGAGTATTTCTTCATGTCATCCCCTAGCTAGAATATTTATTTTGTATTTTTCTGTTAGTTTAATTCGTCTTGTGTATTAAGTTATATCGTTCATTGCGTCACATTCCCTGTAAGAGGCACTGTGTCCCGACAATATAAACATACTCGGCTTCCAGTGCTAATTTGCTGTGAATTTACTGACTTGGACGTCTTTTTTGATTGCAGATTTCGTTATGTCCTCCCCAAGCTAGGGTATCCTTGTTGCATATTTTCATAAAGTCTATGTTCCTTTCAATAAATATGTATAGTTATTGCGTCACATTCCCTGTACAAGGCCCAAGGGTATGTCAATTATATCCTATTTTCAGTGTAATTTTCTGTGACTTTACTGTTACTGACGTCTGTTGTTGACCGGCTATTACTCTATGTCATCCCCCTAGCTTGGGTATTGTTGCTGCGTTTTTTCATTAGCTATTTTAATGTTGTTTGCAAACATGTATAGATAATTGCCTCACATTCCTTGTATGGGACACAGGGCCTTAAAATATACCGGACTTTTATGATAACTTTCTTTTTCTTCAGTTTAATTGACGTCTGTTTTTCAATCAGAGATATGCTTATGTCAGCCCCAAGCTAGAGTGTTGTTGTTGCGCTTTTCCATTATGGCAACATGTCGTGTTGATAAACATGTATTGTGTGTTGTGTCACATTCCCTCTTTTAATCCACAGATTGATGTCAAATCTACACGTGTTAGCTTAGTTTTCCGTTATTTTAGCTGTCTATGACGTCATTCTTCGATCGAGTATTTCTTCATGTCATCCCCTAGCTAGAATATTTATTTTGTATTTTTCTGTTAGTTTAATTCGTCTTGTGTATTAAGTTATATCGTTCATTGCGTCACATTCCCTGTAAGAGGCACTGTGTCTCGACAATATAAACATACTCGGCTTCCAGGCTAATTTGCTGTGAATTTACTGACTTGGACGTCTTTTTTGATTGCTGATTTCGTTATGTCGTCCCCAAGCTAGGGTATCCCTTGTTGCATATTTTCATAATGTCTATGTTTTCTTTAAACAAATATGTATAGTTTATTGCGTCACATTCCTTGTACAAGCCACAATGCTCTGTCAATTATATACTGTTTTATTGCAAAATTTTGTAGTTGACGTCTGTTTTCAATTGGAGATATGCTCATTTCATCCCCAAGCTAGAGTGTTGTTGTTACCCTTTTTCGTTACGGCATAATGACGTGTCGATGAACATGCATTGTGTATTGTGTCACATTACCTGTTTTAACCCACAGAACTTTGTCAAATCTACACATGTTAGCTTAGTTTTCTGTTATTTTAGCTGTCTCTGACGTAATTGTTCGATCGGGTATTTCTTCATGTCACCCCCTTGATAGATTATTTATGTTCCATTTTTCTACTAGTTCCATTCGTCTTGTTATAAACATGTATCCTTCATTGCGTCACATTCCCTGTAAGAGGCACTAAGTACCGTCAATACGAACATACTCGGCTTCCAGGCTGTGAATTTACTGACTGTGACGTCTGCTTTGATTGCATATGTTGTTATGTCCTCCCCAAGCTAGGGTATCCTTGTTGCATATTTTCATAAAGTCTATGTTCGCTTTAACAAATATGTATAGTTAATTGCAGTCACATTCCCTGTACAATGCCCAAGAGGTATGTCAATTATATCTATTTTCAGTGTAATTTTCTGTGACTTTACTGTTACTGACGTCTGTTTTTGACCGGCTATTACTCTATGTCATGCCCTAGCTTGGGTATTGTTGCTGCGTTTTTTTCATTAGCTATTTTATTGTTGTTTGCATACATGTACAGTTAATTGCGTCACTTTCCTTGTGAGTGACACAGGGACCATTGAAATACAATGTATACCAGACTTTTAATGGTAACTTTCTGTATCTTCATTTTAATTGACGCCTTTTCAATCAGAGATATGCTTATGTCATTCCCATGCTAGAGTGTTGTTGTTGCCCTTTTCCATTACGGCAACATATCGTGTTGATAAACATGTATTGTGTGTTTCGTAACATTCCCTTTTTTAATCCACAGGATTTTGTAAAATCTACACATGTTAGCTTAGTTTTCCTTTTTTTTAGCTGTCTTTGATGTAAACTGTAAATCTATCTTGTTGAAAAACTTTTATACTTCATTGCGTCTCATTCCCTGTGACATGCAATGAGAACTTTCCAAACAATTCAAAAAATTAATTTTCTTTTATTTTATGTATTTGACGTTTGTTTTCGATCGCATATTTTCTCATGTCATTCCCTGGCTAGGCTATTGTTGTTACCATTTTATTTTAGATATAAATATGTTGTATACAAACATATATCGTTAAGGGTGTCACATTTCCTGTGAGAGGCACCGCGCTAAGTCAGATATACATTGTACATAATATTACTTGCCGGTCTGTGCGCTTTTACTGTCTCCGACGTATCTCATTGATCTCAGATTGTTTTATGTCGAACGCAAGCTGGGGTTTAGTTATTGCATATTTTCATTAGGTGAATATGTTTTGTTCATTGATTGTATTGTTCTGCGTCACATTACCTGTAAGAGGCGCATATTTCCTTTTAATAATAAGCGACTTTCAGTGATACTTGAAATTATCTGTGATTTAATAATATGCGACGACGTCTGTTTCCGACCGCATATACTCATATGTTATCTTCTAGCTACAGTAGTTATAGTTTTCGAAATATATCCACCTGATGTGAAGCTTTTATGGTTTTACTGTATCCAACATGTTTTTTCCGTAAAGTGAATTAGTTTTGCCACTCTCAATTTATTTCTTTGTCGATGCATTTTTTCGTTTGGCCAAACTGTCTGGCTTTTTAAATATAAAGGTGTTGTTTTTTGTTGTTGCTTTGTTGTTGTTTTGCATTTCTTTTGTGAGTTACAGAATCCTATCGAATCTTCCCCGTATTTGCTATTTTTTGTGATTTTCTATATCTGACTTCTGTTTTCGAATGCATATTTCTATATGTCATTCCCACGCTATGATGTAGTTGTTGAATTTTCCTATTATGTCCGTATATTTTCTTTCAAAACATACATTGTCCATTCCTTGCATGTATTTATATTGTATTTATTTCTATTATTGCAGTTTATATAAAGAACAAAACAAAAGAACAAACACAAATTTGAATGGTTTGGATTTTTATTTATGCATTTTTACAATAAGCAGTTTACATATTTGAAAAAGAAAAATAACATGAGACGAACATACAATGTTATGTACAATGTATATTTGTAAGTTTTCTACTGTTAAATATTGTGCAGTGCTTTTATATCCTATAAACAGATAAGCTGATGACGTTAGTAGTTCAAACAAACCTTACAGTGATTATTGATGTGGTTATGCTCTGAATAACTTTAGATAATAGATCAGCCTTATCCACCCGTAGCATCTACAACCGCTTGTGTGTTTATTCATTTTACACAACAGTAGCACAAGTGTTATAATCAAGTTTTATACTAGAGATTGTAACAAAAATATAAGCGAAAGATGACAATTATAAATGATTTTGTACTTTGTGCTGCTAACATATTCCAGCAAACAATATAAATATTCTACATAGACGGACACTAAAAATGTCCCTACAATATTGATTGTTAAGTATACAATTCTAATGTGAATCGCATTCATAAAAAATAAAACATGATGTTTATTCTGCGTATCGAATGTAGCTGATTTTTAGAATGTAAAATGCTCTAGAGACTGGTCTTGCATAAACATCAGCAGCAGTAAAAGCCGAAGCAGCAGGAACCGCAGCAAAACAAATACATCACCAAATAACAACTAGCATATTGAGTAACGAGCACGTCCGACCGCATTGCAAGATACCAAAATAAAATCTATTCCTAATCTCAGAGTTCCTTATCTCAGAACTCAATCACAAGATTCCCTGTGGACTTTCATCAGTTGATAAGAGGGCCATAAATTAGTTGGGTGGTGAGAGGGTTACGGTGTGGAGAGGGCAAACTGGGGCCGAAGAGCTCAATATGTTTAACTGTCAGGATACTGCTACATGGAAATTCTTTCAAAGAATATTAATACAATTAATAGGATCATTTCTGTGTGATTTATTGAACAGCCAGGTACACATAAAAAGCAATAAGGTAGGATTTGATCATGTTATAAAATAGTTGCCATAAAAAGTAAATTGGAAGCTCTTATTCTTTTAACAAATGCATATGAAATGTTGCGTAAACTTTCTTATATTTCGACGTCGTGGGAATCTTAAAAACAAAACTAAAGATCGCTTTTTTACCAATTAATAGATACAAAACGAATTCGTCGCATTCCTTATATATAGGAGAGACCGGCCTTAAAATCAGTGTTGCAATAAGATAATCAGTGTTTTAATAACTTTGATAGCAAATAAATTAAATATAAGAAAGAGCTAGATCTAAAAGTTTTTCGGCTTTAGAATTAAGGCTAAATTTTATACCAAAAACATGCACAGAAAATGCGTCACAATCATTTAATGTAGGTGAATTTTGTGTACCTGGTGGTTAATATACGATAACCCGTCTATTTCAACTACTATATTACAAAATATTTTAAGTCTCAATTATTATTATTTTTTCGTATTTAATTTAGATGATCAACATTAGAACAACAATCACAAGGAAAAAATATATAGAACACATATATTTATACTTTAACCATTCAATTAGTAAATTAAAAAAATGCACGATCATCAAAGCGTTATTAATTTCATCCCGAATCTGGACTTATTGCTTGCTGGAATGAAATTTGTTTTGCTACCCTAGATGCTTGCTACAAATGCTTGCTGCTTGCTGGAAATGCGAACCAGCGTATTTGCTTGCCAACTTGATTTTAGTCTCTCTTTGATGGTATATTAACGATTCGCCACAATAACGATTCGCCACACTTATGTAACGATTCGCCACAGTAGTAAAAATGATTGGCAACAGCTGAGATAAATGATATTGATACGGAAAGTACTTGTTAATTGGCACTTAATTTTTGTTATCTTTGTATAGGGAGGGTTACACAATATCGAACTATATCATTCTAGTAAATATTTGTATTTTAATTCAATGTTTAATAATAATTAAAAATACCAAACATAACAGCATGAATTAAATATAATCACAAGATAATAAGAGCATATGAATTTATGAATGAAATAAGTGAACATGAATGAAAAATCAACATAGATGCACAACGAATGAACTTGAACACGCACATTGAAATTTGGGGAGGAGTAGGGTGGGTTTGCACTTTTTTTTACACACGTCCATAAATGGCGGCACATTCATTCAACAGGGCACTGGTGGTTAAGTTGTTTAGTCTATACTTCTCCCACAGGCTCCAACGACGTCCTTGTGTTTGCTTTTACTGTTTAGACTGGTACCTTGTAAGTTTTTTTTCTTTGACAAGCCTTGTCTGGATTGATACTTCTTTTGCTTCCTGGAAGTAGTGTCAGTAGTACGTAGAAAGGCAAGTTCCCCTTTCTTGCTCGTCGGTTGAGCTTGTTGTGCCATCCTTCGCAGTCATTGTTTGTTCTAATTGCCCTTCCATACTGACTCCATGAGTTGACAGGCCAGATGTGGTTGTTTAACCATGTTTTTTCTATATTTCATATGTTCGTCTGTCTTTTCTGTGCCGCTCTTTGCTTTAAGGTGCTGCAATGCTGGGAGGATGTCGTCTGCTGGGAGAAGAGGCAGAGAAAAGGTCTTCCTGAGAAGTCTATAAACGTCATCCCGTTCATTGTAGGCTCTCTGTAAATAAGAATAACGTACAAGTTGAATGTTTTGACGATTTATTAACTTGGTTTCTGTATTATGCATGTTGAACTGCTTGAATGCTGTGGAATACATTGGGTTAAATTAGCATATACATGAGAGTACAAATACGTGCTATTAAAATGTGCTATTAGTTACCTGTACTCCCATCTTTTGCACTTTGCGATACAGTGCCTGTCCAAAATGGAACGCACAGCCCCGGATCTGCGGCTCATCGAATACGTCCCTTAGACCTTGCTACATCCCTGCCTCGAAGTCGACGATGAAAGTCTCCACGCGCCGCTCAGGTAGGAGGTTGAAATATTTTAATAAATATAATGCAGTTATGTAAAATAACATATGTGAATATATTATTAATAAATAAATAAATAAATAAATAAATAAATAAATAATATATATATATATATTATATATATTTTATATATATATATATATATATATATATATACAATATTGTTTTCTATTACTGTTACCTTTTTATAATCCCGTCGCTTTTCCCGGACATTAACACAAAGCAGAGGGAGGCCTGTTTCCATCGTCGACAACCACAGTACTTTCTTCCACACTCCATACATACCGTGGGAAATTTGACTAGCAAAATCTCGTTTTCATGAATATGCATGTGGCAGGGGAGACCAATCTTCTTCCAATGAAATCGCATGTTACAATAAAATACTCTTTAATCTCAATGACGTCATACTAAGATTTTCTTACTAAAAATAGAAACCAACGCACATGTTTACTCATGGAGGTCGCCATTTTGAATGGTAAAGCGAACCTTAGATGTAAAACGTAATTTCATTGATTGTTATCCGTGGTGGTTTCCTTATGGCACCAATGAAACTGCCTCATTAATTATTTATGAATACGAGATTTTCCTAGCCAATTGTCCCACGGGTACATAACGCAGCATAGCGGAGTAATGTAACGTGGGATAACCGACGATGGCCTGTTTCATGTTGTCACTGGACTTGATGAAAGCGTGAATTGATAGAAGCTGTGTGAACGGTGCCTTCACAACTTCAATCTATATACCACGTCTTAGCTTTGGAGAGGAGATGGAGCTGGGCGTCCGTTGCGAGGACCACGTGTCTACGTTCCTTCGCTCGTTCTGTCTCACGGTAGAAGGGCTCTCCCATCGTGCGACAGGGGTAGTCCTCGTCGATCTGCAAAAATAAAAAAGATAGTATAAACATACTAAATATTAACCATCGTTTATCATTACAATAAACAATTACAACTTAAATTTCAATTACAACATTAATGTTAATTATATTTACCTCAAATTCAAGATCGTCCGGGTCGTCGGGGCGCAGTCCTGAACGCGCGCGACTACACATCTGGTATAATGCCTGGATTGTTGGCCGAGAGCCCTCAGGTTGGTTGGCGTCTTGAAGTTTTTCTGTGATGTTCTTAACCAGTACTGGGGCTGTTTCAAATATGTCATTAACAGCTTTCTCTTTTAGCTGAAATTTCACCTCAACCGAGACTTTCAATCCAGGTTTTGCCGGATGACAGTGACCGCCATTGGATGCCCGGAAGGAGTCACCTATCTGTTTCACCGTGGCGGAACACGATAGACATTTTCTTCTTATGCTGCAACGCCAGTCCACCGTCCCAGACGGGAAGGTCCTGTTGACCACGTGTGCGTACCCATCAGATGACACCAATAATTTCGGCTTGCCTCTTTCGGTCCCTTTCGCGATCACTTCATACGTGACATCTGCGCTGTGTAATACCTCGGTTACTGTGTTGTCTTCTAGAGACACCTCTGCTTCCTCTACTACCATAGATCTGTCTGGTCTGGTGACGTCGAATGTCTGTGTATCGTCGGAGAAGTCTTCGCTGATTTCTTCTTGTAGCATCACAGAGGCGATTGAGAATCTAGTACTCTCTCCCTCTGGTACGGCCAGATCACTGTGCTTGTGCTTCGCGACACTATACGATTAACGGGCCCGGTGTCACGGTCTGATGTTTCTTCCGTGCTTAAATTTCTCTGTCTAGTGTGCGCATGCGCCAGATTGCTATTTTAAACTACGCGTGCCTAAATTTCCTACCATTCCATACTGGTGTAAAAAGTGTAACTTAATATGGAATATTATGGTGCCTGGGAGGAAATATAAGCCCACATATACACGGGCTGATGTTTCTATCGGACCAATCTTTCTCTCTCTACCATATACATAAATATTACACTTTTACTTAAGATGGAAATGTGTGCCTGGGTGGAATTATAAGCCCATATATACACGGGCTGATGTTTCTATCGGACCAATCTTTCTCTATCTACCATATACATATATACATAAATATTACACTTTTACTTAAGATGGAAATGTGTGCCTGGGGGAATTATAAGCCCATATATACGGGCTGATGTTTCTATCGGACCAATCTTTCTCTGTCTGCTATATACATAGATACATAAATATTTCACTTTTACTTAAGATGGAAATGTGTGCCTGGGTGAAAATTTAATCAATACACGGTCTGACGTTTCTTTTGTACTAAACGTTCTATCTTTACGATATACATGTATACCTAGTATATTTAATGTTTACTTAAGATGGAAATGTGTGCCCGGTAGGAAATCTCGGACCATCTATATACGGGCTCATATTTCTATTTAAATTTTGCGCATGCGCATTGGGGCGTGTGAGAAATTTCGTCACGGCAGAAATATGAGACCGTGACACCTGATCCAATCGATCGATCGTTTTCCAATCGATCGTCGTTTGCATATATTTTGTGAAGAAAATAATAATAATTAAACTATATGATATCTTAGCGCAATTTTTCAGCGAACAGCCATTTCAGTACCGTCGGTTATTATTCTAATTATAATAATAAAACTGTATCCTATCTTAGCGCAATTTTTCATCGAACAGCCATTTCAGTACCGTCGGTTATTATGCTTAAAAGAGATATGCATTAATAATGCCTGAATTAAGATTTCTGTTGGGTGTTCGAGAACGTGTTGTACACAATTTCGATGCACAGTTTTTAAGGAAGTTACAACTACAACTCGTCTTATAAAAATGCCAAAATTTATAGTGGAGCCTTCATTAAATGGTATTACAAACAAAACAGTACTGATTTGCCACGAAGGCTTAATTAGATGTTGGGTCCGACAAAATACAGCTATCAGTAATTCTTGTAGAACAAACAAAATAACAAAGCAGTTTGGAGTTTCGACACATCAAACAAGCAAAGCGTTTATTATAACTTTGACCAAAATATAAAAGATTGTACACAAACAATATCTTATCTCTGTTTTGTACATGATTTGTACATGATTTCTACAGGAAAAAAAATCATTTTTTTAGTCTAAGCTTTGATGATTTTCAATAGTATTTTAATTTTAGGGCAATAAAACTCGTAAATCAACACTTAAATATTTATTCTTTTCAAATCTATAAATAAAATTTTCCACATCCTGCAAGAATGTTTATTTGATTTGCACAGTTAAATCTCGCAAAAAGCATTGATAACAGCATCGGGTGTTTTTTATAAAGTTCAAGATATATTTTAAAGTAATTCATTTACGGGAGTGATTTTGTCCGCCCATGTTAAAATGAACGGAAGGGATGTTGTCCAGGAGGTATTTTGTCCTACAAATAGTAGAACTATTCAACTGTTTTTATTTATTCATTTATGTTTTGGGATATAACTTAAAACTGCATTTTCCTCTATTCTATGTCAGAATCAGTCTCAAAGCTGTGACCTCAATAGTTTCACACACACACACGCACGCACACACACACCACACACACCACCACACACACACCCACACACACACACACCCACACACACACACACACACACCCACACACACACACCACACACAAACTCCTTATTATGAAAAACGACAATTCTTGTTAGCACCTTTTAATCATTTTGTCATGACCTGAACAAATCAACTGGATTGGGATGCAAGCTAAAAAGACAATCGGAACACCTCTGCTAATATGATTGACTATTGTGTGCGCCATCTGTTAGGCTGCTAAATCATGTGCTCTGAAATAAATTGGATTTAATGCGATATATACTGCTTACAAGAACCTGAGCCTTGCTGTGAACATTTATGAATGTGTGTGGTTTATGACTATGAAATTCATTTTTGAAATTATATTTGCAATTTGGAGTTATTTGTGCTTGAATATTATGAGATGGACAAAAGAAATATCTCACAACATACATCTGCAATGGATTACCCCAGGGGCAGATTAAAGTACACTGCCAGTGAGCTGATGAGCTTTCGTTTACTACCCCATCAGTTCAATTCAATTCAAACAGTTTATTGACATAAGCCACATGTTGGCCATCGCCAAGTAAACATGGATGCATTACAAAAGATGCATTACAAAAGATAGAGGTGCTACAATACTATTATAACAAAAAGATAAACATTGTAATCAACATACACGGATTAACAGAAAAGTATGAATTTCCTTAAGAAAAAAACAACAACAACACATAGATCTACGTTAAGGTCTCGATCAAAGAAAGGTAAATAGTAAATGCTTCTATTATATGGGAATGGTATGCATACAACTCACCGGAATACTTTTAACGGAAGCATATGGTCAAACCACTCAGACCTAGCTTACTAGTACATTAAAAACAGAAACAGAAGGATGACATCTAAACGACAGTTTTAACAAAGAAACTTAGCTATGTGGATACTTAAACACAAACAAGTAAGTTTCAAGATAATACATGTCATACATTGTTTTTGTGGGGATAATAGATGCCTTTAAATTTAGTTTATACTCTCGATATCAAATACCAAGTACAAAGATAAATTAGTTAATTAGCCAGTTAAGTAAGTGTTGCTGCTATCATTTCTTTTAATCATGGCTTCATTAATATACTTAGACAAATTAATAGTTGTTTTAACATTTTCACAGTTCATTAGTTGTATAAATTTATTCATTGTTGGCCATGTAATATAGTATCTAGAAAAGTATTTGGTTCTCAAGTCACGGTATAAGGGGCAGACAAGAAGAAAATGATATTCACTTTCAACAACGTTCATTTTACATTTAGTACAAATCCTCATTTCACTTGGAGTATATTTGTATCTTCCTTCCTCAATAGCAAGTTTGTGTGCAGAGAGGTGTTAGCCAGATTAAAGGGCCTGGGGATATAGAACTATAGAAGAAAACGAGTGGGTGTTGCTTATTCATACAAACATAAATACAGGATCAAGACTACAACTGGTGTTAACACAGCAAATCTCATTTACCCAAAGAGTTGTAATACCATCAGAAATCATACAGAGAATGTTACTTTCATGACTATAAACTGTAGATCATTAGTGAATAAGGATGTTCTGATTGGCCAATTGCTTCGTGAACAAAGAACTGACTTTGCCATCCTGACAGAAACATGGTTATCAGACGAAAATCAACATCAATTTGAGTCCTCAGACCTGAATCAAAATGGTTACAAAAATAGTGTCTCCAACCGAAAACACAGAATTGGTGGCGGCGTAGCCCTTTCATGTAAATATGGTATTGGTATGCGCAAATTATTATCTAAGGCAGGTTTAAGCTTTGAGTGCGGTGTCTGGCAATTGGTGCTGAAGAGTATTACTATCCACTGTGTTGGTATCTAAAGACCCCCATCACTAGCATCACCAAGTCAATTTGTTACTGAGTTCTTTAAATTCTTAGAACAAGATATCATTCCTAAGTACACTAACCTGTTGATAATGGGTGACTTTAATCTGCTCATTCATGATGATAGCAATGTCATCTCCAATTTTAGCTATGGGCTTGGTACAGTATGTAGATTTTCCGACACACATACATGGGCAAAGCCTGGACCTAGTGATTACAGAACGCATAAATGGTGTAGACTTAGTTTTACGTGAACCAGGTCCATTTCTATCGGACCACTGTGCCGTTAAAGTGGTCACCAGGGTACAAAAAGAGAGCATTGTAAGCAAACCGTGTCCTTTCGTAACTTTAAAGATGTAAATACTAATGCCCTTGCAGAAGACCTATTTGACCTAACTATTTACGCTGATTCAGTTGAGTCTTCTGTGGAAGAATTTGGGTCAAAGATTGAGAAACTGTTGGATTTACATGCACCGATAAAATCTAAAGTACAAGTGTATAGCTCACCAAAGCCCTGGTTCAATGAGAATATCCTTGCCTGTAAGCGTTTGGTACGCCGTGCAGAGAAATAATGGCGAAAACATCAGAATCCCCTGAACTATAAAGCTTATATATCTGCTATTCATAAATACCACTTTGAACTTAAAAATGAGAAAACGTCAACTTTAAGCCATAAGGTTACTGAGTATAAAGGAGACTCTAAAAAGCTATATAAACTAGTGAAAGAACTTACTGGAACCAAGTCAGAGAACCCACTTCCACATGTGGATGAGAACAATACCTTGGCAGATAAATTTGCTGACTTCTTTATGGACAAGATCAAGAACATACGCGAGTCACTTAGAGAATTTGAGAACTTCCAACCTCTATTGAAGGATGTGCCTCAATTCTCAATGTTCAATCCACTCTTAGAGAGTGACATTAAACAAATTATTAAGAAAATGCAGAATAAGTCATGTGAACTTGACATCTTGCCTACAAATGTTTTGAAATGCTTCCTAAATGAACTCTTACCAACTATCACTCAACTAGTAAACCAGTCTGTCACTCAAGGTGTTTTCCCAGCAAAATGGAAACAAGCTGTTGTCAGACCATTGTTGAAAAAGACTGGTCTTGAACTAACATTGGCCAATTACAGACCTGTCAGCAACCTGGCATTTCTGTCTAAAGTATATATATCAGCTCACAACCTTCTACCGGCCAATCAGTCCGCCTATCGTCAATTTCACTATTGCGAATCAGCTCTACTGAGACTAGTCAATGACATTCTGAATGGGATTTAACATCAAGATGTGACTGCATTAATAGCTCTCGATCTAAGTGCAGCTTTCGACACTGTGGATGATGACATACTATTAGAAGTGCTGCAACGGCAGTATGGTGTTCGTGGAATAGCCTTAAAATGGGTGAATTCATACTTGAGGCCTCGCACATGCAGAGTCAGTGTCAACTCACAATTATCGACCATACGGGAACTCGAATGCAGTGTCCCCCAGGGAAGCTGTTTGGGCCCTTAGCTGTATTTGACATATGCGGGGACTATTTTTGATATTGTGCCTCCAACTATTTCTGTGCATGGATTTGTAGCCCGACGGCTTTTGACTTAGTAGTCTTTAGTTTAATTTAATTATAGTTAATCAATTATGTTAATTAGTTATGTTATTCGGTTTAATTACCATTATATCTTTAATTACATGCATTGTGTTTCTTTTGCGACTTTGTTATCTACCTACAGGTTCGTAACTTTAGTGATTAATTAGCTGTAACAATCTTTTTTATGATGCGGACAGAAATAAACAAACTAGATCGAATACGTTTAAAATATGAGGTTATTATTAATAATGTCGTGATAATAGTGTTGACAAACAATACAGAAATAGCATATTTAAATATATAATATGAATCTAAAATTAATAGCAATATCTTCAAATTATGATATGAATTTAAAATTAATATCAACATCTAAGTTAACAATAACAATTTGAGTTACTATAAGATCATTAAATTCTTAATACAGTTTCTTAACACAACTTCATATCAACAAGTTCTTAAATCTAATGTTTTACAATTCTTTG
>CM017558.1:11546424-11578924 GCA_007844125.1 Sinonovacula constricta | reverse complement strand
TACTATTGCTACTACTTCTATTACTACTATTTCTACTACGACTACTATTACCACTACTACTACTACTACTATTATTATTACAACTACAACAACTTCTACTACTATTACTACTACTAATTTTACTACTTCTACTACTACCACTATTACTACTACTGCTGCTGCTGCTGCTACTACTACTGCTACTTCTTATACTACTACACTTACTACTACTATTACTACTTCTACTATTACTACCACTACTATTTCTACTGCTACTACTTCTACTTCTGCTTCTACTACTACTATTACTACTACAACAACAACTGCTACTATTACTACTACTACTACTTCTACTACTACTAGTACTACTAATAATATTACTACTAATACTACTACTCCTGAGTACAACAACAACTACAACTACTGACTACTACTACGACTACTGCTGCTACTACTACTACTACTACTACTACTACTACTACTACTACTACTACTACTCCTGAGTACAACAACAACTACTACTACTGACTATTACTACGACTACTATTAGTAATACTACTTTTACTGTTACTATCACCACAACAGCCATGACTATTATCACAACCCTAGTCACTATCATTACCAAAACAACCCAAACCACCACAATCACACTACTTCCTGTTTAAACATGTTCTTACAACTCCACTGTTTCCCGTTTTCCTTCATCGACCTATTTCTAATGCATTTCTTAAAATTAATCTAATTAAACTAAGGTATTATTTTCATTTTTAAAGTCTAAACAAGCGTAAATTAAAACCATACCTGTTCTGAAGACATAACCTCGGTGATCTAGAGTATGTTCACCTATTGCGAGATAACGGAGATATCAGATTGGAATGCACCGTCTGTTTGATATTCTTTGTTTGCAACAAAAGCCGCAATTTCTGATCACCTCGGGTATATACGTGGTCCCCAATACGTTAACACCACTATATGAATGATTTACACAGTCTATCGCCCGTCCTTGTTACCTAAACACGACCGACCCGTTGTCATGATAAGTATTTATTTACGCGCTGCAGCGCGACGCGGCTATATATAGAATGTCTACTTGCCGGTATTTTTGCCGATACCGTGCAGCGACATTTCTATCATTATAGCACAGGGACACTTATAAGGTGCCCAGGGACTGAACCCGGCCGGTCGATTATAATGACACCGATAAGTCAGGCGTAATGCTGCCACCCTTAGCCCTGAGCGTTAGGAGGGAAGCCACTTATATCAACTTTAAAGTCGTTGGTTTGACCCGGCCGGGGTTTGAACCCACCGACCTTCCGATCCGCAAGCCGACGCTCTACCACCTGAGCTATTGCGGCTGGTCTTGGCCTTTGATGCTTCACATCAACGATCGAGGACCCCCTCGTACTTTAAAAGGAGAAGCTGTGAATTCTTTTATATAGTTTAATATTCAATACACATTCGGTGGGCATCGGAAAAACACACATACAAACAAATATATAAACCCATCAGTGCACGCACACCCGCTCAGACATACCACATCCACACGAACACGCGCGCACACACACACACACACACACACACACACACACACACACACACACACACACACACACACACCTACACACACACACACACACACACACACACACACACACACACACACATACACACACACACACACACACACACACACACAAAACACGCACACATACACACACACACAAACACAAACACACACACGCGAAACAAAACGTTATTAGCCATTATATACATTTATTTATATAAAACGTTATTAGCCCTAGGTTAGTTTATATTAATTCAGAGCTATTGATTTGCGTTTTTTAATCTAATCTGTAATTTTAGTAGGAAGACAGGAAGAGGATTATTATTAATTATAATATTATAATTAATAATGTTTAGATGCATTTTGACTGGTAGTAGAATAAAGGTCGGAGATAGTTAAATGTTGGTGCATTATGAAAATGGGTCTAATATCTACTTTTCACCGCTATTTACATGTGTGATGACTTTTTAAATGATGTTGTTGTTGCTTTTTTGTCACATATTGTAGATTTTTTTGTACATGTAAACATGTATGTATGGCTTTTTACATCAATTATGGAGATAAAGATTCATGTAAGATATGTTATTTAATTGTACTGATGCATGTGTATTATCAAATGTAGGGTGGGCCGGCGGAGTATTGCAGATAAGCTTAAATATATCCTCACATCAAGTTTTCGACCCGACCGAAACTCGAATCCACGGGATGAAGGACTCAGGCGTTGCAATTCAGTGACTACCCGACTTATAAAAGCACAAGTCTTATTTATTCTAAACTAAAGCGCATGCGCGTTTTTGTTTGCGCAATTTTCTGTACAGGTGCAAAAGAATCGTAAAATCGGATTTAATTAAGCACATTAAACATTAATTCATACCTGGGTTCAATCAAATAGTATAACCATTACCTTTCCCTTGTCTTTTAGCGAAATTGTCAGTGCAGATATAGTCAATAAATGTAACAAGAACTATTTTTAAGATATGCGGCGTTGGTGAGGCTTAACTTAACACGATTTTTCATTTCCCCCAAAATAGTTTTTAAAAATCGTAATTCTAGAAATGTTTACATATTTGACAACAGTTGCATGCTCCGTTTGTAAATCTCAATTCGAAGACACTTACAAAGATCAGCTGATGTTTTATGCATGGATTACTCTAATACTGTAGGGATTAATTTTGGATTGTTTATGGCTTTACTAACAATCGTTTGAGGGTGGTATCCGACAGTTTGGACCAAACGTATTTTCATTTAACATCTTAGTAAATCATTGTTGTCTGAACAGATCTTTTATTGGTCGTTTATTGGTGTCCTATACCTGTCTGAAAAGTGAACCATAACGCCACATTCGTCATTACAAACAGGTATTCCCATCTGAGCCATGCTGCAGTTATTTTTAAACCAAGAAAACCATGTGACCACTAATGTTTTAGTTCATCCACGTCATACGCTGTGACGTCGATGCCCATTTTTACCAGGATTTACAATCGTTTTTATTTAGATATTGTTACATATATAAGATGTAGGATAAAACAACGTTACTCCACCGGGTACGTTAAATAGGAACAATACGGTACAAGATGGAATTTCTACCACTGCTAATTGCTCTCATATTCATTCAGCCTGACCTTGAGTCAGCACTTCCTAAGTAGGTCAAACGTTGGGTTAGACCATAGACATATAAATAGATAGACCGGGTGCGCTATTTATAACCCGCGCGCTATTGGCCGCCATCTTGGAAAGCATATTCGTTTAGCGCGCCTATAGATACGCTATGATAATATAAGGGAAATCGTAGAATATTTTTTCGATAACACTGCACGTTTTATGTATTTTTATTTCCTTCAGAGTATTAAACAACACAGTTTCTGCAGTAGCTTATATCTCTTGTGTCTTTATATGCATAGTAATTCATATTATTTAAATTAATTTTTACCTCATCTGATTTATAGACATGATGCTGTACATAGTAGGAATCTAGACTGGATGTAACGATCGAGAAGGGGATTTTTCCCTATTGTATTGCTCTTATATGTTTTTTATACAGGATGACATTACTACATTTAGAGTAATGTTATTTTTCTTTTTTATTTCAATTATAACGGACTATTTCGATCTACTCGGTAGATAAACTAATGTTAAGAACCATATAAGCAAGTATTTCTGCTAGCCTAGGCAGACTGACGCCAAATATTGGATTTAAAAATATGAATAAAATAGTTATAAACATTTTTGTTGCACGATCCCAGAAGATGATGCATACACTTAGCTAATATTTTTTCATAAAAATCACTTTAATATGTTTGCCATGTAATATGCAAACATGTAGATGTACACCTACAACGATTGAGGTTTTGAGTACCATAAGTTACTGATTACACTTGGCGTGTATGTTTTATTAAAGATGATAATTACTATGAATCTTAATGCATATTTAATTAGCTAACATAATATCTTTGTTAGAAGGAACCAGAGCACAGAATGTGTAATTTCAAGAAGTCATAATGTTGAATCTCCAATTTTACTACATGTAGATGAATGTTCATTTGAACACCTTGGTCAAAATAAAAAAGTTAACATAAAGCGGCAAGGTGATCCCCTTTTCTTAGAAAAGGGCAACACAAAAAAGTATTATGACAGTGAATTAGATAAAAATGCATAATATGGAACAAGTGATTTTCTTTCACATGGACAAGAATTGATTTTCTCAAAATGTGTATAGTTTGTGTGTACATAATTATTTCAAACTAGCATATGAAATCTCAAGTTCATTTATGCAGTCATTAGAGTTTTATAAAAAAATATTTTACAATATCTATGCTCAGAATGAGTCCTGAAGACTTAAAAAAATCATTGTAATAAGTATAAATTTACTAAACAATGCACAAGAATTCTGCTGGTTTACAACAACAGGTCTATTAAAGCAAAAATATTGGACAAATATTCTACAAATGTGGATCAAATCTTCCACAGAATCAAAGACTTTCAACTACACATGTATACATGGATGTGAAGATGTACAAAACTTAACACTGTCAGGCTATGCTTCCTTACGGCTTTCTCTTTATCTCAGTTGAATTCAATTAAAATATTGTATCTCTTACAAACATTATTGTCTTTTAAAAAGAACTGTTTTGTTTGAGTTATGTCGCATTGTTTTCCCTTCTGTCGCAAATTTGAAGTATTGTCGTCATGTGCTGCACTCTTGCAGTGACGTCATAGTTTTGCGAGGAATCAATTTGTTCTGCAAAAGATAATACTTACAATTAATTACAAAGAAAATCAGGTCAATTATAATCACACACATGTTATGAAGTAACTATGTCTGGGTGTTTTATAATGTTTGTTTTTCAGCTGCCATGGATATTTACCTAATTTCTGAGCTGATAATTTAAAGTATTTTCCATACAGTATTAATTGCAAGGAATTTTTCTTATTCAATGATAACAAATGGTATTTTCAAATGGCGTAAGACAATCAACAAATTTTGCTTACCGTCACAATAATGCAGTAATTAAATTAATTTATGTTGTATAAAATACCTAAAGATGTACTGGAAGGTCAACAATTGTTGGGACGGCTCCACCCCGCAGTCTCGTTATCTGGCCAGTGCGGTCAATAATGTCTTCAGTGAAGTGCTGGCTGCAGACATGCACATGCTTGGAAGGTGTAGCATAATCTCTTCTACGACCTAAAATCCACTTGCTGTGCCGTTCAGGCGACTTGTCTTTGTTTGGGAAACTGAAAAATAAACAGGAATTTTAAGTATGGTATTACCCAGTACAGTTTATTGAAAGCTTACTAAACCTCACCTAAATACTAAGAACAATTCATGGCACTAGAAGATGTCCAAGGTAGGTATTTACTGAGTATGTGCTAAATCAGACATGAAAATACCAGTAGCTAGGCTACTGCATAACATCTACAGGGCCACCCCATTTAAACGAAAAAATCAACTCTTAGCCGACTATATATTCCACTACTTGTCCTAAAGTCTTGTGACATTGGGCTACATGTACTCGTTGGGGGTACTTAGCCCAGTCATGGGGCGCAACAGTCTCATTTTAACAATAAATCAGCATTACTTGTTTACAAAATACAGACCAAGGATCATGAAAGAACTGATTAGAAATAAGCAGCATATACCAGCATGTTGCGAGATTTCTCTCTGATATAAACAAATTAAAAGCTACTTAGTGGTGAAAGGTAATCCCATTAGATCTTGTTTCAAGGTCTCTACGATTATTGCAGTTGATTGCAAAACACTGATGGCCATTATAAACCTTTTTTCAGTTTTGTTGTCCCATTGCTCGCAATGGCAGACGCCATTTTCAGCAACTGGATATGCTCTCCAATATGGCGGCCAATGGTAAGATGACGCGTCAGCACTCAGCCAATAGGATAGCCGGTCAATCTTTCTTATGTATATGGGCTGGTGGTTCACAGTTCGAATTATTTTCACAATGAATTACATTTCTTTGGGCTTTCCATTAATTAGGTCCTTACAAGCTGTCAGTATAAAGAAGTATCTTGTACATGCTTATGTAAAAGAGTAAACTATTATAACTATTAAGCATCTCATATGATTTATTAATTAATATCAAACCCAAACAAAAAAAAAATTAGTGCCGCTTCGTCGCCATTTTTGTTTTGAACGTATTCGTGATGAACCTAAGTATAAACAAACAAGGGCTCTGTTTTAGTTTCATTCCCTAAGGTTGTAAATAGCATTTGAAAAATAATAGCCAAACATAAACATATCAATCAATCAATGTATGTCTAAAGTTAATATTTACTAAAATAAACTTTAGAGAAGGGGACTTTGTCGTGTCGTCACTTCCGGGAGTTTCCTGTTACTAAAAATAGCCTGGCCGTCAAGCTCTAGTTCGTCCGCCATTGTTTTCTGTAGAAGTTTATCTTATCACGCCGTAAACCTTCGCATTTTTTATCATAATTACGTGCATCAAAATGGGAAAGGAGTGTATTGTTGTCGGGTGCTGTAACAGAGACACTGATAAGCAGATCGGACTTAAATTCCACCGACTTCCTAAAGATGAAAAGAGGAGAAAACTGTGGTTAAAAGCTATCGACAGAAAGGACCCTGTGACGGGGAAAGACTGGATCCCCGGGGATGATGGAGCACGCGTTTGCAGCGAACATTTCATACAAGGTTCCGACTACAGATTATTTTATAAATACTTGCACTTTCCAAATAAATACTTATGCCAATATGTTGATTATGATCGGAGTAAATGCGAAATAGCTGCTCATCCATTCGGTGCACGGTTTATATTTTGGTATAAGTTCCTGTTAATTTCTAAATAAATGTCAGGGGGCTAGAATCTTTTATATGTCAAAAGTTGGCGGGAATTCTTTTATAATTAAATCCTGTGAACACGTTTGCAGAATAAATTACCATGATCAGTGAGATAATCAGTATGTGCTGCTGCTTTTGTTGCTGTTAAGTAAATCGGGGAGGATAATAATCCTGTCCCTCAATGGGGTTGAACCCGGGATCTTAAGTTCTGTAGACAGAGACTCATCCTCCTCGGTAATAGGAAGTACCTATATGCACTACACTGTTATGACATCATTTCATATTTTAATGAGGAAAAAAAAGAATGTGTCATTTATCTTAAAAATGTTTATTTACTTCAGGCAAAAGTGATGACCCTATCAGTCCTGACTACGTTCCATCGGTCAACCTTGGTTATCATACTCCTATGAGAACTCTGGACCGCTTCAACAGAACAGTTAATTGAACAGCAGAACAGAATGCGAAGCGTCAGCTGCTATTCCAGGATTCTTTGAGCCTATCAGTTTTGGATTCTGAAGCTGCAGAAGTCTTGCTTGGCCTGTCATCAACTCCACCAAATCACGACAACAAAGAACAATTCAGGTATGGTGATGAAATTCATACTGTTGTTAAAGTGTTTGGTGAGCTTATATATGCTGGTGTTACCTACATTTTTTAAGTATAATTGTGCTCTGCACTTCTAAAAACGTCTTACTCTATAATGATAAACTACCTCAGTAACAAACTCTATCTTTTAACTGTTAAACAGAAAATATTTTTGAAATATTGAATAAACTTTTAAAAAACACACTACTGCTGAAATTAAGGAGAACTTAATATTTTGGGAAAGTAAAAATTATCTTTTAATTTGTGAAGTTTAGAAACTGTTAAAAATAACTGGACTAGACATTTAAGTACTTACGCAAGTTTTTTATTCACAACCACCTTGACAACATTGAGATGCATTTGAATTAAAATGTTTAGTAATATAATTGTGTTTATTACTGACAAAGGGGGCCGTCACGACACCTGCATAAAACTACAAGCAGAGGCCAATATCAAGACCAAGCAAGTCATGCAGGAGCTCAACAGACTGACTCTGGAGAACGACGCGTTGACGAACACAACCACCAAGCTCCGATTTAATCAGCTGTCAGAAGAGGAGGTTAAATTCTACACTAGTTTGCCATCTACAGCATGTTACCAGTGGCTTCTTTGGGTATGTTGAGGACATTTTGCCCAAGTCAACCCTGATGACAGCTGCAGATATGCTTCTCCTGACTTTGATGAAAATAAGGCTTAATTAACCCCAGAAGGCCCTTGCCTTTAGGTTTGGGGTGTCAGAGACATCTGTCACTTCATACATAGATGCTACAATACCAGTTCTGGCCATAAAACTGGTATTTTTAATTCGCTGGCCAGGACATGAAAAATTATTCGGACACGTCCACAATGCTTCAAGGATACTTTTCCGAAGTGCGTATCGATAACGACTGCACAGAAGTATTCATTGACAGTCCAGCAGACTTTGCAGCCAGAAATGCTACCTACAGCACTTACAAACATGCACATACTTTAAAGTTCTTTGTCAGCATAACATCTGCAGGGTCTGTGTCCTTTATATCACAGGCTTACCCCGGAAAAACCTCAGACAAGATATTAGCAAATGACTGTGGATATTTTAACTTTATTGAGCATGGTAATGTTGTGCTGGCCGACCGTGGCTTCCTCATCTCTGATGAACTTAACGAGTTAGGTGCAGAGCTTGTTATCCCAGCATTTACCAGAGGGAAAATGCATCTGAGTGCACGAGATGTGGAGAAAGGAAGAAAAATCTCAAATGTGCGCATTCATGTTGAAAGAGCAATGGAACGTTTAAAGAACTTCAGAATATTAAGCGAGAAGATGCATTCAAATATTGTGCCTCATGCTGATAGTATAATGACTATTTGTGCTGGCATTGTCAATCTACATCCCAGTCTGGTGTCTTGAAGTATACTCTATAAATAATGTAGACATTTAGTGTTGTTGCCAACACTAAATTGTAAGGGGTCATTTGTTACCCACATAATGGAAGTATGCGGGTTATCCAGAAAATCTATGTGTTATATATTATATGCAATGTTTGTTCTGGATAACGTTTTTACCCTACAGGTAAGCTTCTATCAAACAACAACAGGAAGTAAGAGGTGAAATATTGAAGATGATATCACAGATATTTAAATTTTGTAAAAACACGACAACAATGACAGTCCAAGAATTCTATATTATGACCTCAATAATAACAAATCAAACACATCACTAATCATGTTTACACCTTGGACACAGCCATTTTCCACGGGGCTTACGTTTTACATCTACACATCTGTAGTGAAACCAACCAATTTGGCAGCCCTCATGTGAACACATTATCATCTTTCCATATTCAGGTTCCTTGCAGATGCACTAACGCTGCAATTGTTCAAATTGTTCAATTGTTGACATCTGCTTATCTTTCAGTCTGGAAGTAAGCAGCTCAGGAAGCAGATAATCCTTCAGAAAGGCAGAACACTTTCTCTGCAGCTTCTCCAAGATGTCACTTTCCCGACCAACCCTAACTATAACTAACACTGGTGTACCTGACAGCTGTGTCATAACGACAAAGTCACAGTATTGCATATCAAACACCATCATTTGGAATTGCACTTGCGTGTAATACCTGTGAGTACGCTTGAGATTTAAATGTTCATCAAGACAGAAGCCCTTGTCTTCTTTTGCAGCATCTTGTGCCATCACAGATCTGTGCTTATAGGGACACTTTATCTCTAGTGTTCCAATCCCACAGCAATTACAACTGATGACACCATCAGCTGTTGCTCCAAAAAATGGGTTTTTGTCACTAACAAGAAACCCAGATGTGTCACAGCTGAAGGTTTGGTGTTGGACATTGACATGTTTTGCATACATGTCTCTCACACTGGCTTCATTCTTAAGTCCCCACTTAACACCATCTTTCTTGCTAAGGTCATAGGACTTGTAGTCTGCAACACGCATCACAAGGTTGTCTGGACAGGTTGTTTCTTTTCTTGTTATAGTGTCATGAGCCTTTGATGCTGTTATTCTGCCAGCTCTGTGACTATATACCAAAGAGGTGATATGTTTTGTGTCTTTGTTTTGTTAAAAAGTTTATTATCTGCAGTGATGTGACTTCTGTTGAACTTTGTATACACTCTACCCTATGCTTTAAGTCCTTTTCACACAATTTTTTGTTTTCTTCTTCAAACAAACTTAATGGCAGAAGAGGCAGGGGTTCTTCTGTGATGTGTTGTTTCTTCTGTTGTTGTTCTGGAAAAACTGGCGGAATTAAGTTGAAGAATGATGCATCAGGACAGACAGCATACAGTGCCTTCAGGTCATCACAAGATGGCAGAGGATCTCTGGTTGGCGTCATTGACTCAACTATCTTTTTTCTGTTTCCAAACAGGTGCTGCATTTTTGTAACTGGGCTAAGATCAACCTAAAACAATAAAAGGTATTTCAAGCTCATGATTAACATCTACAGAAAGTAAAGTACATGTATATATGACAATGAGGGTATGTTTGGCACGGGCTGTTTAAGTATTCCACTGGGCAAAGAAAATTACAAATACTAACAATTCTTGGTCAATTCAACATCAAGATGCATACTTACTCCTCATTTGTTTATGTAATTGTAATGTTATTACAAATATAAATTTTTGAAATGTGACAAAAGGTATTTTGCTTTCACTTCAGTTAACTACAATTTTTATTCAGATATCTTGATGGAATTATTTGATGGAATTCTTTCTATTGATACATAATGCCCTTTAGACTGTTTACAAAGAAACAAAATGTGTGTTCTTTCTTTTTGATTAGGGTTCTTGCACAAAGAATTAATGAAAAAAAATTATCAGTTGAAAATACTCATTAATTTGATCATAAGTACACAAGCATAGTTGCAAGATTTGGTGTTTTATTGTTGTTATATACATGTAATGTTTATACATCTGACAGTCTAAAAAAGGGAGTAACTTACCTGCTCTTTAAAATGTTGATTCCACATTCGGCCCACATCAGTGGAAGACTTATCTGTGTACTGACATCGGAATGCTCTCTACACCTTGAAGAGTATGGCTGCTACATGGCTGCATGTTTCTCCCAACCTAAAGTAGTAAAGATAATTGAGATAAAACAAATAATGATTTTTTCACAGTAGATGATATGATTATGACTTCGGATGACAGACATTTGTGATTTCTTTTGACATTCATTAAACAAACATGTTTTATAGTCTTCTAACCTCAAGTCTTTAGCCACAGCTACTTTGGATATACCCTTTGCGCGTTTTTTTCTTTATTGTTGCATTTAAAAGCATACATTTTTGATCGTAGACCACAATATTCTGATATACATTTTTCGTTTGTTTCACTTTTCATCTTACCCATTACTTTTTTATTTTCATTACTAAAGAGAAAATGTTCTTTTGGAAATTCGGATGTATCAAATTTTTCAAAAGCCTTTTTCATATCTTGAAACAAATCTTCAGTCTTACACCAAACTAAAAAGCTATCAGTGTCGGTCATCTGTAGCTGTACATTATCATCTACAGTGAAAAAATCAATAAAACTGGATTATCATGTTTTGATGATAAATGTTATTTGTTAAGTGATGGTGTAAACAGTTTAGCCTATGGTCATTGGAAGATTAACACTACTATTTAATAAATGCGTTGAGCAGTGTTATGTGTGAAAGATATTTCATTGCTGTCGTATATGTCCTTATTTAAATGTATTAAAGTGTGTTAACATTTATTGCCTATTTGTTTTATCTTCACTTCCAGTTATCATTTGACGTTGATGCATCATGGCCAGTGAGATTATTAAATTCGAAAGCCCAGCTACGTGCATTGTAGCTGGGCCGAGTTCAAGTGGAAAATCGACTTTTATATTTAAACTATTACAAAATGAGAGTCACATGTTTAAGAAACCAGTACAGAAAATAATATATTGTTACACAATGAATTACATAAAAGACAAAAACATTTTGATTACATTAAAAAAGAAAAATAAGGAAGAGAGAGAAAGAGAGAGAGAGAGAGAGAGAGAGAGAGAGAGAGAGAGAGAGAGAGAGAGAGAGAGAGAGAGAGAGAGAGAGAGAGAGAGAGAGAGAGAGAGAGAGAGAGAGTTTGGCTTTACATCCCACTCTGAAAAGAAAAAAACAACAAAAAAAACAAAACATGGGATAATAATTATTTTTCATCTCTATTCGATTTAACAACATTTAATCACTGTCTAAAAAGATACTTTTTAATAATAACAGCTAATGCTAGAAATATCGTTTTTACCAAAAAAATAAAAAAAAATTCTATAATTATGATTACCTCACATCCTGATAAAATGAACGTGTGGACCGATGTGCCGTTTGCTCGCACATACACATATAAGTGTGTAATTGTTTGTAAAGTAGATCTCGAAATAGTTAAAAAGCTCCTTAAATTCCATTTCCTTAAATTTCGCTTTAATGATATTTATATATCGAGCTTCTCCGATTTCTTCTTTTCGTTCCACAATCTCATTGTTGTGGTAAAAGCCGGTAAAACACATACAAATGTAATTCTGACACATCTTTAACTGAATGAATCTCGAAAAAAAAATCTAGTTGTATATAAAAGGAACTATCGTCATTTAGCTCTCTCCTATTGGTCGAAAAATCTAGCTCTCTCCTATTGGTTGAAATGAAGATTTTATCGTTTCATACATTTAGAATGTTTACATTATGCAATGTAGATATAATCTTTATAGACTGGTTGTTTTTATGGCATACTTTGTCATAACATCGATGTATTTAAACAATAGCATATGTTTAAGATCAAAAGTCAGTATTGAAGAATTTATCAGTCATCGGTTTTTATTATGGAATGTACATTTTTGCAATTAACTGAAATTTTAAAAAAGCAAATAAAACTGACCACACTTGCTACAAATATGTCGTCATCTGCAGATAGGTTATCTTCGAAGTCTTAATAGCGGAACTTTACTGTAATAAAATTTGCATCTTTAAAATATTGGTTGTTATGTCCTTAAAACATCTTTTTTTTTTTAATTTAATAGCTTCTCAAAACCTCCGGAAATTTATCATCATCATCTCTGTCATCGTCCCTATCATCCTCATCATCTCTCTCTACTGTTTTTTTTCGCTTGAAAGCACGTAAGGCCATTGGCTCTCACCTTGATGTATCCAGTACATCCAGTTCAGTTATTGAATTTGAGTAAACGTGATTAAATCTAAGAATATACAAAACTCTTTCATCAATTTTAAATCACTGATAAATTAATTTAAAACTTTTTTATTCATTCAAGCATTTTCAATCATTCTTTCATTGTTACTTTTAGATGAGGTATGTTAAAAGAAACTATCAGAATTATTTTAGGTAGCATTTTTTAACCTAATGAAAGATCAAAGCCATAAATGTAATCACTGCTAACTGTATTCATTTAGTGTAAATTAAATCATTGTTAATAATTGTAATTCTTATTGTGTTTTTTTCTTGTTTACTTGTTAATATGCTATTGCTGTGATTGTTTTCTTTTTTTTTTTAATTAGATTTTTTTTCTTTTTTTTTTTTTCTTTTTTCTTTTTTTTAAACATTTCAAAAATGAACTAGAATACTTTATTGCATTTTTTTTTAAATTATAACATTTCACAATTGAAAAAGAAAACTTTTTTTTTTGCATAACAGAAAATCCTAATGTAAATTTAAATCATTGTACATAATTGTAATTCTTATTGTGTTTTTTCTTGTTTACTTGTTAATATGCTATTGCTGTGATTGTTTTCTTTTTTTTTCTTTTTTTTTAATTAGTCTTTTTTACAACATTTCAAAAATGAACTAGAAAACTATTGCAATTTTTTTTTACATTTTAACATTTTGAAATAGAAAACTTTTTTTTTGCATAACAGAAAATCCTAATGTAAATTTAAATCAGTCCATTACTATGGTCATTTCAAGTGCTTTTATTTACTTGATAAGTCTTTTTCATACAATGTTGTTTTTAACATAAACCTAACAATGTATGTACAATTGTAAACAAATAAAAACAGATTCACTGCTTTGTCTGGTGTTTGTCAGTATTTTGCTGTAGGGAACACGGGGGAACAGGTGCTGATAAAAATCTGCAATAAAATGCATATGTATGTAAATATATCAACTTTAAACAAAAGATTAAAATCAACTGGACATTACTATCGATCAGGTATATGAATATTGATACTTCTATCAGCTGCTGTGGGTAGTGCTTGAGTGTATATAGATCAGTAAAAATACCGCGAATGTTCGAAATAAAGAGATCCACCAAAACTATATATAGATCTACAAAAAACAAATAATCCCCCATTACTATATATATCCGCTATTATAAATAGATCTATCAAACATCCAGTATTATTAACATCGCTACTAAAAATAGACACCCCCTAAAAATCTATAATACCCAATACTATAAATAAACAGATCCGCCAGATCCCAAGATGGCTGCCGGATTCCTACTTTTATACTACTTATGACTGATTACCTGAAGTGATTCCTCGAAATGCTTTTTATTGGAACCCTCATCGTTGTGAAACGTAGAGCACAACGCCCCATTTGTTATTGCGAAGATGTATTTCTTATCCGAGCCACTCTGTACAGTAACCTATTTTTTAACTACGAAAACCATGCGATCACTCACTTTTAAGATTGTGTTACATGATCATCCGGTTGATCAGCTCTGATGTCAAAATCTATTTTTAGCTCTAATTTTGCCTATTTATAGATATGGAAAATAATGGATCTTTGAAGCGATATATTTCACGAATGGAACTGTCTATCACTTAAGGTTATGTTATTAACTCTCTTGAGTATATGCAGAAGTTATGCAAACATTTCCTCAGAACAGGTGTAATATGTTGTTACAGGTATTAAGGGCAAACTGTCGGACGCCACCTTTAACGATGATGTGCTGGTAATAATTGAAAACAATCAGTTTACAGAGTATTCACAGTTTTATTGGATATCTTACAACCACAAGAACTTGACGATCACAGAAATATCACAACGTGTAGGTATAGTGGCCTTGTAAAGTGTGGACACGTGTAAATAAACTATAACAAAAGTAAAGTAATGAGAAATAATGTACAGACAGACAACATTTGCGAAAATAAATACATGAACATTTTCTAGAAAGTGTTACATTATTTTGTAAATCCAATGTTTCTCTCTGCTTGTAAAACAGTATAACACAATGGGGTACTTAAAAAATGTTCTCTGCAAGTAATGTCCAAATTCACCATAGAATTTAATGTATGTTAAAATAATTAAAACTTTTGATTTAGTTGTCCATGCATTTTAGTTCTGTGTGCAAAATGCAAACACAAATGATTCATAGGCATAACGTTTAAGCAGATTTAAAGTGAACGAGTTTTGCGTAGATAAGTGACACACAGAACCACACGATTTATACTTTCTATTATTTTAACTATTGCGTAAGTATCAAACAAAAAGCATTGTGTTTGCGACTCACGTAAACATATCAGCGCAAATGCATTTCGGAGAATTACGTTGCTGAGCTAAAACGCTTTGAAATAATTGAAATGCGTCAACAATGCTTTTATATGTAAATAAATTTCAGTCGTTGCAAAAAGTAAAAGCTATATTTTCAGATATATAACTACATGTACGTTGTAATTTTTGCACATAGATCGTTCAGCTGCTCTCCCTTTTGCTGCAAGTGTGCTCAATGGGTTGCCAGGTACTCGATAAGTTCTGTAATAAAGAAGAAAACTGCTTGAAGTACCGTACATACTAGTTCATACAATGATTAAGTTGTTAAAATATATCTATCAGAATTAGGTGTATCACAATGTGGGATACCTTTGGCTTGTAACATCCCCTCACTGTATTGGTTCGTTCCAACGGACTTAATTGTATGGGTGTTTCTCCACCCTAAAAAAACTCAAAAACTGTTGAAGAAATTGTTATCGGGTAAGCTCCAACATAATTTCGCCTCTGTAAGTAAATCATATTAAGCAAAAGGTGAGCCAACACTAATAAATAAAACCATTTTTGCTACAATACAACCATAGTTGTATCGTGCCAATTAAGGCCAAACCAGATTACTGTCAGTAAGTCTCCTGTGTTTAAAACAAGGATGAAGCTAACATGGGTGATAGTCATGTTCTGAGACATGTTTTGTCTTATTTATTTGATAGTAAAATATACATATATAATACGATGCAACTTAAACTTATCGTTTTCAAAGTAGCGTGTCGTTAATCACCGGCTGCGAATGGTGTTGGCTTTCATGTCACTACCTGAAACAGCGCTATATTCGTATCGAGTAAGAAAAAAATAAGTGTTTATAAGCTATTTTTCTGGATGAGTTTAAAACTCAGTGAAATAAAGTAGCAGCAGATACAAGTTGTTAGGTTGATAAATTAATCCGACCATTTGCTTCAACGAAGCCGTTTCCATTTGTGTCGATGGCATTGAACACCGCGTCAAATTCGTCATCATCTAAGGGTTCTTCTCCATGCTGCTGCAGAATTTGTCTGAAATTAGTGACAATAACAACTCATTAAAATAAAATGAAGGAGGTTAATGTGATAAAATGGCTGAAGTCGCCGTCTTGTTACTCCTCATCCTCTCACCACAGAGTTTCGAGTCCAAGTCGGGACGACGTTGGAAGGCGTCCAGCTGACCTGGATCCAAGGTTATAAACTTCTAAGTCAAGGTCTTAGATCTCAAGCATCTGATTGATTAGACTTTTAGCTATATTAAAATATTGGCCAAAGTACATGTCTGAGACCGATCTCAGACACGAGTTTATAGTTTTATAATCTCGAACCATGTTTTCCACCTGTCTTTTGACTTGCGACGATTGTTATTTTATGACTACGACTCGAGGCTTACCTAAACCAACAAAAGCAACATGTTGGTATAATGTACACTCGTGTGTCTTTCTCTGCCTTTTAATTGAAAAAAAAAGAAAACAAATAGAAACAGTACTATCGTTTCAGAGAAAATTACCAGCTAATGGAACCAAGTGTGGACCTTATTTACGCATACAATGTAACTGTAGCTCTTCCGGTTTGGAAGTCGAAAGTCATGAATCGATTTTCATTATCTCCCATAATGTTGATATAGCTTACTTGAGCCCATTGAGCCGCCGACAAACGAAATACATATCGCGCCAATCGGAACTTCTTCATGTAATTCATGACAGACAATCATCCCTCGCATGTATCTGGTGCAATGATACTTAAAGAAATCAAGATCGTTTTGTTCGCAGGAAGTCGAAAGAATATGCCTAAAATGTAGTTCGCACAAAACATAAACAATGGCGTCGTTTGACAGCTGTTTTGTTTGCTGCGCTTTGTAAATTAAACTTGGATGGTTTAAATTTGAAGCTGCCACAAAATTGAAGTACTATACTGGCATCGTACTATAGTGAGTTTCTATCCGAGCTGCCATCTTTGTTTTGACCTTCTGTCACAAAATAAGTCCCATTTAGCGAAATGACCGAGGTAATCCGACTACCTACATACGTCCGAGAGATGATTCGTGAATTATCGGGGGTGTTCCGATCGGTCGCGCCGCTTACTAGACGTTCAATCGGAATACCTTGGATAATTCACGGATGATTGTCCCGAGGACGGAAGTACCCGAGGAGTTCCGACTGAGTCCGGGGACGGACTGAGACGTGGGCCGACGTGGCTATCCGTCGTTAAGAAGTTAAATACTCTGGATATTCTGATTTATCCTAACTAAATAATCGACAGCGTAACTATTCGACACTATTCCCTGGAAACCACTCATACCAGCCTGATCATGACGTCACCTTTCTCCGCTTTTCTAAAGGTCAGAAATATCTTGAAGAAAAGACTAAGGTGCTCTCAGCAAAAATTAGATCTGATTTATACACTCAAGGAAATCTATTTTAATTTAGATCGTTTACTTACATACTTACATTATTATTATTATTATTATTATTTATTAATATTATCAAAAGTATGTTACATTTTTTAATACAAATAGTTTTCATGTGATGTCATAGGCATTTATAAGACAGTTTAAGGCAGCCATCTTTGAAGGCAGAAGCTAATGCAGGCCGAAATCTGGAAATATGTGCTGTATTAAACTCACCACTGTGTTTTTATTTTTCAGTCTATTTTACTGAATTTTATTTAAAATTTAATTGCTTTTAGAAAGTATTTTAAATATCAAAACTATACCTTGAAAGTTTAAAGGTTAAAAAGATACAACCAAAAAGGTGACACTGTTAATTTCGTTTAAGGATGAGTCAATAATTTTATTTATTTCAGTGTATTTTTTTTTTGTGCATTTGTCAATTTTAAAAATATGTAATTTTAAATATATAAATTTCAAGAGCTTTCCAATGGTGTACGGCTTTTAATTTTTGGACCACAAATGAAGAAATTACAAGAAAATAAAATTTACGCTTCTAGACAACTCATCTGAAAATCCCTTGAAGTTGCCATCAAATATGGCTGCCATGATAAGGGATCATCACTGATGTGGAAACTATCTATTGTATATGCAATTTAAACTACATGTATACTACAGTTTACTATTGTATGTGTAATATTTAACCATGTTACAGTTTGTTAGTATTGCATGTATACTATTTCACCGTATTACAGTTATTTAATATTGCATGTGCAATATTTTACTATATTACAGTTATTTAATATGTACGTGTAATAATTAACCGATCAATGGATTGCCAAGTGGCCATTTAAAACAATAAGGACAAAACAGACCTGAGTTGTTCCCGGTCGATATGACCGTCCTTGTTACCATCCAACAGAGCAAGGGCATTAAAGGCCCTCATAAACTCGGCCTTCCGTTGTAGCTCCCCTTTACACATCTCACTTGCAGCCTTGCGGAACTCTTCCTTGTCAAGCTCACCGTCACCTGCATCAAACATAATAATATTTGACAATAATTTGAAAATGCATATTTATGTACGTATGATTACAAGGCGACAATACGACAAAGAATGAGAGAGAAGTAAATTGCTGATGTCTCCTCTACCAATATTTTCTGAACAAAGCGCTAGTGATCCTGAAAGCGATCGTGGTCTGGTGGTTAAGATTTTAGACTCCAGATCGATGTGTCCTCGCTTCGAAACCCGAAACCGACAACACGATGTTAGTCATTGAGCAAGACTATTTACTGCTCATTTACTAATGTAGTAACTCCCCGTATACTGGCTCATTCCAGAAAAAGAACAATCGAGCGCGATGAATAATAGTTGTGAACGAACTAGTTTTCCAATAGACTACAAACAAATTTAAACTTAAGAGACTGCACTAGACAATTAAAATATAATTGTAAAATAAATGATTAAATGTAATATATAATAAGGTGGATGAGAAAAGGTTAGAAACAAAACTAAAACAGATTAGACCCCAAAATGCATAAATGGTATTTATTTATTAAAAAGATGCTTAATTCAACGCTCGAAAACACGGAGTTTTGAATAAACTGAAGTCGCTTACGACGTTTTGTGGTCAATAATTAAATCAAAATGAAATACAGACCCGAGTATATTAAAAGTAATATCAGCAAATATTATAAATTTATTAAATTTCCAACTCTTATTTTCTTAGTTTGTTATTTTATGCATAATTTTGTTATTAAGTATTTTTCTTGCTTAGTTTTAGGGTTTCAAATGATGTCTTATGATGTTTAAAACATTTAATTAAACATTGTTTAACACACGTTTTATAGTTTATTGACTGAGTTCTATATACCTATTAACCTGTCGGACTGATTACAACTACCTATGAATTCCAGTACCTGATCTGTCATACAGCCCGAAACACTGTTGCACCTCGGCCTTGGTAAAGTTCTGTCCCATGTAAACAAGGATGCCGTGTGCCTCGCTCACAGACACCTTTCCGCTATTGTCTGTGTCGACATAACTGAACCACTCTTCATATACTGCAAGAGAAATATCTTCACTAATTTACTACCCATTTCCTCACCGCGTGTATTCAAGCCTTGACTGGGGTGTAAACAACGTGGGCAGGTCTTCCAGCTAATCAAAGCTTTCTGGCTAGATCCATCGACGCACCGCAGGTCAGCCGGAAGACCAGCTATTAGATGCCAGCCTGAACCCACGAGTGAGGTGCCGATAGGTCAGGAGAGTTTTGCGACACTACCCGGTCATCAGCACCCCAATACAACAAACAGGCTGTTGATATATTTTCGAAGCATTTTTAGAATCAGAGACAGAGACAAACAGACAGACAGAGCGAGAGAGAGAGAGAGAGAGAGAGAGAGAGAGAGAGAGAGAGAGAGAGAGAGAGAGGCGGGTTATGATAGTGAGAAGTTGGAGGGAGGGAAAGAGACACAGAGAGAATGACAGAAAACAGGCAGAGACAGACAGACAGAGCGAGACAGACAGGCTGACAGTAGAGGGGTGTGTAATGTTACCACATAAAAATTTACAAAATCATCGGAAGACAAAGGTTTAAAGCGTATTGCTTTTAACAGAACGAAAGTCATGCGTACTTTTTCAATTGCTAGACACTATTTTCGTCTTTGTTATTTTTATACCTTTGTTTGGTTCTAGTGTCTTTGAATCCTTTCATCAGTCAAAAAAGTCACTTGACAGTTAAAATTAATCGAAACATGTCATTGTCCATTAAACACAAATTAATAAGAACGACACTACACAAACATAAATGTAAATTCTATATTGTCTGATTTATCACTAGTCACGCATAAATCCTCTGTGCAATTTTTTTTAAGATGTGGTAAATTTTGAAGTGTTAGAAAAAATTGCACATGATTTACAAAGAACAATAACTTACGTTCATTGTTGAACGCCTCGTCCTAAAATGAAAAATGGAAAATTATAAATATATTATAGTTATTATATAATAATACGAAGACAAAAAATGTAAAAAATCGTTAAATGAAGGCAAATGTAACACGATGTCGGAGGTGTTCCGTAAAACACATTTTAGAGAAAAGAACCAAGGGTTATGTTTTCTAACAAGGTAGCAAAATGCAGCTTGTAAATACAGATGTAGCAGAGAACAAGGGAAACAAAGTAGCAAAAATACTCCACTTCCCATCACAGTTATGGTTCGTTACTATCAAATGTTTATGTAATCAATCAACAGAGTAAGAGAGTGTTTAGTTCCCAGGATAATCATCTTATTGTTTAAAGCGCATGCTCTCTACGGCGCCTTGAATGGTCACATTATGGCTCTTTCTTGTATTCGACTGGAATACAAGTTCTTTCAGCTAATATTAACTCCTCTAGACTGTCGACCTCCTTGGAAGATCCAGTTCTCAGATACCGAGAAGGCCTACTTCGGACAATAATATAGCGTATGAATTAAAATATTACTTCTACTTTGCCACTTCGAGCATATCGTAATCTGTATATGGTTGGCTAGCAGATTAAAAGGTTCAGCAAAACCACTAAAGGCATATCGTTGTGCAAAAGGTACCAGGCATATGTGTAACATGTTTTATGCAGTTTCATGTGTATTCATAAAGCGTGTTTTTTTTTTTCAGTAAGTTAATAACTTTTCTAATTCAGTTTGTCATTACTTCACAATTATATCACAATACATTAAATTATAAATTCAGTTAATAGATTGGATAAGGACAAATATGCATTTCGGCGAAATGTTATCATCATTTTGTCTGATATCTATACTTTGCTGTTTATCTTATCCTGACAACACAATTATTATCTCGTTTGAATGATGATTGTTCTTTTTAAAGTATGTCACATGTCCGTTTCATTTACCATACACTGTTATGTTTGTACACTTCAAGGTTCTGTTCGACGATTTTTATCATTATACTATTTTTACACGTAACAACATAAAATAATTGCCTTTGGGTATTTGGACAAGAAAACTCGCCATAGCTACGATCTTACCTTTAGTTACGTCGATTTTTATCCCAACTTCAATGATAAGATAGCGTAAGTCATTAAATACACTTTTTGACTTTTCACGCGATGGTGAATTTTGCTAAATATGGACAGATGGGAAAAATGACGGAAATTTGCGACCTTATTGTTGTTTTGCAACACCTTTTACCAAAAGAAGAAGGAAGTTATCTTACTTTATTTATTTGTGGTAAAGCGGCCCCAACTCTGCGGTTGTTTCTAAAACTAGCCAACTTTGTGCGCATTCAGATAAAGTATTTACTCCTCCCCCAGTGAATTCATGCTTGGGTTCTTCCTTTAAACGCCACCTTATCTCTTAGAAAATATTCTGACTCGGTTTGAAAAACACAATCGACTAAATCTACCAATGATTCAGTTTTAAATTCTCCTTCAGCCTTTAGAACTGTAACTGCTTCCCTTTCAAAGTCGTCTTTTGTGTTTGGATCTGTTACTGCTTCAACGTCTACAGATATAACTGCCTCACCTCTTCTTTCGGCGTCTTGATCAAGCACTTCTTGGCTCTCTAGACATTCATCATCGATGAAATCTCCATAATCTTCTTTATTTTAATCAGGACTATCTCTAGCAATCTCCAGCACACCAGCCTCAGATATGATTTTGTCGTTGGCTACCTTTGTTCTTCGAGCGACGGCACAATTGCGACTAAATTATCGTCTTGAATGATGTTTTCATCGCACTTAGCAATATCTTCATTGCGTTGAATAGTGGCCTTTTCGTCTATTAAAGGAAATGAACTATAGAAGGGATCACTTGTGCGAAAACCCATCTCAGGCGTTTGTTCATTCCCATCAGGAGAAAGAATATCCCTTTCTGATTGGTGACTATTCCTCGACGTAGCAGATGCCTCGGTCGTTGACCTCACTATGTCCATGTCAGCGTTTTCACTCTCCGTTACAAGTTCAGAAGATATCCTGCTTTGCACATTATCAAAAGGTATTCCGTTGTCTGCAGCAAGCGGAGATTTAAATCCATTAACAGACGCAGATGAACTGGATCTTCTCGGTTTTGATACATTTAGCAGCTCGAGTTTGGAATGATGAACGTCAGAGAATGCCCGTCGAAGATCACGGATTCCCACTCCCTTGTCAAGAGCCATGTCCACGCGAAGTCTGAAGGCAGCAACGTTTGGCCAACCTATTAAATCCCGCAATTTCGCATCGGCTGTTATTTGTTCGCGTATTTAGCAGACAGGATTGTCAGTAGTATTATGGTAGGCGTGAATGTCTATATATAGATTAATAAAGAATGAGAGAAATAATTATCCAGTGTTTCGCCGATTGTCAAAGCATTGCTGGTTATTGGAAGCTCCAGCAGCAGACACATGGGGAATTGGCGTAATAATGCGTAGTTTGTTAAGGAATTTGGACATATTTGGTACGATTACCTTTATAAATGAAAGATGCTTTTTTATCATATCATAGTTTAAACTTGTACTGGCTGTCGATTTAGTTAATTAAATTGGGTGATATATTTTAACATGTTTTTTTTCAGTAATTGTGATATATTTGATACGATTACCATTAAAATTGGTTGAGTTAACTCTTGTTCCAGCTTGAAAAGTTTGTATTGACATGAATATTTGCCAGTTACTTGAGTAATTTTATTTATATATTATACTTTAAAACTAATCAGTTTTTAGGCATACACCATGACTTTCATTTTAACCATACAGCGACAATGCATTCTAAACATTTTAAACAGAAATCGATAACTTTATAACGTACCCAATCATAAACCACCTTATTGATCGATCACACATAATTTACACCTAGTATAATAGGACTCACTGTGAGGCTTAATCTATTGTGAAGACAACACACACAACGACATACGCTCCCATGTTGTAATGCATGTTACCATAGAAACTATATACTAGAAAGTCATGTTTGTTCACTAGCTTATCATCCTAATTTTGTGTCAAGGTCACCAGTAGAGCTATTAAATCTATTTGCCATACGAACCGCTCATAACAATGACTACATCTTATTAAGGAGGCCAGTCTCCACCTTCCCTTCTTCTTCTTCTTCATCATCATCATCATCATCATCATCATCGTCATCATCGTCATCATCATCATCAATATCATCATCATCATCATCATCATCATCATCATCATCATCATCATCATCATCATCATCATCATCATTGCCGACTTGTAACTTCTTGGCCGCTCACCGCGTGGGTTCGGAATCCTGCCTGAGGCGAGAAGTTTCATGTGGGGAGGTTTTCTAGCTAACCGGCGGTGCGCCGGTGGTTCTATCCAGGGATAAGTCTTTCAGCGCCAGTAATTGGCTGGTTGTCGCCAGTATTGTGTTGGTTCGATGTAAAAAAAATCTTCTTTTCTTTTTTTCTTTATCGTTGTCGGCGTCTTTCGCATCGCGCCCTTTCGGCTCATCTTCCTCAACAACAATAACTGTCACAGCAAACCCACGACAATAACAACAGCAAAACGCCATCAAAGGGGTTGCAATTACTGGTATAATAGATAACCCTAGTAGCTGTATTAAGAAGAGATCAAAGTTAAATATAGTGACTTGTGTACAACAAGGTAAATACGTGTAACTCTATAGGGTGGTGTGATGGGGGTGGGGGAAATCAATGTCCATTCAACTTTATCGCATTAAATACTGGATATACATACACAGTTAGGGGCCTTTACTTCGACCTTAGCAGTCAACAGACAAAACTTGCTTTAAAAGCTAAGTAATTTTAAGCTTACATGCATTCACTTTTACCTGGTTGGAGGGGAATTGACATGTATATGGACATGTATATACTGTGTACGTGTATATTGATATGTATATAATGTGTACATGTATATGGATATTTATATACTGTTTACGTGTATATGGTAATGTATATACTGTGTACGTGTATATGGTAATGTATCTACTGTGTATGTGTAAATGGTTATGTATATACTGTGTACATGTATATGGTAATGTGTATACTATGAACGTCTATATGGTAATGTATATACTGTGTACGTGTATATGGAAATGTTTATACTATGTACGTGTATATGGTAATGTATATCCTGCATGTATATGGTAATGTATATACTGTGTATATGTATCTGGTAATGTACATGTTGTGTATGTGCATATGGTAATGTATATACTATGTACGTGTAGATGGTAATGGATATACTGTGTACGTGTGTATGGTAATGTATATCCTGTGTGTATATGGTAATGTCTAAACTGTGCACGTGTCTGTGGTAATGTATATACTGTGTTTTTGTATTCGGTATTGTATACGTTGTGTACGTGTATGTGGTAATGTATATACTGTGTATGTGTGTATGAACTATGATTATCTATGTACTGTGCACGTATATAGGCTAGTGTATATACTCAGTACATGCATATGGTAATGTATACACTATGTACATGTAAATGTTAATGTATATATTGTGTGCGTGTATATGGTTATGTATATACTGTGTACGTGTATACGGTAATGTATATATTGTGTATGTGTATATGGTAATGTATATACTTTGTTCGCGTCTATGGTAATGTATATACTTTGCACGTGTATATGTTAATATATATATATATATTATTATTACTTCTACTACTACTACTACTACTACTACTATTACAATTACTACTACTTCTACAACTACTACTTCTACTTCTACTAAGACTACTACTAAGACTAATACTAAGACTACTACTGCTACTACTTCTATTAATACTATTTCTACTACGACTACTACTACCACCACTACTACAACAACAACTAATACTACTACTTCTACTATTACTACTACAACTACTACTACTACTAAGACTACTACTACTATTACTACTACTACTACTACTACTACTACTACTACTACTACTACTACTACTACTTCTACTACTACTACTACGACTACTACTACTACCACTAGTTCCACTACTACTGCTATTACTTCTCCTTCTACTACTACTACTACTACTACTACTAGTACTACTGCTGCTGCTACTATTACTACTACTACTACTACTACTACTACTACTACTACTACTACTACTACTACTACCACTACTACTACTACTCCTATTACTATTACTACTACTCCTACTACTACTACTACTATTACTACTACTACTACTACTACTACTACTACTACTACTACTATTACTATTACTACTACTACTACTACTACTACTACTACTACTACTACTACTATTGCAATTACTACTACTTCTACTAGTTCTACTACTACTACTTCTACTACTACTACTACTACTACTACTACTACTACTACTACTACTTCTACTACTACTACTACTACTACTACTACTACTACTATTACTACTTCTACTACTACTACTACTACTACTACTACTACTACTACTACTGCTGCTGCTGCTGCTACTACTTCTATTAATACTATTTCTACTACGACTACTACTACCCCAACTACTACTACTACTATTACTACTACAACAACTACTACTACTATTACTACTACTACTTTTACTACTTCGACTACTACCACTATTACTACTAATACTACTGCTGCTACTATTACTGATACTTCTTATACTAGTACTATTACTACTACAACTACTACCACAATTACTACTATAACTACTACTACTACTACTACTACTACTACTACTACTACTACTACTAGTACTATTACTTCTTCTTCTACTATTACTACTACTACTATTTCTACTGCTACCACTTCTACTACTGCGTCTACTTCTACTTCTACTACTACTACTACTACTACTACTACTACGACTACTGCTGCTGCTACTATACTACTACTACTCCTGAATACTACATCAACTATAACTACTGACCTCTACTACGACTACTGGTGCTACTACTACTACTACTACTACTACTACTACTACTACTACTACTACTACTACTACAACTACTACTACTACTACTACTACTACTACTACTACTACTACTACTACTACTACTACTCCTGAGTACTACAACAACTACAACTACTGACTATTATCACGACTACTGCTGCTACTACTACGACTACTATTACTAATACCACTTTTACTGTTACTATCACCACAACAGCCATGACTATTATCACAACCCTAGTCACTATCATAACCACAACAACCCAAACCATCACAACCCCACTACTCCCTGTTTAAACATGTTCTAACAACTCCACTGTTTCCCGTTTTCCCTCTTTTACATATTTCTGATACATTCTTAAAATTAATCTAATTAAACTAAAGTATTATTTTCATTTTTAAAGTCTAAACAAGTGTAAATTAAAACCATACCTGTTCTGAAGACATAACCTCGGTGATCTAGAGTACGTCCACCTATTGCGATATACAAGATTGGAATGCACTGTTTGTTTGAAATCCTTTTGTGTGGAACAAAAGCCCCTATTTCTGATCACCTCGGGTATATACGTGGTCACCAATACGTTAACACCACTATATGAATGATTTACAGTCTTTCACCCGTCCTCGTTACCGAAACACGACCGGCCCGTTGTCATGATAAATATTTATTTACGCGCTGGAGCGCGACGCGGCTATATATAGAATGTCTGCTTGTAGACTTTAGGGATGGTATGGGATTTGCCGGTATTTTTGCCGATACTGTGCAGCGACATTTCTATCATTTTAGCACAGGGACACTTAAAAGGTGCCCAGGGACTGAACCCGGCCGGTCCATTATACTGACACCGATGAGTCTGGCGTTATGCTGTCCCCTTAGCCCCGAGCGTTAGGAGGGAAGCCACCAATCTCCAAAGCAGTGATCTCCCCATTTCAGTAAGGAGAATCTCTGCTCCACACAGAAATCCTTCCAGATCTGGAAGGATTTGATTTTTTTTTACTTTTAATTTTTGTTCAGTAAAATGACAATCGGAATGAATGTGTATGTTAGAAAAACGACTAATAAAGGATAAAAAAACAAATTCTTACGATAAAGAAAAAAAAAAAAGAATGTATTTATTACTACAATCGTAACAACTCGGCCATTTCCGTCCTTCCGCCGAGGGCGAAATTTCAGTGTAACACCGGTTCAATGACTAACGACAAGCTGGCAAGCAGTTCCCAGCAAGCAGTTACTGTGTAAACTTTACACACGAGCGGCGAGCCACAACGATACCCGATACTAATTTTTAATGTAGCCGGCAAGCTGCTCTTTATGTAAGAGATCTATAATAATAAAGTTATTGCCCAACAATAGTTATTTTATTCATTTTAATATTGAATCAGTTCGCAAAACATGCAATGAAGGTAGCTTATTTTAAAAGATAAAATCCCTGCCGATTAAAATTTAGAACTGAACGTTATAAAGGTGTAAACGTTAGTTCAACAAGTAAACATAAATGTTCAACAAGATAAATATTTTCTCAAATAATATTACTTTTCTGAGTTATTGGGCGAGGGGTATGTGTGTGTGTGTGTGTGTGCGTGCGTGCGTGCGTGCGTGCGCGTGTGTGTGTGCGTGTGTGTGTGTGTGTGATTTCTCTTTTTAAAACAATGTAGAAGTACATTAGGATACAAAAGAAAATGTAGGTGCAGACAGGTTTTTTGGAGGGCTGGGGGCCGCTGGTCGAACTCTTTCCGACCCAGAGTAGGCCGACGTAGAGGAAATGCGACAACATTTAAAGGGGATCGAACCTTTCGACTCCTAAGGTAGCTTGGACACAATCTTGGGTCTGACTGCCAACAGGTGTCCCCGTAAGTGGTAAAATATCCGCAATTTTTGAATGCAGATATGACTCTTTTCGAGCAAATCAGGGCCGACACATAGGAAATGTGACAGAACTTCTTCATATGCATCCGAAAGAGCATCGAAGCGGCTTTCGGATCCTCAAGAGGACTGCCTAAAAGGAGTGTAGGAATTTGGTAAAATAATCCAAAGAAGAGGATTTTTGGTAGCGGATAGGCGCCTTATTCCGACCGCAACAAGGCCGACATAGAGGAAATGTGACACCACTACTCATATGCATCTGAAAGAGGATCGAACCAGCTTTCGAGTCCTGAATACACTTCGGCTCTATTGTGGAGCTGACTGCCTCAATAATGCCTTCGTATGGTGTAGAAAATCTGCAAATCAGGGATTTTTGGTCGCGTATAGACGTCATTCCTACCCCGACAAGGTCGACATACAGGAAATGTGACAGCACTTCGTCATATGCATCTGAAAGAGGATCAAACCAGCTTTTAACTGTCACAGAGCGTTTGGCTCTATCTTGGGGCTGCTGACTGCCTAAAAAATGTCCCCGTATGTGGTAGGAAATCGGAAAAAAGGGGATTTTTTGGTAGCGTATAGACCTCTTTCTGACCCCGACAAGGCCGACATAAAGGAAATGTGACACCACTTCCTCAAATGCATATGAAAGAGGATCGAACCAGCTTTTAATTGTTGCAGAGCGTTTGGCTCTATCTTGGGGCTGATACCTCAAAAACGTTTCGTAAGTGGTAGGAAATCTGCAAAAAAGTTGGATTTTTGGTCGCGTATAGACCTCTTTCCGATCCCGACAAGGCCGACATAGAGGAAATGTGACACCACTTCTTCATATGCATACGAAAGAAGATTGAACCAGCTTTCGAGTCCTGAAAAGTCTTTGGCTCTATCTTGGGGCTGACTGCCTCGAAAAATGTCTCCCTATGTGGTAGGAAATCTGCAAAAAAGGGGGATTTTTGGGCGCGTATAGACCTCTTTTCGACCCAGACAAGGCCGGCAAAGAGGAAATGTGACACCACTTCTTTATATGCATATGAGAGAGGATCAAACCAGCTTTTAACTGCTGAAGAGCGTTTGGCTCTATCTTGGGGCTGACTGCCTCAAAAATATCTCCGTATGTGTTAGGAAATCTGCAAAATGGGGGACTTTTGGTCGCGTATAGACCTCTTTCCGACCCCGACAGGGCCGACATAAAGGAAATGTGACACCACTTCCTCAAATGCATATGAAAGAGGATCGAACCAGCTCTTAATTGTTGCAGAGCGTTTGGCTCTCTCTTGGGGCTGACTAACTCAAAATGTCTCGTAAGTGGTAGAAAATCTGCAAAAAAAATGGATTTTTGGTCGCGTATAGACCTCTTTCCGATCCCGACAAGGCCGACATAGAGAAAATGTGACACCACTCCTTCATATGCATATGAAAGAAGATTGAACCAGCTTTCGAGTCCCGAAAAGTCTTTGGCCCTATCTTGGGGCTGACTGCCTCAAAAAATGTCTCCCTATGTGGTAGGAAATCTGCAAAAAAGTTGGATTTTTGGTCGCGTATAGACCTCTTTCCGATCCCGACAAGGCCGACATAGAGAAAATGTGACACCACTCCTTCATATGCATATGAAAGAGGATCAAACCAGCTTTCAACTGCCGCATAGCGTTTGGCTCTATCTTGGGGCTGACTACCTCAAAAATGTCTCGTAAATGGTAGGAAATCTGCAAAAAAGTTGGATTTTTTGTCGCGTATAGACCTCTTTCCAACCCCGACAAGGCCGACATAGAGGAAATGTGACACCACTGTTTCATATGCATATAAAAGAGGATCAAACCAGCTTTTAACTGTTGCAGAGCGTTTGGCTCTATCTTGGGGCTGACTGTCTCAAAAATGTCTCTGAAAGTGGTAGGAAGTGCAAAAAAATTGGATTTTCGGTCGCGTATAGACCTCTTTCCGACCCCGACAAGGTCAACATAGAGGAAATGTGACACCACTTCTTCATATGCATATGAAAGAGGATCAAACCAGCTTTTAACTGCCGCAGAGCGTTTGGCTCTATCTTGGGGCTGACTGCCTCAAAAATGTCTCCGTATGTGGTAGGAAATCTGAAAACAAACGGGATTTTCGGTCGCGTATAGACCTCTTTCCGACCCCGACAAGGCCGACATAGAGGAAATGTGACACCACTTCTTCATATGCATATGAAAGAGGATTAAACCAGCTTTTGACTGCCGCAGAGCACTTGGCTCTATCTTGGGTCTGACTGTCTCAAAAATGTCTCTGAAAGTGTTAAGAAATCTGCAAAAAAGTTGGATTTTCGGTCGCGTATAGACCTCTTTCCGACCCCGACAAGGCCGACATAAAGGAAATGCGACACCACTTCTTCATATGCATATGAAAGAGGATCAAACCAGCTTTTAACTGCCCCAGAGCGTTTGGCTCTATCTTGGGGCTGACTACCTCAAAAATGTCTCTGAATGTGGTAGGAAATCTGCAAAAAAGTTGGATTTTCGGTCGCGTATAGACCTCTTTCCGACCCCGACAAGGCCGACATAGAGGAAATGTGACACCACTTCTGCATTTGCATATGAAAGAGGATCAAACCAGCTTTTAACTGCCGCAGAGCGTTTGGCTCTTTCATGGGGCTAACTGCCTCAAAAATGTCTCCGTATGGGGTAGGAAATCTGCAAACAAACGGGATTTTTGGTCGCGTATAGACCTCTTTCCGATCCCGACAAGGCCGACATAGAGGAAATGTGACACCACTTCATCATATGCATATGAAAGAGGATCAAACCAGCTTTTAACTGTTGCAGAGCGGTTGGCTCTACCTTGGGGCTGACTACCTCAAAAATGTCTCCGTATAGGGTAGGAAATCTGCAAAAAAGTTCGATTTTCGGTCGCGTATAGACCTCTTTCCGACCCCGACAAGGCCGACATAGAGGAAATGTGACACCATTTCTTCATATGCATATGAAAGAGGATCAAACCAGCTTTTAACTGTTGCAGAGCGTTTGGCTCTATCTTGGGGTTGACTGTATCAAAATTGTATCTGAATGTGGTAGGAATCTGCAAAATAGTTGGATTTTTTGGTCGCGTATCGACCTCTTTCCGATCCCGACAAGGCTGACATAGAGGAAATGTGACACCACTTCTTTATATGCATATGAGAGAAGATCAAACCAGCTTTTAACTGCTGAAGAGCGCTTGGCTCTATCTTGGGGCTGACTGTATCAAAAATGTCTCTGAATGTGGTAGGAAATCTGCAAAAAAGTTGGATTTTCGGTCGCGTATAGACCTCTTTCCGACCCCGACAAGGCCGACATAGAGGAAATGTGACACCACTTCCTCAAATGCATATGAAAGAGAATCAAACCAGCTTTTTATTGTTGCAGAGCGTTTGGCTCTATCTTGGGGCTGACTACCTCAAAAATGTCTCTGAAAGTGGTAGGAAATCTGCAAAAAAAGTTGGATTTTCGGTCGCGTATAGACCTCTTTCCGACCCCGACAAGGCCGACATAGAGGAAATGTGACACCACTTCTTCATATGCATATGAAAGAGGATCAAACCAGCTTTTAACTGCTGAAGAGCGCTTGGCTCTATCTTGGGGCTGACTTTATCAACAATGTCTCCGTATGGGGTAGGAAATCTGCAAACAAGCGGGATTTTTGGTCGCGTATAGACCTCTTTCCGACCCCGACAAGGCCGACATAGAGGAAATGTGACACCACTTCTACATATGCATATGAAAGAGAATCGAACCAGCTTTTGACTGCCGCAGAGCGCTTGGCTCTATCTTGGGGCTGACTGTCTCAAAAATGTCTCTGAAAGTGGTAGGAAATCTGCAAAAAAGTTGGATTTTCGGTCGCGTATAGACCTCTTTCCGACCCCGACAAGTCCGACATAGAGGAAATGTGACACCACTTCTTCATATGCATATGAAAGAGGATCAAACCAGCTTTTAACTGCAGAAGAGCGCTTGGCTCTAT
>CM017558.1:11331005-11546324 GCA_007844125.1 Sinonovacula constricta | reverse complement strand
TGGCAAATGTCGGGCATAGGCGCAGAGACGATGTTTACTGTCAGCTTTTAGATTAAGAAAGCACGCCATGAACACTTATAACACTCATCATTGTATGACATAGCAACTGGTACATCTTAACACTCAAACTTACCATAGAACAATATTATATACCACATTTCTTGTTACCATAATCGATAAAAACGCGTTGTTTAAACACTGATATAAATTTGTTTTCTATGCCATTCATGCTTAGCACTAGGCCATATTGGGATAAACAAGGTCAATATATTGTTTTAAAGCTAGTTTTTGTTATGTGTACAAGTCAGTTTTACTGTTTGATATTTCTAGCAGATCGTTTGATAATTCTAGCAGATCGTTTGATATTTCTAGCAGATCGTTTCAGGTCATTGAAAAACTTCTATTATAGCATGACTGTAGTATAACTGTAATTTATTATTAATGCACTCACGTGACACGCCTATCTTTTATTTAGAAACGATCTCCGAAATTAGTCTGAATAGATTTTCATTAAATAACACGTCATATTCCCTATACTACTTGGTTTCGATAAATTACGCGCCATAACTAGTTCCCTTGTTTTCTTGCTCACAGAGAAATGTAACACCTCTGAAATACGTTAAATCTAAAAGAATTAAAACAACAACAACAACACAACACTAAATAAATGGGTTCTCAAGAAAATGAAGGGTGTTAAACAAGAAGTGTTTTGTTGCTCATTATCATTAAATTATGGTTAAACCATTTGTCCGATCCAAATTCAGAGATAGCTAGTATTAATGTGATTGTTCCTTTATTGGCTCTCTATCATCGGAATTTTACTTCAACAGTTCTGAGATAAAACATGACCTGAATGCAGTTACAGAACAATGGAGCAATTCAGTGACGATGGATACCTAAAATATTTTATCTGATATCGTAAATATTTTATAGTCTCAAAAATAAGATATCGACAACAAAACTCATATTTATGTTTTGATCTTTGTACATGCGCATATATATATTCGTGTAGTTAGTGTTGGTTGAATTATAAGATCTGGCTTGTCCAACAGTTTCACAAAGTCTTTTTAGTGTTTGTGAAAATCATTTAAACATTTTAACGTGTAGACAGCTTCATGAAAAACAACAACAGACAGCTATATAACGGGATGTGAATGAAACAGGATCTAACCACAGGACGCAAATTAAATTATCCCAATAAAATCTGCAATTTTAATCTTAAAAATATAAAAGTAGGTGCACCCAACTTTGAAAACTTAATTCATCAACTTGAAAAAAACAGTAAGAAAATAATAAACTTAATAAGATAATTATGATGTATTAAATACACAAAAGCACACCGATACTTAACTTGAAATTAAATAACACTTTTTGGGGAAAATACGGACCGCTTCGGGTCCAACGCTAGAGGAACAACACCGGCATTGTTTAAATGGCCGAGAAGGTGCTTTGAAACTAGGATATTTTTCTCACTGCACAAGATTATTTTTTTTAAAATCAGCATGTTAAGATTGGCATTCTCTCAAACACAATAGAATCCTACTATGTAAAATATGTGAAATATGTGAGTGCATTTTAAAGGCTTCAATTTAAGAACGAAATGTTATAAGCTACTCATAATAATTAATTTTAAAATTCAGAAGAATAATAACAAATTAGTTTTTCTAAATGCGCAAGTATATAATTTGTTTAAGCATATATAAATAATGATTCGTCCAAATTGACCTTGATTATTGTAATTGTTACCTTGACTTGAAAAGAACCGACTTTTTAATGTACTTATATATATATATGTACTATAAACCTGTATACTTACTTTGTTGGAAAATAAAACCAAAGTTTAAGTTTAGACACATTTTTTCTAGAGCACCAATTTTATATCAAATGAAACGAAATAGGTGTCATATTATTTTTTCTATTTTTTAAATATGGCTCCTCGTATGTCAGTTATGGGATTCCATTTGTTTATGTTTGTGTTATTTCTAAATGTGTCATAGCATATCCTAAATGTGTAAAAATGTCTGTTTTTACTGAGTAAAACTAACGAACTTTGCAGAAATGCAATAGGCACAAAACAGCGGTACAGGATATTAGATATTATTCCTAAGTCCAAACAGATCAAGTGTTGTGTGTATCAGAAACAAAACAAAACAAACAAAAACTAACAAAAACAAACAAAAGAAGATTATTTAGCATCACATGAACGAAGAAGATAATACAGTACATGATGGTTCTGCTGGACAACTTGTTGATTTCTGCTTAAACCAAACTACTAAACTACAGTTAATAGCAAAAGAAAAGCGACGGTGAAACAGCTCTTATTTTGCAGGTAAGTCTGATCCTTATCAAAGTTTTCTAGAAGGCCATTTTTTATACAAGATACACACAATTAAATGAAATGGGATTGACAAAGAAACACCAAACACTACAACACTTGGTCACATTATTATGAAGACAAGAAGCCTCAGTTTGATATTTTACTGTTTAAAGTATTTCCACGGTTACAACGTTTTCATATGTCTTAGCCAAATATAAAAGGTTAAAACAGACATTTTTTCCATTACGCGATTCGGTGCATGATCAAATAACCTTGATTCAATACGAATCAATCAAAGTCCTCAGCCATATATTCTTTGTACAAACAAGATGAAACTGTAATATCCACGCAGAGGCAGATGTTCGAAGCTACAAGACCAAAAAACCATATACACATGTACGTGCTACTGACCTACTCCGTTTAGATAAGAAACTATCTCATGTATCGCACACATCAAGGTAGGGGATAATATGGTTTCAAATTAATCTAGGAGCTATTGCAACAGATAATGACGTCATTAGACGATTACAGCTAATTTCTGTTAAATTGCGCGAATGTTGATTGCCAAAACTGACGGATGTGAACCCTAGCGGGATGGTCAATGACCAAGGGATGTCTTCAAGAAGCCCCCTATTTCAACACGAAAATAACAATAGTTTGAATGAAATGGAATAAGTACTACTTCAAAAAGGTGGCTTGGCAGACATTGTGGTGATTTGAAACATTAGAAAGCTTCATGCAGTTTTCTTTTTAACAATCAAGTTATTAAGTAATTTTAGCGTTGCGTTATATTATTAAATACAATTCATAATTATTCATAAAAAACTGCTGTCGTTAGTCGTCTGGCTACATGGCCATGCCCAAACAGGACACATATGTCAAGTTCATTAATTAAAATCGCATAATATTTAACCAAATCTTGGCAGAAATCTCATAAAAGCAATATTGTTCGCAATTTGTTTGGATTCAAAGAGCAAATACTAACATTTCAACGATACAGAGAATCTCAATTAACATAAATGCAATTTATTTTAACTGCACCGGGCGCATTTCTATTTTAGATTACAGAAATTTATGTTTATCATTTGGCTTACTATGTTTGCCATGCCAATTGAGTGTTGAGGGTGTGTGGGACCTGCATTGGGTACCCGCCCTTCGAATTGTTGATAAATACAGTGCATAAATGTCTGGACTACTTATTGCATCAAACCAACAATGTCGTCAAGCTGTCTTGTCCTTTTTTTTTATTTCACAGACATTGTGATGGCAGACGTGCAGGGAACCATATGTAATCATACACCGAAACATTCTCCACGACTGTCTAGTAAGAAACCAAAGATTATATCTTTAAAGCATAATGCTTAAGTACACCCATTATCTACCCTATTTAATTTTTCACATAAATTAAGGAAGTCTTAACAAGTCGTTGCATTATTTTCAGTAACGGTTATACATTTGAAATTTGTTTTTATTTATCTAATAAACGTTTTCATTTATAAGAGTGTGATTAATGTTAAGGAAGTATACTAAATGTTTTTTATTGAAGCATATCATTAAAAGGTGGATAAAAATGGCATAAAGCTCACAAACAAAAACGCGGCTGTTCTTTATGTCTAATTTATTTAAATTTCGCAGTTGTAATTTTGAAGTTAACTTATAAATAGCCTTGTAGTTATACCAAACACTGGGCACCTGTCATACATAGAACAACGGTCACTTCAGTAGAAAAATGTGAACACGTTTTCTTATCTATTATTTCGAGTAGTCATATTGGTAAAGAGATTGCATATCACGGGTAAGTAGGGGAAGTCGATACTGCTTTAGCCTCATTGTCTGTTCTCAGCTTTCAAGAATTGTGGTTTAAATAAAAAAATATATACAAATGTATGAGCAATTTAAAGGTTTCCGTCATAATATGATTTCTTTCAACAACCAGTGACTGACATTAAATGTTTCTTGAGAGATTTTATGACTTTATCTATTTCAGCAAAACAATAAAATGGATGTACGTGACTTTTTTTCTAAACAGTGTTTAACAACTTTTATTGCAATAGAAAAACAACTAAAACCAACGAGGTAATTATACTTCGCAGTACAATCAGCGCCCAGCCATACACACATTCTTTAATTTTGTCATGTAAGTCAGATTTCTTATTACTGACTGGTATGGAGGTGAGTTGCCATGGTGGCAAGAACGAGATGAATCGGGTCTTTTTAACTAGGTGGACAAAACTACGCTTTATTTTGGCGGTGAATCTAAACTGTTTTTTTTTTCTTTTCATTGTAAGACTGTTTTTACAAGATACAATTGGGTCGGTAAGATTTTCAAACATTAACATTCAATTAACTTTTACCAACTAAAATAGTGTGTGACAACATCAAGTGCGTTAATTAAAAACACTAGTTTAGAACCGACGATAACAAAAACATATTTTAATCCATGCTTAGAAAAGATGTAAAAATAAAAGGAGAAATCTCAATCCACTATTCTACTGCACATTTGAGTGCATAACATACATGCTTTATGAAGCTTTATTAAACATGCCGAGAGGCACAATATTTAAATATTAATTTGTTATGATTTACGAGGGTTTTAGTCAGTGTTGACCAATTTATTTATCTTAATGTAAGACTATAAAGGATCAAGCGCTGATGGTTTGCTCAGTTATCTATACCATAAAGCCTATATATCATTTTAAATTAGTTCATACCGATGACATTTCGTTTCACGTAAAATATAATGGTTTTTACTCGTTGTCTACGATGCACATGTATCTGTTTAATGTAACGCACAATGTGTCAACACCAGACGGATCGACCAGTAAATGAATTTAAATATTTTTTTCAATTCAAACATGACTGACGCTACAACGCTTTATACCAAGACGGCGATACAGTCTTATGTACCTAATGCACTCTACATGGCATTTATAAGTGTTGATTTGTGTAAAATAAAATACAATTATATCTTGTGATTTATATACGGTAGAATTGTAAATTGCGGAAGTGCAAATTCTCTAAATCGTCTAGTTTTTAAGCGTCAGTGTATAGAGTTGACGTCACTGTCTATGTATAGAATGATGAAATGGGAGGTTTCCGAGACCAATGAGAGTTACATCCTTACAGTCAATAACGGCATCTTTCACGTTGAAGGTACGAATGTTACATGTTACATGAATGTTACATGTTACAACATCATTACGTGTGCATACTCATTTAAACATGTACGCCGTCTGCATTTATAACAGTTATAACATAACAAACCACTTTGATTTCTTTGCCGTTCTATAAACAGTTACACCAAAGGTGGCTTGACTAGCAGAATACGTGATTTCTCCATTTTGGCAAGGTCCTTCTGTGTTTTAGTATGAAGAAAAATTCTCTAGTGAAAGCCATATTTTAGAAATCAACAGGGATACAGAAGATAAGTACAATATTGTGAATTTGTATAAGTACCGGTATGTTTACTTGAATCATATGTTTAGCCATATTTTTCAATACTGTTCTGGAAAATAATGTGGTTTATAGAAAATGAAGGCGTCAATTCTGCATAATTGCGGAGAGGCAAAAAACAAAAGAACAGGTGTGGAACTTCGCAATGGCTCCAATTGTGGGAAGCCCAGTATATGGGCAATGTCATACAGGGCAATATACAAACTTCTGATTAAAATATATATTGACTAAAAGGAATCATAATTTTCATTATGAGGATTTCATCTTTCAATTAAATCAACTTAAAGCTAAGCATTTCAACTAGGACAATACTTAACATAATTTAAACAACAAGTAAACACGTCTTTTCATCAGGAAACTAAAATTCATACTATTATTTTATATAAGGATACGCGTTTAAAAATAAATAAATAAATAAAAATGACAAAAGCCAAAATTTTATAAAATGCACACATGTACTCGTATGAAATATGAACCATAATTTGTAATTCTTCCCAAAGATAGGACATAGATTGACATTCGTGTGACTGTTAGGATGTTACTATCGTTTTATCAGTAAAATGACTGATTATTGCAGGTCTCAAATGAGTTAATTTACAAATTTAATTTCTTTAAAATTTGCTTACGTGCTAAACGTAGCCTAGGTTGAAAGTTGATGCAAATTCCACTCTAATTGTATGTGCAATTAAGTCACGATCTTACAATTCACAGACACATAGTAAAATGTCAGCAAAAATATATGCATAGCCAATCTTAATCCAATTTCTTAAATTGCAACGAATGCATCTTAATTTGAAACTAAAGCAGGAGTGCAAATTATGTTTATCATTGGGTCTAAAATGTCTGAAATGTTTAGCTGGCCTTAGAATTGTTTATAAACACGGAGCTGTAATGATGCGGTAGATTATAACATCAAACCAGTCATGTCGACTAGCTGTCTTCATTTCCAAATTCTCTCCAACAATGTGATGGTAAACGTGCGGGTAAGCATATGCTACCATGCTACAAGACATCATGCTTCGACTCATTCGAATCTGCTCGGCTATTTCCGGATTCTCAGTGAATGGCCGAGGTGTTCCGAGTGGCCTCGTGAGAATAAACTACTTGCTTAAACTTAGGGGTAAATGTTGAAACTTCATCACCACGATTTACTATTGTACATAAAATGGTGGATGTTAAGACATATGTGACCAAGGATAGATGTCTGGGGATTGTTGACATTTCCTACCAATAACCAGTAACTTTACATTTACTTAATACTATTAATAACAAGAATCCTTGGAAAATTCGCTGAGAAACACAAACAGGATGTTTCCTTCAAGCCCATCAACTGCGAAAATGTGCCATCAACGCTTTATAAAATGGACACCGCTCAATGCATTTGAAATGCTTGGAAATATATATATGTATTCTGATATTAATATTCGGAAAATTATGACGCAGCTTTTTTTAATAACATGTATTACCCTTAATTAGATTTTGGTACCTTGGATCTTGTATTTACCTTATGGAAATTTAAAAAAACAATAAGAGGACAAAAAGTGAAGATGAAACCACGATCAGTCCAGTTTTGAAAATTAGGTATGCTACTTTTATATCTAATAATTTTATATCAAATAAATTATAAATATAAATATATATAATATATATGATATATATAATTTATTTAATATAAAATTATAAGATATAATTATGTATGTATATGTATTATCTCTGTATATCATTGAGTATATTTTCTAACGCCCAAAAGTTGATAACGTATATAGCAAGTAACAAAGCCTGTTCTTACTTTTTACTGTTCATTCATTGTGATTTAATGGGGCAGAATACAAACGTAAAATTACAATGCGTCTTGGTTTTATAAGCTCGCGGTTTCACAACTATAAAATGATCTTTTTAAATATTTTAAAAATTAAAATTTAACATGCATTTATGTAATATTCTTTAAATATTAAGGTGCTACAAAATTACAGGAAAGCTATAACCGACTGACTTTAATGTGGTATTTCATAATTTCAATAAAATAAGCTATTATGAAACCCCAGTACACAACTTTGTAAACTTATTTAACTTCTTCCATACAATAAACAAAAAATAAAATCAACGAGGCATTTAAGGTTTATAAAATAAAACGCATTTCTTCTTAAGTTTGCCATGAGCATCTGATTATTTCATTAAAATGCTTCATTCTTGTGGTATGGGTAGAAAAATGGGCCGATAAGTGTTGAAACAGAGTAACACAACACTGGCATTGTTTTAGGATCCAGAAGAGTTTTAAATCTCCGATGTTTTTTTTAATCATTGCTGGAATATGATATGATCCACTTGAAAAAACTTGCAATTCTTCAACATACAATGGGCTCTTACTACATAAAATATCATTTGGCTTTTTCAAGTGCTTCAATTTAAAACGCAATATTCTAAGCGCTGATAAATACTGTAATTTTAGAATTTGTTAACAAGAGAAACAAAAATGAAGGCGGAAACGTTGTATTTGATAAGTTTTATCGGCAGTAGCAGACATCACATGCTATAGGTTTTATTGTGGAATATTTATATCATATCTGGAGAATAAAAAAAAACGAGGAAAACAGTTAATGACACCGTTTATACAGAATGGTACCTGTGTACTTGATTATTAAAGACATTACTTTTTCACATATAAGAATAAAATCTTTGATATATTATTTATGATTCTGGTCAGGATAACCGTAAGTTAAAGTTCAGGTTATTGAAAGTACAGACTTTAGAATTGAGACATGATCGTCAGAAATGACTATTATAACATATTTGATGTAGTCATGAAGAAATTCTGCGGCGTGCGTTTCAAAGTCCTACAAGCGAATGATAACTAAAATATACAGAGACTTTATCCACTCTAATCCGATATAGTGCCGCATGGTCTTAAGGCCACCCACTGCTCTTACGTGTGTTTCAATATAGGATTGGAGTTAACCTCCAAACCATATATAAAGTTACGACCATCGTCCACCGGTCGTAGTAGTGATCGGTTCTAAGGATTTACAGTCCTAAGAACTTTGGTGAAACCGTCCACAGAGTCTTAATTTGATCGGCAGAGCAGTAAGCCCTTTACGTGCATAAAGTGTAAATTAATACACAATACACACACTTATTGGTTTATGGCCGTCCGCTGCGTGATTTACTAGTATCAGTGCTCTCTTGTGTAAAAGGGTAACTCTAAAAAAGAAAATATTCGATAATTTTAAGATGAGCATAAACAAGGAAAGCGAGCTGTTAAAATGTTGGTACATGTATGTCTCGGTCTGAGATTGATGCAAGGGCCCTCGGTGCATGACGCTCTAACTCTGTAATTTAATATTTAGTATTTTTGCAGAACTTTAGAATACAGGATAGAAAAATGAATGTACTTCATTGCTCGTTAGAAACGAGGTTATTTCATTAACGTCATGCGTAATGTCATGCAGTGGATACAGATAAGGCTGCGTATCAGTATGCAACAATAACAATAAAAATAATATATAGACAAAATAAACAAGTCCACGAAAAGGATTCGAGAGGCCAACAGAAGATTATGCTTACTTAAGTCGAAGAAAAAGCTATTCTATTCTTATGCAACAAAAGTACATATATATTTAACAAACATTATGCAACAAATATAAGAAAACGTTATTTTTTTCATAGTAAAAGGTCCAAAAAGAATTATTAAGTTCACAACTAAAATATAATGTTAAACAATTCTGTAAAAAATGAACAATCTAGTAAGATTAGTCTTCCGTTGGCCCATCATATGGGTGGATATAGAGTGAACCATAAATCAAGAGATAATTTGGAATATTATCAGTGCAGATGACGTATGATTGTGTATCCACTATATCTGATGGTGTTACAACCATTATACCTCCAAAAGCAAAATACGCAATACGGACAGTAGCATAAGATTTCGGTTGTTGAGTATTTGCTGTTGTACTATTTTCATAATATCTGTGTCATTGAATTCATGTAAACATCGCGTAAAGACAGTATGTTGCAATATGTTACAAAAGAAGTTATCCAGCGCGGTAATCAGAGATTGTTTTGAGTGCATCTTATACGTGGCATGCGGCGGTATGTAGCATGCTTAACGGTTACAGAGCTGATGTAATAGAATAATTCGTTAGTTTTAATGACAGGATATTACAATGAAACCAGATCATATAACAAGTATATACACCGTCTGCTCGTATTATCAGGCTTCTTTACAGTGTATGTTAACGCCGGCGTAGTGTTGCCGGACGCCACTTTGTCTAAGAGAAACACTTAAGTGTAATATGATTTATTTCACGTACTTGTAGCTTTCACGTACTTGTAGCTTTCATGTACTTGTAGCAAATGTACATCACAGATAACTATGAAATAAAAAAAATGCGTACAAAAACAATTGGTTGTTTAATGTTTGGTATTTTTGAAATACATCGCAGCGACTCATTATAATAATTTTAGCGATGTCCAGCTATTTTACTGAGGAAAGGTCCCAACAAAAGTCTGGGTAGAACCACACAGTTAGCCAGAACCACCCAGTTAGCCAAAACCACCAGTTACCCAGAACCACCCAGTTAGACAGAACCACCCGAACCACCCAAGTAGCCAGAACCACCCAGTTAGCCAGAACCACAAAGTTAGCCAGAACCACCCAGTTAGCCAGAACCACCCGAACCACCCAAGTAGCCAGAACCACCAAGTTAGCCAGAACCACTCAGTTAGCCAGAACCACACAGTTAGCCAGAACCACCCGAACCACACAGTTAGCCAGAACCACCCAGTTAGCCAGAACCACTCAGTCAGCTAGAAGTACTCAGTTAGCCAGAAGCACTCTGTTAACTAGAACCACCCAGTTAGCCAGAACCACCCAGCACCGGTTAGCTGGAAGGCCTTATCACATTAAGTCCTTCGCCCTGAAATTAAACTAAACCAATGTTCCGACACACCGATATATTTGCATGTTGACTTATAACAAATTGGATAACATTCGGTGAATAGAAATGTGTATGATAAATTGGGGCACCGGAGGTTCGAGAACATCGACTCGTACACATATACATGTAAAATATGATTTCGCAAGTAAACATGTCAGAAAATAGAGATACTGTAAAATATTAAATGTGGTATCCGACAGTTTGCCTATATCTAGTACGCGAAACAGTATCTTTCCCGTTTTCTGGAAAATTCAGGCACAATTCCTGCATGAACTTATATTTTAGTTTAAGTAAAGGCTGTTTATAATACTACATTAATTGTTAGACAGTACAAATCGTGAACTTAATCGCTATTAATGTGCATTTTTTCCAGATCTATAAATAAGCCCCTTGCGATTACAGCTAAAAATAGACATCGACGTCAACGTTTATTAAACGGATGTTGGTGTAAAATTCGCAGGGTCATTTCAAGTGACAATAATTTATTTGGTTGCATGAGAGAAAATAAAATTTTCTAAACAGTCAGATGCCACCTTTAAAAGTTCAAAATTGTAAATTTTCATCACTATGTTAAGATAAGTCTGTGGTGGTTCAGATTTGATATTATAAAACACGATGGAATATCTAATGCACTCCAAGTAAGTTAATTTGAAACTTTATATAGTTTTAAATAGCATTTTCTTCTTTTTCTCAAAAGTTTTTTTCCTCTTAGTACATCCATAACATGACCTAAATAGACACAACTATTACAAACACCTAGACAAAATAACAACACACACAATAATAATATCATCTTCAAACAACAAAACATCGACATTGACAACAACAACAACAACCAAAATAACAAAAGACATCAATACTTATAAAATGAACAATTAACTACGTCAAGAATACCCATAAGAAACGTTTCACGCGTACTTACAGGCCACGCGAGGTTTATTGGAATCTTGATGGTAGTGTTGAGATTATCGTCTGCCCCCACAATATTGTTCCCGCCAATAACCGCCGTGCTCGTCTGTCCATAGCTACACTGGCGCTTCGAGGGCATCGACTGGAAAATTGTGATACGATTGATTTAAAACAGAAATATTAATTGTTTATTGAATAGTTTAAAATACATTTTTTCCCTAAACGCCAAGCTAAAATAGTTTATCAACAAACGCAATCCCTGCCAGTTTCGTTAAAACGATTCCGTCTTTGTTAAGATATATTAACTAAGAATGTATTGTTTTAATTAACAAAACAATGCCTTACAGTTAATTAAAAAGTATTCGCTTTCCTGTAAATATCATCACAACCGGCATCACCATCGCCAACATAACCACCACGGCATCACCATATGCACCACCATTTGCTAATACCACTACTAACATTATCGCTACCATCATCTTTTAAACCACCACCAACACTATCACCACCCCATCTCTTAACCCCACTAACAGTATCGCCACACCCGTCGCTAACGCCTCCACCAACATCATAACCACCGGCACCACCATTGCTTACACCATCAGTATCACCAATCTTATCGCTTACATCACCACCAACACTATCACCACCACCACCACTCCCAATAACACTATGGCCACCGCCACCATCCGTTATACCGCAATCAACATTACCGAAACCACCACGACCACAATAACTACAAATTAAATTTTAACTCAAACGTCTGATTGTTCCCAAAACCTCCCTGAAACCTCTAAAAATTATCTAGATGAATAGCTTTAAAAAGGAACGATTAATCCACTTGAAAATAATCCGGACGCTGTCGTCGTCTAAGGAACGGAAGTTGTTAAACAAGTTAACTTAACAGTAGTGTATATAATTATGCAAGAACTTGACTCAAACTAAAAAAAAACAAGGGGTCGGAGTTTTCCAGATAAAAGGAGGGAGTAGTCGTTTTGCCTGCTTGTAATGTCTGTGTGAAGCAAATGTTTTTTTTTTTCTAAGGATGTCTCTGGAAAATAGAACCACCACATCGTCGTCAGCTACTTCTTGAAGTGATTACGTAAGAAAACGCCCGCGGAGCAGCCAACATCACAGAGGTTCGACAGGAAGGTAAACTAAAGCAATTACAATCGGATGTAAATCTGGTTCATTTAAAGCATCCATGACGTGGATATTATTATGTTTCAAATTAAGATTTTCTTCATAGATGATAGTGAAAGTGACGTTTTCCTTGCAATACAGACGACGACAATGATGATGATGCTGATGATTATGATGATGATGATGATGTTTATGATCCTTACCTGTGTGTAGTGAAGGAGACACACGGTGACGAAGGTGCGACACTCGCCGGCACATGGTGGTGAGGTCGAGCCGCCAGTGCAGCAGCGGCCATTATGGGTCACCCCGCGGTGGTTGTGTAGTTTGACCAGCGATACCTCCAGCACGCCCATACACATCACCTGGAATAATAATATTTGGTTTAATCTTAACCTTGCTGAACGTCTATAGTCTAGAGGTTAAGACGATAGACCTCGGAGGGTCGCGGGTTCGAACCTTTGACCGATTATTAAGGATGTCAAAGAGTTCTTGATCGGATGATTATACGCGAGTTTTAAAATGACTAATCGGGTACTCAGTAAAATGCAGAAGTAAATTAAAATTAACAAAAATAACCTGACATATAAAATAATTACTGTGTCTAGTGTGAACTGGAGTATCAATGTTGCAACGTATTTTTCAACTATGGTAAGCTTTTTTAAGCCCATTAAACCAGTCATGTTTTAAAATACGCATGCTAAAATAGACGTCGCTTGATTACGTCAGTCATAAACTGAACACTGATTGGTTAATTGGTGATGCAGAAATTGGAATGAATATACAATGTGTATTTTGTTGGATCTATGCATAATGTAATACTATGTAGTAAGACCAGACCACCTTAAGCTAGTTTCCAAAATCAACAACGTTTTAAATTCATACTTATCTGTTTTCCGTTACTAAAACTAATCATGGAAACAAATAAATGATGTTTTTGATAGATTCAAGGCTTGAAATAGAAGCTTACGCCCTCCCCAAGTTTCTATTTTTGAGCTGTCTAAAATCTCATACGGACCACGCAGAAAGACGTAACTGTCATAGAGAAGCCTCACAGACTAGACTTTAAACGTATTTTATGGACAAAAAGTGGTTATATAATGGCTGCAGCCAACACATGTGGTCCAGTACAGGGGAAAATGAATATAAAGCTTACCAAACTAAACAGATTCATTAAATCTCTTAAAAGAACATCTAGGAGGAGAAAGATATAACTACAATTGCAATACTGGTATTTGTGAATGTTTTGTTATTAAAATAACAAAACATTCATTGATAATAGCAAAATAAGTTTTGGTAACTTAATAAATAAACTTTCAATTGTTAATGAATTATTAAAATATCCGTTATTCTAAGAAACCATGCCGTTTTTTTTAAAAAAAAGGTAACAATCAAAACTTAAAATAATAGAGAAAATTTGAGATTGACTCAAACCGTAACAGATACCACACAGAAAATAATCTGTTTTTATCAAAATTACTATTTTACACAGGTTGTTTTCGTTTTAAGGGTACGTAGTCTTTTTAATACCATTTTTAGACTTTGAATTTGGGATTTTGCAAAGCGTATTGGGAACGTCACGTGACGATTGTTACCGAATTGTCAGTGCAAACCTCACTCGGACTGTCACTAATGTCAGCCATTTTGTTGTTCATATGTACGTTGAAAGTCACGTGACCTTCTGACGGGTCATTGAGACGCGATAAAAAACAGTCGTGATTCGCTTAGGTATGATGTAAACCATTTTAAAAACTGGGTTTTAACTCGGGCTTTATATTCAGAAGTTATATTAGTATATTAGTAGTAATTAAATGGAAATAATCTTCTAATTAACAATATATTTATTTAGCGATTTAGACACAAAGCACACTCGAACTTAAGCCATCGTCTGTAAGGTAGAGAATAAAGATGCATTTTTTTTAAATGAAATTATATTCTCTAATAAATTCGAAAAGAGCAACTTTACAATCGCAGATCGGAAATTTACCCCGAGAAGTTGGAAGCAGACCAAGCAATGTACCCTTCACAACCTGTAATTTAATACACCGTTAGATAAACAAGAACTACTCCATGTGTAATGAGCCTAAAAATTATTCGTGATGTGCAGATTGCACCCATTAATTATCCAACTAAACAACACCCGCGCATGTTGAACAGACGATACAATGTCTTCTCCCACGTATGTGTGAGTGTGTTTTTCATTTTCTTAATTACAGTTCTTAACAAACAAAATAAGCAAAGAACGGATACACGCTTTCTTAAAAGTAGTATCCGACAGTTTTGGCCATTTTGCTCATTATGCAACCAAATAGATTATTGGTTTCCGAAAAGATCCCATGAAATGCTATTTATTGGTGACCTTCATCCTTGTGAAAAGGAAAACATAACACCCCACTTGTCATTACACAACTGTACATCCTGTCTAAGTCACTCTGCACCGTTAGTTAAAACATAGTCTTTAAACTAAGAAAACTACGTGACGACTTTCTTTTAAGATCATTAAGATCAAGTCATAAAATAATTCGGATAGTCAGTCAGTCAGTCAGTCAGTCAGTCAGTCAGTCAGTCAGTCAGTCAGTCAGTCAGTAAGTCAGTAAGTCAGTCAGTAAGTAAGTAAGTAAGTAAGTAAGTAAGTCTGTAAGTCAGTAAGTAAGTAAGTAAGTAAGTAAGTCAGTAAGTCAGTAAGTAAGTAAGTGAGTAAGTGAGTAAGTGAGTGAGTGAGTGAGTGAGTGAGTGAGTAAGTAAGTAAGTAAGTAAGTGAGTAAGTGAGTAAGTGAGTAAGTGAGTGAGTGAGTGAGTGAGTGAGTAAGTGAGTGAGTGAGTAAGTAAGTAAGTAAGTAAGTAAGTAAGTAAGTAAGTAAGTAAGTAAGTAAGTAAGTAAGTGAGTGAGTGAGTGAGTGAGTGAGTGAGTGAGTGAGTGAGTGAGTGAGTGAGTGAGTCAGTCAGTAAGTAAGTAAGTAAGTAAGTAAGTAAGTAAGTAAGTAAGTAAGTAAGTAATTGAGTAAGTGAGTAAGTGAGAGAGTGAGTGAGTGAGTGAGTGAGTGAGTGAGTAAGTAAGTAAGTAAGTAAGTAAGTAAGTAAGTAAGTAAGTAAGTAAGTAAGTAAGTGAGTAAGTGAGTGAGTGAGTGAGTGAGTGAGTGAGTGAGTGAGTAAGTAAGTAAGTAAGTAAGTAAGTAAATAAGTAATTAAGTAATTAAGTAAGTAAGTAAGTAAGTAAATAAGTAAGTAAGTAAGTAAGTAAGTAAGTAAGTAAGTAAGTAAGTGAGTAAGTGAGTAAGTGAGTGAGTGAGTGAGTGAGTGAGTGAGTGAGTGAGTGAGTAAGTAAGTAAGTAAGTAAGTAAGTAAGTAAGTAAATAAGTAAGTAAGTAAGTAAGTAAGTAAGTAAGTAAGTAAGTAAGTGAGTAAGTGAGTAAGTGAGTGAGTGAGTGAGTGAGTGAGTGAGTGAGTAAGTAAGTAAATAAGTAAATAAGTAAGTAAGTAAGTAAGTAAGAAAGTAAGAAAGTAAATAAGTAAGTTAGTAAGTAAAATGTGTTAGATATAGGTAAACTGTCGGATACAACCTTAAAATTGATTCTTAAATGTATTGCAACAGCAGGAAGAACACTGCAGCTTCTGTTATACCTTCAGTTATGCCTTGAATTAAATGCTATCTAGCAAACGTTTGAGAAAAGGTTTTTGACAATTTCAATAGATTCTGGAAGTTTGGAATAAACAATATGCCAAAAAATTTTGTTTAAGTAATTATGTATTTATATTCTAATATATGATCAGAACTATTTTGTAATAATTCGGGAAGTCAGTTAGTAAGTAAGTAAATAAGTAAGTAAGTAAAATGTGTTAGATATAGGTAAACTGTCGGACACAACCTTAAAATTGATCCTTAAATGTATTGCAACAACAGGAAGAACGCGGCAGCTTCAGTTATACCTTCAGTTATGCCTTCAGTTATGCCTTCAGTTATGCCTTGAATTAAATGCTCTCTGGCAAACGTTTGAGAAAAGGTTTTTGATAATTTCAATAGATTCTGGAAGATTGGAAATGATAAACAATATGCCCAAAAGTTTTGTTTAAGTAATTATGTATATAAATTACAATATAAGATCAGAACTATTTTGTAGTGACTTACCTTTAGATGATACAAAATAGTGTAAAATTAGACAGAAGCAATGCAAAACTGCACGCGACTGAAACAACCACTAACAACAACAACAACAACAAAAACAACAACAACAACAACAACAAGACACACGCACAAGTAAAATCTTAGTAAGATAACATTTTCAAGGCTTCATAACAATGTGACGAATGTATTATAACAGTGGAAACAGCACGGACTTACCTTACAGCAGAACATAAGCAGCACGAGAGCAGCCTGTCTACTCCAGCGATTGGACATTAGGTAATCATGTGACTAGTCGGGTCCTACACCGGCCTTCTTCCCCCTGAAACAGTCGGCTGACATTGTTACTATACAAGAATTTTACCTAAGATTTACTTGAAATAATACGACTAACTTTGATATACATTACGCATGCAGTTACATGTTCTTGTTTAGATATTAGATATAACATCAATAAAACATTGCTTAGAAACCATCATACAGATTCATTGTTTAATGACCCTTGCCACTTCGACACCCAAGTAAACAGTTCCACTTCGACACCCCATGAGCCTTCCTTAGTACACAGTTCACACATGCATTGTTTTATGAGCCTTTCCACTTCGACGCTCAAATACACAGTTCTCAAATTCATTTGCCTATGAGCCTTCCCACTTCGTTCAGTCATTGTTTTATTAGCCTTCCCAATTCGACACCCCAGTACACAGTTCAGATATTTATTTTGGAATGAGCTTCCCACTTCGACACCCTAGCACAGAGTTCACACTTTTATTGTGTCATAAGCCTTCCCACTTCGACACCTCTGTACACAGCACACACATTATTTGTTTAATGAGTCTCCATGCGTTGACACACCAATACATAGTACACGCATTTATTGGCTTATGACACAAGTGTACTGTGATCTCTGCATTTGGTCTTAGCCTGAGTAGGGGGACGAAAGGGACCCAAAAGAAGGCCATTTTCAATGCCTTTAAGGACACGACACGTCTGCAACATAAGGCAGTATATCCTTTTTACTGAGTAAAACATATCTATTAAAGAAATGATAAAAACAAACATTTAATTAAACAAACTTCCTGTATATATAAAACCAAATATATGTTATTAAAAGCGTTTGCGTTTGCTAAAATGACTAAACTCCGTTATATAAATTAGCGTTTATGTGCGCAAATGTCCAATATCTTTTAAATTCACCTTTCCAAATATTGGAAAGAAGACAATAAATGTGTCAATTTGAAATTTGAATTTTGTCACATTTTCATCTTCTGGTACGTGACTGTGCCAGAAAGTTTTTTATTGATTAGAATTGTTCTTGACATCTTGGTAAGCACAAATAGCTTGCCATTATACGCAGTCAGCTCATACAATTAATTTCACAAACTATCATCATTTTCATAGACATATTATACATATATAGGGAACACATAGTTGGTGTTGAATAAAAGTGCATTAAAACGGTATTTCATGAACTGGCATCATAAACACAGGTGGATAAGCTTTAAACCAGAAAGAGAAATGTCTTTCATATTTGCTCACGACTTATGGTCTTTGATACTGATTGCATACGCTGTGATCATTTCAGTGCGTTTGGCACACGCTCGCTGCATCATTAATGGATATCAAATTGCTTCAATTCGTTCATTCACACTTTCATCTTGATTGCATTTTATGTGTGTAAATTTCGACGTTTAGATCTGACATGTTGCGTGGATTGACGTCATCTGTAACGGTCCAAAGACCACCGGCCCTACGCCTGATACGTTGGCGATTGCGGAAAAACCACGACCACCACGGTCACTACAACACTGCCGTCTCAGCGACCGCCTTATCAACCACCCACAGAACAAGGGTGTTAAAACCAGACGGATTCTCGTTTATATGCTCGGTTAAACGGGTGTCATGTCCTACCAACATTCTTTCAGTTATCTCGAGACGAAAACAGAAGACATATCATTGCGCATAAAACATTAAACAGACCACAGTAATATAGACTGACGCCTTCTGACGTATAGAGCAGGCAAAGCAGCAAGCCACTTTATTCATGTTTATAAACGATACCGCAGAGCTATTTGTCGAAGACCGCCATGGCGCGACGGGTGCAAATGATATCAAACATGTTCACAATATTATAAATGATATCGCAGACAAACAATCAATCATCTTTCTACTACATCAAGGTTATGTACACCCAACATCAAGAAATAAAAATGACAACATGGTATACTTCTAGACCAGATGGCTTTTACGACCAAGAATCTCCACAAACGCAAACAGATTTTGTTATTGTCCTTGACCTTTGATATAACTACAGACAAGTAAAAAATAAAAGTATTCATGAACCTGGTCGATTAATAGTTAGTTGTCTTGTTACAAAATGCTTCATTGACCGATGGAATACCCGCTTTGACAGCGTAGAAACCACAGCAAAGCATAATCAATTACAGCGTCAATAATAATAATAAATAAAAAAATAAATAAAAATAATAATAATAATAATTATAATAATAATAACAGCAACAACAACAGCAACAACAACAGCAACAACAACAACATCATTAGCAGCAGCAGCATCAACAACAACATTAATAACAGCAACAACAAGAACAGCAAAAACAAAAATATATTTTTCAAAAATTCCTTCTAAATCTACTTGATATACTTTACAATGCCTCTTCTTTGTACATCATTTAGGGTAGGCTAAGGTATCGTCATGGTACAGTTATGTTTTAAGATAGTATAAGTATTCTATTCTAAAAGCCATTACACGAAACAAGTGAAAAGTCAAGTCTTTTACTTATGTGAAACATTAATTTTGTTCATCGAGTTTTCCTATCGACGCACGCTACCTGCAGCATAAATTGTTCTCAAAATTACAATCATTCCTTCAATCACACTTCCGTCTTCATTATCTTATAAGTGTTCATATTCAAATAAACAATCTAGCACATCACGTGCATTGACGTCATCTGCAACGACCCAGAAACCACAAGTCCTACATCTGATACACCCTGGTGGTGGTGAATAAAACAACGATCACCACAGTCACTACAGCACAGACATCTCAGTGACCGTCTTATCACCTACCCACGGACCATCTGTGCCTGAACTTGATGGCATCTTGTTTTTTTTTGGCGGGTTGAACATCCAACCAACAATATGTGGGCTATTCCGCAGACGACATTTCATCGCACCTGTTGCACACAAAGCGGTAATGTAGACGGGTACATTTTTGTAGACACCGGGCACAAACGTCAACTCTGTTAAAATGTTGATAAACGCAACCACAGAGGGTTTTGTTGAAGCCCGCCAAGACGCAAAGGGTGCAAAATTTATCAAACATTATCATGATGCTGAAGTAGATAAACAACACATCATCTTTCCACTGCATTATCGTTTTGAAGGCCATCCGTCTAGAGAAAAATGACTATCTACGCCAAATGCTTTGAAGCCAGATGGTACCATTGTCTTCACGTACAAAAATCCCCAATTCAAGAAGAATATGCGTTTTGTTTGCTTTTTTGGTCGTTCACATCACAGGCATAATAAGAAATACCTGTTAGGTACATGTCCGCTTGTCTCTATACGTGATACTTCTAAGCCCAATGGAACCGTAGTTTTTATGGTATTGTCAAAAGTGAGCATAATGTTGATCATGTGCACGCTCTTATGTCTGTACTTTGATCTTCCAGATCATGGTGTTAGAAAGCATGTAACTTGTACGTACAAAACATACTCCGTTAAACTGTTACATACAATAATTAACAAATAATACATGGTCTTGAGGGCAATATGCAAGTTTACGGACTGGTTGGTCAGACCGAGGAAGGAATATGGCCCGAAGCGCAGCTTCTGCTAGATATGTTCGAAAGAGCTTCAGTTTTGTCGCGGTTTTGGTGTTTTTTTTAATCCTTAGATTCGCTGAGTTTAACTAAATCTGTCTCCGATAAAGAGGCGAATCACTAAGCCATTTTGACAATATCGTCTGTTTGTGTTGTCGTAAAATTCGCACGTCGTGAAAGTCGCGTTTAAACAGTCAAACAAACTGGATGACGTCATAAACAGTCAATATAAGAATTATGGACCGGGTAGCCGGTCAGTATGCGATTTATGGACTGGATGACGTCATATTAAATATAGAAGAGCGTATGCAAATGAGGTATAATATTAACATTTATTACTTTGCAGTGTTTCATGTAAGTTATATTGCATATTGCACACGAAAATCAGTGTCTAAACATAAAGACATGGCCCAAAGCAGAATGAGGCGATTTGATTGACGGGCGCAATCGGGTTGATTCTAAAAAAGAAAACATAACCAGCCTTCACGTAAAGCGATTTGATTGGCTGACACAACAGTATTTTGTCGCAGAAAGTTAGCGCTACATTTCAAATTCTCTGGAGTAAGCGATTTAATAAAGCTAATTTAAAGTATGCGTATGTTCAAAATAAAATTTAAAGTAGGAACGACATGTATTGCGACCGCTTGGCAACTGCTATTCATCCAAAAATGAATGCAACTGCTCTGCTACTTTCCTTTAAATACTGTACTCGTAGTATATTAGTGCAGTAGTCAGTGACCGATTGACGACTTGTTAGCGACATGATGCAATCAAAATATGAGCGATGACTGCTTTAGAGCGGAAATATCCGACGGATCGGAAACCGGTCGCATACCATTCAACGACATTGCCGGAAACTTTCTACTATTAAAAGAAATCGCAGTGGAATCATCCTGCAAGTAAACCGCCTAGCGAATGGAGATAAACCACGACCACTTCGACCACTGCAACATACCGGTTTCAGTAGCTGTCTTATCACATACGCACAGTGCCTAAGTCAGATGGCATCTTGTGTTTTTGTTGGGCCTAATGTCCCAGCAACAATATTTCAGTTATCCTGAGATGGAACCCAATGACATATCGAGGCACAAGTTGTATGAACCGCCGAAATGTAGACGGGCATCTTCTGACGTAGACACAGGCAAAAAACGTCAACCTAGTTATTAATGTTGATAAACGATACCGCAGAGCGATTTGTCGAAGCATGCCAAGGCGCAACGGGTGCAAGAGGTATCAAACGTTATCATGATGCTGTAGCAGATAAAAAACCCGCATCTTTCTACTACATCAAAGTTATTAACGCCAGACATCGGCGGAAAAATTGGCCCGAGATATTTTTAAGCAAGAAGGAGCCATCGTTTTCATGGCCAAGAAATCACCGAGACTCAAGCAAAATGGTTCACAATGTTTTTGTCTATGCTGTGAAGCCGCACACATCGATGGAACTATTCTAAACAATCCCCAGTTGGTTGTTATTGGTCTAGTCCACGTTGGAACTTAACTTAAAGGGAGCATTTTGGCATGTGTTCCCTAGACTTTAACTAAACTTTAACTTTTCACGTGTCCGCTAGATTTCTTCATAATGCTGCATTATTAATGAAAACAAATGCCATGTGTCCGCTAAACTTTCATTACTGTAGTACAAATACTTTCAAGTCTAGCCAGGAAAATGCCCGGTTCCATCACAGTTCAACTAATACTTATTTCTTCTCACAGGGGAAAGCAAAATCTTTTTTTTCCATATGAAGCCCACGTTATCTATCCAAGTCTATCCAAGTCGTTTTTATATAATCCAATCTATTTCTTTTTAAGCAAACACTAACTGCATCAAAATTCCAGTGTAACACAATTCTAAACAATTACTTGCTAATATGTTTTATAATAAGCAACAGCACTAACTTGACTTGAATGTTTCAAAACCAGTCTAAAACAACCATGTACATGTACCAGTGCATAAATCTTACATACGATTGCTTTTGCAATCCACGATCAGACCCAAGGCAATGCCAAAATATGCAAACCTGAAGTTCACTGGTTTCTATTTCCAGATCGACTAGATCTGAGTTCATTATGCTAACTTCCTTTTTAAATACCATTTTAGGAAACTGCATTGTCTCGGTTTTATAAATCCTTCATGAGCATAACAGCAGCATTACAAATACTTATATTTAAGGATGGCCAATGGCAAAATTAATCTTGATGTTGCCCCTCACTTAGTTATAAGGATTATAAAGCCATTTTGGAACCCACTATCTGATGACCTAGGAAGACATTGGACAAAATCTATATTCGACGACAGCAGTTTTCTGATAAAGAAACTTGTATAAAAAGATGTACCGCATTGCCATGTTTCATGGTTTTCATTTTATATCTTCTGTCAAAGATAGAATAATGCTCTAAATTAATTAGGAGAAATATATGTAAATCTTTGTTCGTAGTTAGCTCTAAGCTTTCATTTTGTATCTTCTGTCAAAGATAGAATAATGCTCTAAAGTCTAAATTAATTAGGAGAAATATATGTAAATCTTCGTTCGTAGTTAGCTCTAAGTTTTATTAATGGTCTAAACTAATTATTAGTTATTTTAACACTATTAACAGACAAGCAAGAGATAACAACGCATATGTCAGAAGTAAAAGAATCAATTTAAGACTGGGTTTGATAATTTCTTGCCTAGTAGTCGAAGTTTTAGGGACGTCAGCAATAAATTAAGAGTTTTACATAAATTATTATTGTATTGCTTTTCTTAACTAATAGCTTCTTTGTTATGCAATTTGTAGCCGTATATAAAAATGTACGCAAAAAGGTTCTGAAATCATAGGATTGAGCTTAGCACAGACTAGTAAAGATACATGTAAAACAAAAAAACAAAACAAATGTTAAACGCTTCGTCTACATGAAAGAAAGTTGCTGCAAAAAAGAATCTTAAGAATTATGAACACAGAGTCGTTTATATTCCACTGCAAGTTGAAATAAAGAATTCACGAATATACTGCATATATACGCTGTTTTGTAAACTTTTAAAGGATTTTCTCCTCAAGCATATTTTCAAACAAAGTTCTTTTTTCTAACATGCCTCAGGAAAACATTGTGGTAAAAACTTCATTAGGAAACAAACCACTTTGTGAAAAAAATATAATAAATGAAATAAATTACTTCACTATCCATTTTTATCAATGTAAACGCTTTCTCTTTGCCGTTCCATCCTGAAATCGGTTGTTTCACACAGTTACTGATAGGACTTCCACGCGTTAGATCTGCAAATGTGTTCAAGGCTGAATCGTCTATGCATGACTATATCATAGGAATATACATATATATCGTGAACATCCAGACCAGGCAGCTCTCGCAAAACCTGCACAGTTTGCTTCGTTGATTCTTCCTACCTTTGCATGAAATTGAAGGCTTAGTTTTCATTTAGTTAATATGATTAATTTCTCGACCAAAACAATTTGGGATGGGATTTGCCGGCATTTTTGCCGATACTGTGCAGCGACATTTCTATCATTATAGCACAGGGGCGCCTATGAGGTGCCCAGGAACTGAACCCGGTCGGTCTCTTTATACTGACACCGACGAGTCAGGCGTAATGCTGTCCCTTTAGCCCAAAAAAAGAATTTACAAACGAACGCAGCAGGTTAAGGGTAAATGAGGTGTAAATAACAACATTAGAACGGAAATAAGTCCCATGAACTTCATAAAACGGCAACTGCACGTGTCTATACCTGCAATAAATATGTATGACTCATAAAACAACCTTAAATGATGTGCCAAATGTGAGCATAAGGTCAAGGTGATTTTTCTTGTTGAACCTAAAAATATAGGTATTATCTTTATGCACCCGTACGTTAAAAACTGTCTTTTTAATCTTTTAATTTCTGCCTATGCTTAATACTGGGTATTTTTGTAAACAAAAAATGATAGGTCTTAGTTATTTTAACCAAGACTGGTTCTTTTTTAAGAATAAGTTCAATATGTTGTACGGCAACGATTAAGTAGATTGTTATTAATTAATTTACAAACATGCTACAGATAAAGTTGACTATACTATATGAATCACAATCACTATCTGTTCTATAAATGTAAACGTTTACTTCTGGCATTCATTTAAAACAAGAAAACCGGCATTACATAAACGCCTAAGTCTAGAAAAAATACACTCATTCTAAACATGCAAAGAGAACAGTGAAAATTGCGGAAGCTGTTTGACCAAGATATCCTCTTTTTGCTTCTCAGACTCTAGCTACATCCTGGTGCAGATTTCTACAAATCTGTATGTTTTATTGCCAGATTTAGTTGGTTTAGTGTAAGTACGCTGGGTAATGAACTAAAACCGCAAAGATGGGCGTTCTAAGTAAAACAAATGCCTTCAATATGAAATTTTGTTTAAACGTTAAAGAAAAAAACATGGAGTTTTTTGTTTCTTTGCACGCCAAGAAATTTTCTTTTTAACACGAAACACTAGTTTACGAATTTATCATATCACTCAGCGTTTGTTCTTAATTAATACAATTAGTACAATTTACAAAACAAGATTATTCAAGATGGTCTTGTGGTACGATAAAGCCAATACTACAATATCTATCATTCATCGCCTAGAACACTTCAAGCGCATTTTCCTGAATGATATGAATCCCATTCACTATCCATTTTATCAATGTAAACGTTTATTTCTGGCATTCCATCTGAAGAAAAAATTCGAATTCACAAACCGCGTCTGGTATTGCGTCACACGGCGTGATATCTGCACAATCCATCAACTCTTAGCCCGCCAAGTAGACAATAGATCAGACATATGCAAATAATATGGCTCCTGATCCGACATCGTCTGCTTAGAGATATACTGTACGAATGTATGACTTTTGCTGTTTTGTCTGTTGCTGCTTTTTAATACAGTTGTTGGTGCAAAGATCGGAGAATTATATGTGATTAATTAGCTAATTTAGTAGGATAGGGGTTTCCTTTACGTGATTGCCTTGATACTGCACAAGATTAGAAAGTAAAGTAGTCCCAGGTAATTCATAAAACGCAAAGTGAAAACATCTATACCTGCAATAAAATTGGTCTAGCAAATGACCCTAAAAGAACACTGATTGATGCACCAAGAGATAAAATCCGGTCAATGCGAGATATATATCAGTTCATTTTCATCTAAGGTCTGTGTTTTCGTTGAGACGAGGGTTGTTTTCGTTGGTTGTTTCATGAATGTTCACTTATGAATCATTAATGGATAAATACGATAGCCAAATGTTGATTATGTAGAACATAGTTTGATCACGATATGAACAAGTTCTTTATCGAACAAAATATTGACAGTTTAAAAAATCGTGTTGATCATAAAATTCATTGTAAAAATACAGATTTATTTTTTATAACATGTTAAAGTGTTTCTGAAATAATGACGCTATTTCGCACCTAGCAGAACCTTCAAAGAGTGCATACATGCATTTTTTTTTTCTCTAAAATACAGAAATGACATTCTTGTAGAAAATAAAGAAAGGCAAATTCCCTAAGTGTATGTTGCATGATAACGTGATTTGGTTTATCATAGCTAAGATAGGGATAACCTACAAGACATAATCGTTACCGTTGAATAGAAAATACAAATTCTTCTGATACTGAGGATCTGGGATGAATGTTCATTGAAAACTAAAATAAATTGCGAGCTTTTTTATAAACGATATAAAACGAGACTATATAAGTATTTTATCTTTAATATTTTCAGCATACAATGAACAGGGATGACGGATTTTATTCATAACACAACAAATAAATCAACTGTTCTTGAATCATTTGCCCGTATTAACTAAAGATTCTAAGAAGTAGGAATTGTTCATGTCATGGATTTCAATCCACAATATCTTCATTTTGTATTTAGCTAAATGTCTGTATTTTTGTGAGACACTTTAACCTGGCTACCCTCAGCTTAAAAAATCCATTGGATCTTCATAAATAATCTTATTTTTGTTGGTATTAAAATTGTGACTTGGGCTTAAGTAATAATTTAGGCTTAAGAGTGGTTGGTGAATACGGGCCATAAAGCTATTACATAATTTAAAGCTATGTGAATTTCGGTACGGAAAGAGACGTAACGTCAATAAACCATTTGTTTGTGTGTCGTAAATAACCAATGGTTGTACTGTGATCTTAAGAGTGTGACGGAAAAAACTAATTCTCATTAACAATATAAAGAGAGACTTCGTTAATAAGAGAAACTGAAATAAATAAATAATTCTCATTTACAATATAAAGAATGACTACGTAAAGAGATTGTGAAATAAATAAATAATTATTATTGAAAATAATACGTATACGCTTTTACATAGGATTTGGTTGAGAATGTCGCATTGTTTTACAAAAACAAATTTTCGCCAGAAATTTAAAGATTTGAATTACCTTTTTTGTTGAAGTCCAACATTAGACCACTAAGCGTTGAAAGCGTTAAGTCCAACATAAGACCATTAAGGTTGAAAGCGTTAAGTCCAACATAAGACCATTAAGGTTGAAAGCGTTAAGTCCAACATAAGATCATTAAGGCTGAAAGCGTTAAGACCAACATAAGACCATTAAGGTTGAAAGCGTTAAGTCCAACATAAGACCATTAAGGTTGAAAGCGTTAAGACCAACATAAGACCATTAAGGTTGAAAGCGTTAAGTCCAACATAAGACCATTAAGGTTGAAAGCGTTAAGTCCAACATAAGACCATTAAGCATTGAAAGCGTTATGTCCAACATAAGACCATTAAGCATTGAAAGCGTTAAGTCCAACATAAGACCATTAAGGTTGAAAGCGTTAAGTCCAACATAAGACCATTAAGCATTGAAAGCGTTAAGTCCAACATAAGACCATTAAGGTTGAAAGCGTTAAGTCCAACATAAGACCATTAAGGTTGAAAGCGTTAAGTCCAACATAAGACCATTAAGGTTGAAAGCGTTAAGTCCAACATAAGACCATTAAGCATTGAAAGCGTTAAGTCCAACATAAGACCATTAAGGTTGAAAGCGTTAAGTCCAACATAAGACCATTAAGGTTGAAAGCGTTAAGTCCAACATAAGACCATTAAGGTTGAAAGCGTTAAGTCCAACATAAGACCATTAAGGTTGAAAGCGTTAAGTCCAACATAAGACCATTAAGCATTGAAAGCGTTAAGTCCAACATAAGACCATTAAGGTTGAAGGCGTTAAGTCCAACATAAGACCATTAAGGTTGACAGCGTTCAGTTCAACATAAGACCATTAAGGTTGAAAGCGTTAAGTCCAACATAAGACCATTAAGCATTGAAAGCGTTAAGTCCAACATAAGACCATTAAGGTTGAAGGCGTTAAGTCCAACATTAGACCATTAAGGTTGAAAGCGTTAAGTCCAACATAAGACCATTAAGCATTGAAAGCGTTAAGTCCAACATAAGACCATTAAGGTTGAAAGCGTTCAGTTCAACATAAGACCATTAAGGTTGAAAGCGTTAAGACCAACATAAGACCATTAAGGTTGAAAGCGTTAAGTCCAACATAAGACCATTAAGGTTGAAAGCGTTAAGTCCAACATAAGACCATTAAGGTTGAAAGCGTTAAGTCCAACATAAGACCATTAAGCATTGAAAGCGTTAAGTCCAACATAAGACCATTAAGGTTGAAAGCGTTAAGTCCAACATAAGACCATTAAGCATTGAAAGCGTTAAGTCCAACATAAGACCATTAAGGTTGAAAGCGTTCAGTTCAACATAAGACCATTAAGCATTGAAAGCGTTAAGTCCAACATAAGACCATTAAGGTTGAAAGCGTTAAGTCCAACATAAGACCATTAAGCATTGAAAGCGTTAAGTCCAACATAAGACCATTAAGGTTGAAAGCGTTCAGTTCAACATAAGACCATTAAGCATTGAAAGCGTTAAGTCCAACATAAGACCATTAAGGTTGAAAGCGTTAAGTCCAACATAAGACCATTAAGCATTGAAAGCGTTAAGTCCAACATAAGACCATTAAGGTTGAAAGCGTTAAGTCCAACATAAGACCATTAAGCATTGAAAGCGTTCAGTTCAACATAAGACCATTAAGGCTGAAAGCATTTAGACCAACATAAGACCCTTAAGGTTGAAAGCGTTAAGTCCAACATAAGACCATTAACGTTGAAAGCGTTAAGTCCAACATAATTCAACACAAGTTCAGTTCAACAAAGACCATTAAGGCTGAAAGCAGTTAGACCGACATAAGACCATTAAGGTTGAAAGCGTTAAGTCCTACATAAGACAATTAAGGTTGAAAGCGATAAGTCCAACATAAGACCATTAAGCGTTTAAAGCGTTAAGTCCAACATAAGACCATTAAGCATTGAAAGAAACCTTTAATTGACAATCATCCCTGTGTACATTAATTGACATCTTGTTTACATCATGCCATAAGAAAACCCTCGTGATTCGTGTAAATTAAATAGCTTCTTGTGCGCACCATCATACAATAATAGAGGAACACATGTGAACATGCATTGACCTTGACTCAGTCGTTTTTGACTTGATTAGTGATGATTACATTACAGAAGCGTTCGATTTACACAAGCTGATTGGACTTTTGCCATAGTTACGTTATTTGAATTACACTTTTCTGAATTGTGATTCTATCTTGAGCGCTTTCACGTTTTGGGAATAGGTAAAATATTATGATGATATTTTTTTTAAATTTTTTTTACACGTACATTCGCCATGCAATGTATAAAGTCAAGCTGATAGGGATCCAAAGCCTATTAATGAAACGTACTAACTAACACTAGAAGCAAGTTAGGCCCAACAATATTAATGAAAAAAACAACAACACACCACCAGATAGCTGAAAGATAAATTTTAATTTTTAACTTCATTTTACATGGCTTATTTGAATTACATTGACATATTCATAATATAGATATCTGAAATAACTTCAAAACGTTAAAAACGTGCTTAAACAAGGACAAATGTGCTGCTGGCACCGTCAACTGCCCCTAACATCACGTCTGCTGCCCCAATAAAAAAAAATAAAAAAAAATAAATAAAAATAAGACACACAAGGTTATTCAGGCGCTTGCTGCGCCCAGTAGCCAATTAGAGGAAAGCAATAACTAAATAGGAAGCTGTTGTGTGTACAGTAATCGAGCAATTAGAAGTGCTAGTATGTTAATTATGCATACGACCCCATGTGTGGGTCGTCAGATAAATTCATCAAATGTTTTTTACTATTGTTATGGCCAAAAAAGTTTTCGCAGTAATCAATGCTCAGCCTTAAATTAACCACATTTGTAAAAGAAAAACACATTTTGAGACAATATCTCTTAAGAAAATCTTACAAGATGCAAATGCAAAAATTTTATACATTTTTATACACTTTTCTTGCTTTTATTATAAAAGTAGCACCATGTGCAAATAAAAAAGCTGCTTGTGTAAATAAAAGTTGTTGTAAGTTAGGTGTTTAAGGTTGCGCTCAATGTTTATTATTACTGCAAAGTTGTTATTCTTTTTACTACAATATCAAAAGATCTAATGATACAAACAGTATCACTTTGAGATGGTTATCGGCAAAGTGCGATGCTGCACTTCAGTGAATTTACAGGTGTAATGAAAAAGATGGGAACATCGCCTACATTGTATATTGAAAGTGTAAAACAACTTTAAATAACTTTTAAAAATATGAAAGAGGAGGATAGATTACATTTATTGTAATTGATCCTCCCCTCCCCCAGATAGTAAGTATACATCAATTTAGACACAAAATAATCCACGTCTCATATAGCCAATACATGCGTAAATTAATTTAAGTTACTCTAGCTTTTATCGTTCAACCTGTTTGTTAATAATTGTCTTTTGATTTTGTCAGTAAATGATATAGTTTCGATATGCAAAGATCGGAATAGTGCATGTAGATTTGTCTTCAACTCCCAGAATGGGAAACCAGAAAGTTCAAAATGTTAGAAATCCGGATAGACGTTTATTAGAATCTGATTTAAATTTAAGTAATGATTTCTTATGGTAAAAAACTTGAAAAATAAATATAGCATATGTAAATTAGTATCCTCATGTTACGTTTATTATTAAACATTTTAGAATTTCAATAGGTAAAATGTTACTTATAGGTAATGATTCGTTAAAACGTGTTCAAGTATTGCAAATAGTAGAGATTAATATTTCTCATAATATTAAAATTCGAGAAATCAGCCAGCTTAATCTCACTAAAGCTGCATCTGTTATCGAGATGCAGCTTTAGTTATACAAAGCTTGCTGATTTATCTAACCGTACCGACCGTTTAGGTACGACTTATTTTTTATTCAAATACATTAGTTTTCTTTTCATTGCTTGTATTTGAGAAACTCCTCAGAAAATGCGAGGTTAGAGCTCTATAAAAACAGTTTAAGCACCCCCGTCGGTCCATTTTGCTGACTGACCGTTCCAAGGAGAAAAACTGTTGGGTTTGCGCTTTTTGTTAAATGACTCATCACAGATTTGTTCCTACATATACATTTGGCTTGCATGTAAATACCTTTGTCCTGAGCCTTTTTAAGGTTTACTATATGTTGCAATGCTCACAAGACCTTGTCATAAATTTTTATTATTCATGAACTCATGTTTCTGTTTGATTGGACATACAATTATTTAAGCAAGTTCAATATTATTGTGTGTGTGAGTGTGTGTTCTTATAATAACGTCAAAGGTTTGAATGTCCAACTCCTTGTATAAAACAACATCAGAACAAGACATAAATTGTTTTAGACGATAATCCCTGAAATAAAGTTTTAAAAGAAAACAAAGTATTTGAAGCTTGTTTCTTAAACTTTTAACTTTGCTTTTGAAATGTCTACAATTGGAGTCCATCGGCTTTTGACACATTCACAGATTTACAAAACTTTTAACATTGCATTTCAGTGGCATGTGTTCTTAACACCGTTCTCCTAACTCCACAACAGAGACAAATATTCACAACTATGATGATTTAGAATAAAGACAATACAAGTCTATTCTTATAAGAGTTCAATCTGACTCTACTTAAAAACTGATTCAGCAAGAAAAATATGTATTATCTTAAAAGTTAAATGTAGCTCATTGTTATCTTTTAACAAGTTGTTGCGCACGGCGTATTCTTCCTATAACAATCTGTTATCATATAAAAAGTAATCTGTTATCATATAAAAAGGTAACAAGTATAACTTCCTTTAAAACTCTGTGTGAACAATGTCTAATTTTAAAAACCGGACAGCCTCGACATATCTTTTTACAAGTAAATGCAGGAGTTTTCACTTAAACACAACTCCTTACAGTGAAGAAAGTCTGGACCGCTATCTCCTTGTTTATTGTATAAAAGATATGTGTGTTTATCATATCACATATTTTGTGAACAAAGCGTCACTATTAGCCTGTGTTATCAGTATCCGTCTGTGTACTGCATTGCCAATAAATACGTCATAACTTTCAAACAGTCGCATCTTCCTGTAAGCCCGGAGGCTTAGTTCGTTTACCTTGAGGTAATTTTCCCATTAAAATGGTGATGAAATAAAGTATGTATAATTGTATTTGAAATTCAATATACCTGTTAAAATAATTTGTTGTTACATTTGTAGAAGGTAATATCGAAACTGATTTAAGAATAAAAACATTAACTGCAGTATAAGCTTAGTTTTTTGCGCATTTAGCATGTAAGTAAACATTCATTATATTGCATTGTATTTTTGACACTACGTATTCGTATAATGAAATCAGATCTTAAGTGCATTATCTAATTGCAAAATAGATATTACTCTTTAGAACACTTTGAATGTGCATGATTTAAAATTGTTTTTTTCCCCACACAGAAACATAATATTAAGGGCGCTTAGACAGATTTTCTTATGAAATTGCACCAATTTATGATCTTCAAAATAAGCATACTTGTCCCTAGTTACCTGAATATGAACGATATGAATGCCTCAATAACTGTCAACAACATTTAACTTTGCGTCAAACAATGGCATCTTTCTAAAGTCTCACTGACATACTGTGACAGTTTGCAATTGGTTTGGTATCAAAGAAGATTAACGAATGAAGTTTAACTACTCCTATACCACACATTCCATTTTGCTTGTACTCCCCACTCCGTAGCCTCAAACCGCTTTGATTTTGGATCTCTTTCAGTATGCATTTTCTATTTTTTGCGCCGGTGGTTCTGCTTAAGCATTCCCAGATATGCCTCCCTGCAGTAATAGTTTAATGTAGGTAATATGATAAATATTTGGTCCAAACAAAAACAATTCACATGGTCAATAAAGATAACGATCTTTCGCACCCCAAACTGGCAAATCTGTAACTTACGTTCAGTATTTCATATGAAGAATGCCCATCAGATAAGCAGGTGTATTTTGGTTATACATAGTTTAGATTTTCATCATCAAAGTAAGTGCAAATAACGCTTCATAAATATATATACTGGTTGTTTGTCCATGATTGTTAATATTATTTCAAATGCGTCAACGGAATTATAAATAAAATATACAAAATCTTTTAGCACTGTCCAGTCAATAAAAGCTTTCAATGATTTTACAAATTTTCCAGATTTGCTTTGAAAACGTTTGTTTTACCCTATGATATGTATAACCTCGTTTATTTCTCAAAATGTTATGTACGTCATGTACGACGTGCTATTTCACGTCACTTCCGGTTGTCCAGTTAAATATGCAAAATACAATAAAATACCCCATCAGCTATGTTTATTTCTCACTGACGACGAAAGAGTAAATTTCTGGTTCTTTAACGATAACTCCAGAATAGATTTTCCAATAGGATCGACCTCTTAAGAAAGCTTTTTATCTAATGGTAAAGAATGACGGCAATTTAAACTCCATATTATTTGCAATGCATGATCCTAAAGGTAAATAAGCAGCATTATATTATAAGGATGACGGGTTTCCTAAGCTCACAAATGCCTTTAAACCAATTCACTATAAACATGAGTATATTGTCATTTTTTCTGCGCAGCGGCCAAAGGTTCGGGTCAGAAATCAATTTCCCGTCATACATTCTACAGTGCGTTTTTAAGACGCACATGGGTGGACCATTTTTCACTTAAAGAATCGATCAGCTTGAATGAGTCCTGGTTGTTCTACCTACATAGTTTGTAACTGTCTCTCTGCCGTTATCTACCGTTAAAAGCTAAAAGCCAAAGTAATTTATATTCAGAATATATTCAGATGTATATATACCTTGTCAACAGTTATATTGTTTGTCATGATCTAAGACATTAATTTCTCTTTTAATCAAACAAAACACATTCTGTACTTTAAATCTTAGTATTTCTATGTTTCACAATAGATACTTTCATTTAAGCGCGGGTAAGTAACACACCCCTTAGTGGGAAATGAAGTTAAAGTTATAGAAACTTTTTTCACTACATTCACATTTTCTTTAATTCCCATGCCAGAGACATGTACAAATCATTTTTGTTAGAGAACTCGTACCGTTGTGCAATGCTTACGTTTTCATGTATCGAAAGGGCGGTTATAACCGCATGTGTATATGGCTGAACAATAACATAAACATCCCTCCTGCGAACAGTCATCACCTAGACGTCCCTGCGTAGGTAAAATTAATGTACAATCTGTACAAACTAGAGATATCACCAAAGGTAATTAATTTCCCCGGCGGTAATAAACTGCATTTAAATACCGGCTGACAGACGGACAAAATGACTCAGAATCTTAACTAACCCTTGTGTAGAGATTATGTGACAGGGATTTACTTGAATTCCTGGCAATTTGACTATTGACGCCAAGCCTATTATTGATGGATAAGACCCAAGAGCCGTGTCCGGGTAGAACAGCCTGCGCACCATTGGACAGCTATAAGACCATCCAACATAAGCGACTCGTATATATATATTAAATAATATTAACACAATCAATTTCATAGTTATAATCTGACGACAAATTCTTTTATAGAACACGAATAAAAATAAATAACACACTACACAATTAATATTAATGTCCAACATTAAGCACATAGATAACTTACAAAACGTATTTACCAGACCCAATATTTAAAACTTCTTACCATCCTAACCTCTATGCAAATATATTACCTACCGAAATAGGAGTCCAGAACATTCAACAATCACTTCGTCTACAATAAGTTTGTATTATAACAAGCTAAGAAACAAACATACCCAGTCAATGCATCTGTACATATGTTGATAGTTTATTTTATTACTAGATATTATGTATGTATATAAGTTCATTGTTTCTGTTTAAACTCCCGATGCAGGTGCTTACTGTTAGTTGTTTCACTTTGACGGGATATTGTTATTTACACTGTTTGTTTGATAGAAAAACCTTCAGGAAGTGCCAGGTTGGAGCGCTCCACAAACATGGTTTAAGCACTCCAGTCGGCCCTTTTGCCGATTGACCGTTCCAAGGCGGTAACTGATGTTTTTTCTTTATGTGTGTTATGTCTCGTCACTGTGTTTTTGTCACATTTACATTTACATTGTTTGCTTTGTCTACTGGTAGATAAAATTTACATATCTGTGAAAATCTTGATAGGACCCGTTCTTATTTACCTATTCATATATTACATTAATCCATTACCATAAATGTTTAACATAAATACATCTAATTTAACTTACAATTTCTTCCCAATAAAATACCTTATCAGTTAAAATGCATTTCAAAAACTATTTAGCTGAATATTATAAAAAAACACACAATTAACCACAAAACCGACTTTATTTCAACAATACATGCCTTAACTGTGTCTTTCTAAATCAATTTACTATAAATTCTAATTAATCACCTTTAAATTGAACCCTCATAAATGCATAGCTTTAATGTTCTTAAAGATAAACATAATCACAATTATGTAACAGTTCAACACCTTCTACATGAAACCATAATACGTAACCATACATAGAGGCAATAGAAATCAATAAAGTCCCAATTGATTGCAATAGCTCACCCTTTTGATGTGCAATTTTCAGATGAAAATCCTTAAAGTTTTACATGGATTTCAATATGATCTAAAAATCATTTGAGTTGAGTAACGTCAACCTTCAAAGACATCAATAGATATATAAATCAATAATGTCACATTTTGCAAATAATCACCTATTTTAATAAAAAACGAATTCCTTAAATATTACCTTAATTGTACCCTGTGAGACGGCACTTGAAGCATATCCTTAGACGAGTACCTCAAGTAATCCAAACACAGCTAGACGGCAGGGATCACGTTCTTTCACTTAAGTCCACTGCTGTTATGCTGTAGATCGACAACCCGTCAAGAAATTTATAGCCTTCATCGTTAAACGGAAGCAGTGCCGTACACCGGCGCTATTAACACAGGCGGACGGCCAATCGAGTTGTAGAAAATGAGAAATAAGCAGAAAACTGAATGAACGTTAAGATACGCTGGAATTGCTTTTAAGTTTTCTGTCTGAAATTTGTGCGAACTGTGGGATTGTCTTATATATATATATATATATATATATATATATATATATATATATATATATATCTTAGACCTGTGGTTATATGGTTATATTTAGTCTATAAGTTTACAAACGGTACTTGATCTGCACAGTACATCCTATATTGAACATATTATTTGTTTTAAATAAGTTATTTGTAATTGTAGAAAAGAGGTAAGCATAATAAAAGGGTTATATAATGGGCATACTCACAATACAATATCCGATTTTTGAATTGATGTGATGTGAGCATTTGCCTTTTACCTCAATTTTATTTTCCTTGTATAATTACACAAAATGTGAAACGTGAATTTTATAGCACCTTTAATTCAATTTAACTACTTATTGCATCCATACTTGTACGAAAGTAAATATTTGACGTCTGGTGAAATAGAATGCTATTTTAGAGGCCACACAGACAGCCATAGCATTCACAGGAAAGACATCAATCTCATTCAGAAAGAAAACCTTGGATACAAACCTCAAAAAGACCAGCTCTATTGCAGGTAAAGAAAATGGCAAACACAAAAAATTGATGATGTGCAACCAATCGCTCCAGATGCTTGAGGTTATATACAGCTTGGCTTATCAAATGGGGTCGGGTTGTGAATCTGTAGCTTCACAAATGACCCAGACAGAGACAAGGGAGGTGAAAATCAAATACATTGAAACCGAATCCGTGTGGGTGAATGCTTGTCTTTTGTTGCCTTGCGATGATATAACACCCGTATCTTTTTCCTAGATGAACAAGGTGGAACGAAACGAGATCAGATGGTGTGTGTTCAACAAGCTTGTTATTCGCCGGAAGTTGTTAATGCGCAAGAATTCACATCGTAAAAACGAATGGGGAATAAGAATGTTACTTTTATAATTAATGAATAAGAGAACAGTATTTCAAGTTTTGCACAGTGTCATATGGTAAGATATTCTTTTAAGCAGGCGCGTATCATGGCCGTTTATGAAGTAACGCACATTTACAAGGGAAATACCCTTTGTAGTAATACTTTTGAATATATTAGATTCTTTCCTAATGAAGAACAGGTAAAATGCGGACATGCGAGGAAGCTAATGTAAAATATGAACGACTAAAATCCTGACGTGAATAAGTTTAATAATTTTCAACCTTTTCAACTTGACTGATGTGGTAATAAGATTTTATAACAAGAAACAACGGAAATAAAATATATCTTTCATAATCCGGGTTAAGCCGCGACTTTCTGAGTGTTTTTAGTACTTTTAGATTTTTTCGATTTTCGAACGGAGGTTGCGCACGTGCGTAAAGTGCGTAATGACAGAAACGCGCATGCTTTTTAGGAACAGCGAGAAGTGATTGTAGACCAACACGGTTCAAGTACTGTACCAGCAAATTCTGTTTACGTCATTTGTTCCTTATCCATTATTCATACTTGATAACTACACAAATGCAGTGATTGGAAAAGCTATTCATTATTTACAATAACCTCATTTTCAAATATAATCTTTGTGTCTTTTAACAAACAATAGAACTGTTTAACAGTATTTTTTCATTTGCCAACCCTATATATTACATGAATGGATAGTCATTACGTCACGAGTATTACACATTCAACTGCAGGCCTCAAATAACCGTTAGTCCCAAAGTATCTGTAGAAGACAACATAATATAAAAGTAAATGCTGTTCATTTATACATTAAGAAGACACCATATATCCTTACATAACCAAAGAGTCATACGAGGTATAACGTGCCAAGGCTATGCTGTTTATATTCTTTTCTTTAAAAAAAGTATTAATATTAAAGTTGTTTTAGTTGCCTGGTAACATTTACAAGATAACGCTGTAAATGCAAAAAAAACAACAACAAAAACAAATAACACAACGACAATGTTTAAAACGTACATCAATCAACGGCAGAATGGTTACAATGAAAGTAACTCAATTATAAATTAGTTCTGGAAGCATTTTAAGACCGTCTTAAATTCATGACTGAATCCTTCCGCATGCCATTGCATTCAACTGTTTGTGAAACACGCGGTGCACTCTTGTGGTGATAATCCAAGAGACGATTGTACCTTGCGGCATTTCAATTACGCTTGTCCCAAATACCGGGTCTACTTTCGGTAATTATGGAGAAGCATGAATAATTAATAATTTTGGCTATCTAATTAAGTTTCCCTGCTGACAATATCAGGTTATGTGCTGTGAGCCGATGGTAAAAGTAACGCCTGCTGATTAATGATCAAGCACTGAGATTAAGTGTTCCGGAAAACCTTAAAAGATAGGAACATGTCAATATAACAATAGTAAGCATCAAATTATTATTTGATATATTTTGAAACTTAAGAGCAAAATAATATATATATATATATATATATATATATATATATATATATATATATATATATATATATATATATATATATATATATATATATATATATATATATATATATATATATATATATATTTATTTGGGTTTTACGGCACACCGACACTTATCAGGTCATACGGCGCCGAATACAAAGTTAAATGCGAATAGAGAATAGTCATGTTAAATCTATGTAAGTAAAATATAGAAAAATATAAAAACTATCAGGTTAAAAACATAAATTAATATTGAAAATAGGTCAACACATCAAACGGTTTAAAAAGTATAACGGTTGGTAAATAAACAGTCTAAAAATTTATAACTTATTAAGAATACTAATCTCGTTCAAGAAGCAAACAAGTTTAGAATCCGACTCTGTCCTAAAATATAGAAATTCTTTTTGATAATATAATATCCATTAGGAAAAAAGGTTTTCTCTTATTTCAGTTTAATCATTTTTTACAGTCGACATTTTTTGACATTACCTCTTTCTGTTTGCTTATGCGTTTGTCACTTGTCGTGTATTTACATCCTGACCATCTAGAGATGTGATGTATATCAGACATGCTAATCTAAATCTTTATTATACTTCAATTAGCATAGTGTCTTACACTTTCATTATCTTCGGTTTATGAAATCAGCGTATCTATCTGAACTAAGTTGTTCTTGGACAACATCAATGATTATGAGGACATCGAAAAGAACAATAACATCAACAATAATAACAAACGAAAACATTTTACAAAATCGACAATTGCAGCAACAGTAGTATTAGCGTTAATAGCAACACCACCAAAAGCAACAGTTTGAACAATGAGGAGACTGCTATAACTACCAAGCAACACCACCATACACACAAGTCGTTAAATGAACATTTTAATCCATTATATCATATGGAGACAGCGTATAATGCATTTTCATAAGACAATAATTTATATTTTTTGTCTAGAGAACAGATAAAAGAGGAAAGCTACGCCATCACTTCGAAACTCCCTGATTCAGATTGTCCCCTTGCACTATTGCATCCAAAGATGCAAAAGAAGAGATACATGGTGATAATTGTGATAAATGTCTACCGTGGTTTATTAAATTAATGACATTTTTGGTGTTTTACCGACTACAAGGGAAGGTGCGGGAAGGCCGAGCAGTTTAAAGAAGCAGTTTAACACCAGAATTTTTGTAAACAGTAGTGAGTCATCCTGTCAAATTAACCCGGTTCCTGTAACAAGTTGGTTTCGAAATTACATTCACTAGCCCAATTTATCATAGAAGTACTATCACAATGAACGCTGATGGTATGCGCCTATCTCGGGATATCATTTAATTATGATTCATTAAAGGAACTATCCGCCCATTAGTCCGAATTCCTAATAGATAATGAAACCCACAACAACCTTGTACCATCGACATATCTGCGTCAAATACAATTATACTTTACGCCTCTTAATATTCCTAAAATGAACTTCACATAGTGTTTTTATATAATCATCACGATAAAATTTACTTCATTTCTAACGCGGGAAAGTTGAAAACGCAATTTCTTGGACAGTTATTTGTTAACAATAATGATCGAAGCTTTCCGATGAAGTCAAGTAAAATGAATAAAATGTATGGTCTGTCTGGATGGTCGAGAAGTAACGCGATTGCATCGCATGGCAAACCCGATACCAACAAGTCCAACACGCGCATCCATCTATTTCTGAACCTTTTTTTAGGACAATGAACTATTCTGTTTGCTTATTTTTTATTTTAGTAACTTTATTTTACGAAAGAAAATATGAAAAAAACCCAACTGCTTTTGCATATTAAAACCATAAGGGGCTACTCTGTTTGGCTTAATTTAAAGTAAAGAAAAAAAGCTAAATGAACGGAGACTTAATATCAATAATGCAACAATTAACTTATACAATGTTCTTTAGTTACTTACACAACTTTAAGAATAGGGGTGACAATGTTTGTCCGAACAGATGACATCAGTGAAATGTCCTAAGTTGAAAAAAAAAACCCAACCCACACATTATCTTTGCGATAAAAGATGCAAATACACAAGATCTGTAACACCATTTTTTTCTGTTACTTTGAGAAATGCACATGGTATTTAAATACAAATACGGGTATCTGTACCATAAAAATACGGGTATTTTAAAAGTAAAATGGTATTGTTTAGAACAAATACAAAAACTATTTATTTTAAAATAATCTGTTTTCAATAATAAGGAAATATGACAAAGTAATATGAGCATTGCAACATATATCAAAATTTGCAAAGGAACGGGACAAACGAAAAGGGACCATCATAAAAACTGAAAAAAATATAAATATTCCAAACACACCATTTTTCCCGATACGATGCCAATGTTTAGTGACAACACACATTTACTGCATCACATTTGCAACAAATTTCCCCAATAACCAAGTTTAAGAAATATTATTTACAGAAAACACAACGAAATGTGCAGCTGTAATACGCAAAATACAATTCAACGGGGCGTTCGGGAATTGGCTGCCCATCAGAAAGAGTTTTAACAGAATTGGACCATTCCAACTTACATTCTAGGTTGTCTTTGGTATTAACAACTTACAAAACACGGGCTATATAATGTTGACAATTTATACAAATGTAATTATAATAATAAAATGGAATTGGTGATAAATAGGAGATGTCTGGTAATATTGTAATAGTTATTGCAAGTTTATCATACACATATTGTCTTAGCGCAGTCAATGTTGCGTAGTGGAAAAAATGTTAACGCATGTCTACGTATACCTATAAGACAATAACACAATACCACGTGACAATAAATGACAAAAAAGCTGCTAATACAATATCAGTTAAGTTCATTCTGTCATTCTATTATTCGAAGACAGATTGTTAAGCATTTCTTATTAGAGACAATCAAACATATTTTTTGTCTAGACAATGCAATTAGTCCGCATTCCCTTAGAAGAGACATAAATAGGACAAAGACAAGACAGTCTCTAATTCAAATTACAACACGCGAGACATCATCTCAATATGCCAAGAAAGTGTTTGATAATGATGCTGGTGTTTAATGGCTTATTGAATTGCAAATAATTACAGCATTATCAGGGTTTTGTAGACTATACCATAAAGTTTGGGAAGACAAGACATTTACAGAATTAAATTTAATATTTAATAGTTTTGTTGACAGAAGTGAGTCATCGTGTTAATTGTCTTGACTGTGCCCTGTTTTCATTTACAAGTAATTTCCAAAGGGCTGACTAAATGATTCACAGAATACCACCACTCTACACGCTTTTTGCACGAGCATATCCCGAATCTTTGTCAATTATTATTTTTTAAGATGTCGGTGTACATTAACCTTAATTTCAGACACTTTTAAAAGTAAAATGTATCAAGGAAAAGAAAGTAAAACATATTTTCCTGACATGAAGAACAGATACTGACGGAGCCTATAAAACATGCCTGAATATATATTTCAGTAACACAATTCTCTATATATATATATATATATATATATATATATATATATATATATATATGTTGTTCTGAGTAACAAAATCTTGCAATGTTTTTAAAATAAAGGCATCTTGAATATTTTAAAGTCATATTATTTTATTAAGCATAACAAAAGTCTCGTATTTATGATAAAACATAGTTTATATATTTTTCAAAAAGAAAAAGACACCACCATACAATCAACAAATAACTAACATTTTTTAAGAAACCAAATAATACCAATAAAATGCGATAGCGTAGTTATGCCTAAAGGTGCAACACTTTTCGAGAATAACACTTTCCAGATAATATTATTTACGAAATTTCCACCTGCAATACGCTTCGTTATGTTTCTGGAATTGAAGGTTCAGCATACGTTTAAGATGCTGAGCTCAATCAACAAAAATACATAAAAACAGCATATCATATCAACGTGTTATGGAAAATTCATAAGTTTATTTAAATTGCATTAATGTTTATGATAATTTTGTTTTTAAATGGCACGGATCGGTGTTAAAGAGTAGCTTCTGTGATGTTATGTCATATTTTTATAAAATGCGGAGATATAGCTTATCTATAGGTAATTCAATCGGGCGTGCCTCAGGATTTGGCTGCCTATCGATGATTATTTCAACAGATATTTGATCAGAAACTGCATGCTTGTTGGTGTTTCGTAACGAGTGACAATTTACAAACACGGGCTATATCATATTCTTGAATGATTGATGACGAATCAGATATAAAATTGTAAGTAAATACACCGATATTATCTTTTTATTCAAAATATGACAAAATCATTGCTATTATATGCCCGATATTATCTTTAACATTGACATTAATGTCTGTTTTGGCGGTTTATATGCAATGATGAAAATTTCCGTTTATTGTACTCAAACATCGACAGATGCCCTTTTTATACACTATTATTAATCTTCAGAGAACAGGGGCAACATGTGGTCGGAATTACAAAGATTAAATTTAACGAGGTCGCGTGCATAATTCATCTATTAGCTTTTCTACCTGGCCTGATTTCTGTACACACAAGAAATCTTTCTCTTAGATGTTAGAATCAATGAAGTTTGTAAAGAACGAAAATCCAAAGCATGCACCTAGTGCTGCACAAGTACAGGGAAAGGCAATATTAGGTGTAAAACTATATGTATGTCTCTAATAGGCTTCTGTACGCAGCAGACCGTTCTCTCCAAAACAACTTTGTGTGCCTAATTTATTTTGGTTGTCCGCCATGTTGACCAGCACTTGCGAAGCAAATTTTGCCTTGTTTTGACACTGATAGTCGAGCTCGCTTAGAAAATATTAAGTTACATATTTAACACATTTAACGTTTATTAAATAACTTCAAATAAAAGTTATATTATGTGTAAGCAAGTGGGATATACATTTGTCATAATGCCATTACTTGAACGTTAAATACAATTATGCAAACACCTAAAGAAGTGTTTCATTTTTTGAAATTGGAATGTAGGCTTCCTTGAGCAAAGGTAAACGGAAAAAATAAGATTGTTATAATTTTATACAGAAATAATGTTAATATTCACTAGAAGTATATCAGCCACATTTCGATTATTTCATTATTATTGACGATTATTATACAATATCATTGTTTTCAATTCATTCCTACTGATAGAGAAATACATTTACATAAAGAAACATACCCCAGATAGGCACAATAATACTGCAGCAGACCACTTTCATTCTTTTTATTTCTTTATGACCTTTAAAAACATGAACTGTAGCATTAAAATGAGACCACGCAAAACAATACCTTATTGTACAGCTATCTAACCGCATACAATTTCACTTTAGTTCATAAATCTATTAAACAGTCTTACAGTTGCTCGTTATCTCAAGTTACATATCCAGCAAGATGATGGAAGGTTTACATTAGGTTAGATGGCTGTTGCGATACAGCCACAGGCCGCCCACGGCAATACGATGGTGGCACCGAGGCAATATGTCACTCGCTCTGTCAATTTCAGACTGTTACACATATTTTTTCCTGAGAAGAAGTAAACTCTTTAAATTTAAGTGAACATATGAACCAATAAACTAACCAGCTAGCAATATCGCCAATGATTGTTTGCTTATATTGTGTGGTTGGTTTTTGTCAATTTTCTTCCCCAAAAAGATCATGCGACTATGGTACTCGGGTATTCACCATTAAGCTATTGATTGCATAGTGAAGATCTCAGTTTACACTAGAATTGTCGTTGGTGTATCGCACAAAGATGGTAAAAAGCCATCGTTGTTGTGTTTAAGGTAACAAGGTAAGGAAATGGGAAAATTGGTATCGGATTTATATGGTCATTGCAACTTGACCATTAAATAATGTTGTAAGATACGTCCACAATATTTCTTAGATTGTTCGTTAAAGAATATCTAAGGTGGTGGCAATATTCAAAACATAACTTCATATTCGTAATTAAAAGGTGGTATTTTTGCCATCTTGAATATGTTATCTGTACATGGCCACAAACTGTTAAAGATAATCGTATTAGAATATTAGCTAAGTTCATAACACAAAGACATGTTAAGCAATCCTACTGGAAAAAAACAAAAACAAATTTGTATCTAGATAAAGCAGAAAGAAATTATTTCGTAGGAAGTGACACACACGACATTAATAAAATATCAAGTTTCTAATAGTTGGAATTGTGCGTAAGATGCCAGGAAAAAGACATCCAATGATGCTAAGTGTCGGCAATGGTCTTTTCATCTACACATATTAAATTAAATAAGGCCTTTGTGTCATCGTTTAAAGGTTTAAGGTAGTGCGTTAAAAGTATGTAGGATGAATGCTAAGCAGTACATAGAACAATTAAGAGCGAAAACTAGATATTAATTTAACGGTAAACGTTCATATTAAATATGGCATATTCAAATTGCTTTAAAAGCATTCCTAACGACTTAAAATTACGTCAAGATGAAAAAGCAATACTCAGGTTAACGATAGTACATCCTGTTTGAAACATTTTCATCTGTATTTGTCGTTGACTTTCAAAGTTCCAACTGAAACAACATTATCAAAACGAAATATCTGACAAAACAATAGCTAATTGTACAATAATCTTTGATAAATCGACGTTTTTCCGTAAATCTATAAAACAGAAAAGTAAGTTTTCTTTATATTTACAGACATTGCTGATGATAGATTTAGGGTCGCGCGGGGTAAGATGGAAGTTGCGATTCGGCCAAGACAACACATGCCTCCAACATTAATACGATGGTGGCACAGGGGCAATATGTCAACATCTCTGTCTACAGCAGACTTTTCAGACACTTTTTCCTAAGATGAAGCGAACTGATGAAGCCGCTGGGATTTAACTTACCAAATGGGCAACGGGTACATACAAGATGTGTGTTCTGCTTTCATCCCGTCGTTTGTGAGTTGCTTTGATGCTGATATCAGCTGCTTATCTTGGAAGTACAGTCTGAAGAGGTCGTGACACCGGCACGAGAACATGCCAACAAGTTGATTGTTCAACGGAAGACTATTCTTATACTTATATTTGAGGCAAAACTATTCTTTCTAGAAAAGATTTAACTCAAATACATCTACTTCACAAGAATAAATAACACTGTATAGCGATTGCCATCACACCCTTCAAAACACAGCAACAACGACGACGACAACAACAACAACAACAACAAAGAACAACACATTGCTTTATTATAAAACACTCTTTTTAGTTCATTACTGATTTTTAGACGTTTTACCATCTCCTGTAAAATATTAAACAACAACAAGTTAGAATAGTCTTCAGTTGACCTATCGAAATATATATTGAATATGTTAATAGTCGGTCGTAGACTACATAAAACATCCAACGTACAGTAATATTTTCACATGCATATGTAGCAGATTAATTCAGTTTATTTGTACTAAATTGATGTTTATGTTCGACCCGATAAGGTGTCACGTATAGGTGTTAAGGGTAGATCATGTGACGATATATCTTATTTCTTATGATAACATGAGATACTCCTGTAATTCAATCAAACATGCTTTGAATATTTTTTTCTGTCTATCAGAAATCTGCCGACAGATATACGATCACAACCTACATGCGGTGTATCCTTAAATAACGAATGAATGATAACTTAACATCCACACATATTATCATAGTCTTGAATTATTTATATGGTTTCATATACAAAATGAAAAAAAACCACTCCTATTTTGTAGGCTCGACGATTTTACCTAAACTTTGCCATCGATGTTTTGATATGCATTGATGAAAAACGACATACGTTATTAAGATATATTCTGATTATTACCATTTAATTCGGCGAAGACTCCTTAATATTTTTGACATTTAGATTTTAGCTGCATCTAATTTAGTCGGAATAAGAGATATTTACAAATATCCTGAATTAAACAAGCATTCATAGAATGCGTAATATTTTGGAAAATGCATTATCCTACCCATAAATGACTTGTTAAAAAGTTATGTTAAGTTAATTAAATCCGGTCTGGAGCCTTTATCGCGTAGTCAAAACAATCACCAACTCATCTATACTTAGCGTACACAAAAGTACGCCGACACCAGTTCCTCAATCGTCGATGCCCACGGCTACTAAATACATTTCACTCCATTCATACATCGTGGGATTTTTATCTACGATATCGCCGCATTGAGAGTTAAATTTGAATAGATATCAGCCAATCAAAACAACGCTTACATTTCCGCTACTTGTACGTGTGGAGGTAGCTAAGTATCTGGTAACTTGAATTCTCTTTGCATTGATGACGTCATTTTGGAAGGAAAGTTGAAAGAATGAAAGAACGCGCTTTATCATTGGACTAAAATCTTTATCGGATTATGAAGCGACCAATGAAATACCATTACCAGAAACGTCGAAAAGTGAAGTCGTTATCCTACGGGCGATAAATGGAGAGTAACGGAATGGATGGGTAGTGGGTGTCCGACGATGCAGTTTCTTGTGCAACAAAATGCGGCTGGACAACATCGTAACCATTTTAGTTAACTCGGATGCCAGACATAAATGACGTCAGAGAAGTCATATGACATTCTTCTCTGGTGGCCTTTAATGCTGAGCGTTTTCCGAGTTCAAAACTTTAAATTCCTAACAAGAGAAAGGAATCTGACACTCTTAAGAAAGTACTAGTTTAAAATAAAGGTGCGGAAAGGATGATCAATTTGAACCATTTAAAGTGATGAATTGTTTTTGGCAGAAGTCTGTTATTTTACAGACAATAAACACACACATCTTGGCAAAACGATACTCGACTCAATAATTTCATTAAAAATAGTAATTTTAAACTCCGTTTGAGATATCCATATTTTCAAATAAAGTCGTTAGGATTTAATTTATTCTAGCAACAACATGTGAAAATACGATGTTGTTTTTTTCTTTTAAGTTGTGAAATAAATTGATAATCGCAACAGCAGTCGACTTGGTGGTACTGTCCGGAAAAGGTTGTGACATTTGTATATAAGAGTATATTAAATGCTTTGGAATGTTGTTTTAAAATAGTAATTGTATGGCATCATACAAGAACGATTTACGAGCCGTTAACAATGAAACAAAAACGTATTACAGCATATGACCATACAGTTGATAAATGCAAATCATTCCACTTCAACCAATCAGTCCATTAGTCACAAACAGGGCGTTGGGCATTTCTCATCACCACCAACCTATTTGTATCTTTTGTCTAGACAATTCAGACAGAAAACAATTCCTAACAAGAGAAAACAATCTGACACTTACCAGAAAATACAAGTTTCCAATTTCGCCGGCAAGACTGCATCCGGAGATGCCAAGAGAAGTGTTTCATTATTCTATTAGCCAGCAGTCGTTAATTGAATTACAATTATTAAGGGGATTTAGGTTTTTTGTCGAGTTAAATTTAAGGTGCGGGAATGACAATCAGTTTGTACCATTTAAAATGATAAATTGTTTTTGACAGTAGTGAGTAACTGTGTAAAATTGTCCCGGTTGTGACCCGTTTTAAGTTACAGGTTGTATTAAAATGTCATCATCTAATTCATAGGGATACCATCACTGCACGCTGTTGGCACGCGGGGAATTACGGATCCTATTCAATTATGATTAATTAACATTGCAGGCAGAAGTCCGTGAAACATGCTCCAAATTTCAGACACGGAAAAAATAGCACCGTTTTAAGAAAGAGAGACAAAAAAAAAGAGAGAGAGAGAGAGAGAGAGAGAGAGAGAGAGAGAGAGAGAGCGAGCGATTGAGAGTAAAAGAGATTAGAGAGAGAGAGAGTCAGTGTGTGTGTTTGTGTGCGTGCGTGTGTGCGCCTGTGTGTGTACGTGTGTGCGTGAGAGAGAGAAAGAGAAAGAAAGAGATGGAGAGAAAGAGGCAGAGAGATAGAGAGAGAGAGAAAGAGAGAGAGAGAGAGAGAGAGAGAGAAAGAGAGAGAGAGAGAGAGAGAGAAAGATTCGACTAAACAACCATCAATTATACAAGTATTTATATTATATACTTGTATAAACACATGGGCATCAAGAAATACAAAAATGTCGTTACAATAAAGAAAATGTATTGTCTGGCTTGATTTTAGGCGAAAACATGCAATTACTACTGCATTTGTAGCAAACCACACTTAGTTGATGCATGTACATACATGAGATGCTATGAACATCAGCTTGAAAGAAAAGAGCAAACGCGATATAAAGTCATTGTTTTTCCACATGCAAGACGACCTCCTTTAGTCTGGAATATGCATTTCAACATTGTAAATCTTGACTGTCCCTACACAACAAAGATAATATAAAACAACCGAATCATATCCCTGTCATATGGACTACTAATTAATTTATTTATTCAGCAATGATACAAGGGCGAATCCAGGACATTTTGGTGTGGGGAGGGGGTATGAATCAACGGGGGGGGGGGGGGGGGGGCTGTATCCCCCATACCCCCATCCTTGCAATGATGGTAATGTCAGGCCTTATTAAATGGCACACATTGGTGTTAAGGATAAATTTTTTTTAGTTTTTTTTTCGTATCTCCTACGATCCTACGATACGAGACCTGTCTCTAGTTAGTCAATATCAGAAAGCCTATCAGAAATCCACCGACTGATCTATGATCAAAACCTACATGCAAGGCCGTATTTAGTAACAACTGACATCTTAGACAGTTTGCATCATATTTTAAATGATTAATGAGGTAAAAATATAAAACTGAAAGTAAATACATAGATTAACTTATTAAGCATATGTTTACTCATATTGATAGTATAACTTAACCTTTTCTGAAATCTGAAATCGTTAAAGTCCCACAAAAACGCGTTCGTCTTCGTCGCTGTTTTTGTCATCATTTTTATACTCATAAGTGGTGATGTGGTGATTTAAAATTAGTTTATCTTTACCTTCAGTATTATGATTATTTTTGTGTAAACATTAGACTGAAAGTGAAAACCTCTTTGCGATTTCAATAAATCTCTGACCGGGAGAGCAATTAAACAATAAACCTATGTATTTTGCCTATACAACATAAGTTGTCTGTAAAATAATTAATTGTAAATTTAAAAAGCGACATAATAAGCAAACAAATAACAGAAAACTAGCAAATCCGCTTGATATTTTGCAAAAGAGCTTCATTTTCTTCGTGGCTAAAAATATCTACATGAAGCTGCAAAACCTCTGCCGAAGGTTAATTGTCTAATAATCTTCCAAGCACATTTTACTTTTACAATTTATATAACATTTATCGTTATCAATGGAGTAGTAAAGTTCACACAGGGTTGGATGGTGCTGGTGCTGTTTAGTTTATGTTATACAAAACACCAACGTCATTGCTATGATGACATCTGTATTATGTCAATCGCTCTATCAACACCCGATTATCAGGAAAAGGAGTTGTATTTTTTTGCTCATATGACACAACTTATTTTAAATTAATCCATTGGAACTGAGCTTATCATACAACAATTTTACCCATGCAAGATGTTTGATAGTCTTTTCTAATGAGATGCGAGTTGATTTTATGGCCACACCAGCTGTTTATCTTGAGATACCGTCCGAAGAGGTCGTGACATTTGTAGATCAGACAACGCATCAACAGATAAGAACAATCCGCATTATGTCATAGATACATGATTAAATTACGTTCAAGTAGGTGATTTTATACAAAAGAAAAAAAATATTTTGCAGATTTGTTTTTCATTCGCGTGCAACAATGGCTTTGCACGCGGTTTTATCATATTCGGCATATGCGATATCAGCACGCTACAATCCGTGTCTGATCAATATAATACCAAGATGGTCTTTACAAGCTTGGCTTTTAATTTACTTAACATCGTATCAAGACAATAGTGAACTATTGATTTTAATATCGGATCTGAAGAATATTACAAACGCTGATGTTGTGTTATTACAGGGAGCAAGAGCACAAACTCGCTACATTGTCATCGGTACAGGAGCTGCTGATACATGCCGCTTTACAAATATGTTTTCACATCCAAAATGAAATACAGACAGCTAGTTATTATCTGTCAAACAATGCCGAACATGCTACGACGTAACAAATCACCCACGCATGCGCATACAAAGTAGTTCCGACATTGCCCAACTGCATTTAACCGGGACTTAAATCTGTAATATTGGTTGACTTGTGTTGATAATAGAAATTTTAGAGTCATTATGACAGATCAAAATCCTTTCTTCGATCAGACGTCCATTATTAAGCAAAGACTTGCAAATATTAATAAATATCTCAACTCCGAGTGTGTACCAACGATTAATTTATAGCAACGAAATCAGTATTTGTATAAATAGATATACACTTTTCAGTAAGCCAATAAATGTTGTGAGTTGTTTTTTTTAAAAGTCGGCAACACTAGGTAACCTTTAATTAACTGCAAAGCAAAGGTTTCACGCGATTTTGAGTTCTTGCTTTTTATGCCTACATAGTTCGTTCTAAAACTCGGAAATATAAACACTTCAAATAGACAGAAAACATGAGGCATCTTTGTTGGTTTAAAGCATCCGAAGTTTAACGTGCGTGTTCCCACGTGTTATAACAGAACTATACAAAATAAAAACAATATAAAATGATAAAATATTGATAAACACATTCATTTGGAATAAAACGATACACTGGATACCTATATGATAAATCACACAAATGTTAACAGTTTCTTTTCTATTTAGAAGAATTATTTTATTTTTAACTAAATTCACAAAATGTATAAACATGTTTACTTACCTCTGCAAGTCTTCAAACAGAATTTAAACAGATGCCCACGTAACGCAGTGCTATTTGAGTTTCAAACTGACCACCGTTCAATACACATATACAAGGTACCTTAAACATTCAAAACCACATCTACAATGGCTCGAGACTATTTAACATTCTTCGGGTTTTGCTCAAGTCAACCTAGACAAAGAACAATTATGATAATGAGCCATTAGAAAACCAAGGTACAAAAGAATTATTCGGCAGAGTAGATGACCGTACTTCTATTTGTGTACGTTGCCTACCAGGCGTTACTAATATTTCTAAAAGGCTGAACATGTCATATCAACATTACATTTACCTGATGGTTAATCGTCTCTGGGCGCTGGTTCAAACCTCAGGGTCACGTGCCTCTTAATTCATGGACCATTTGATACGTCGTCAAAAGCAAATAAAAAGGTCAGCCAAACGTGCGCCGAGTGCAGTCTGTTTAGTATAATTAGCGCGCCATGGTTCATGTTTATTTATGGACCAGCAGTTGTAAACAAGCAGTTTGCACAGTTTGTTTTAAAAGAAGTTTGACTTGTTTTGGCCAAATGCCCTAATGCATATAAGTTTACCGATCACTACAACATATTACCCATATTGTGTTTCAACGTTATTTAATAAATAACAAATATACTGTGTTTGTTTAATAACGTACAACAACTGACCAAATTATAATTTCTGACACTTAAAATCATTTACACTATGGGATGTGATATTTAACACAATGTTCATTTCGCTACCACATTGCTATGTATTATCTCTATATTGAAACACACCATATTGCTTTGCATTATCTCAATGTCGTAACACACCACATTGCTATGTCTTATCTTTATATTGTAAAACACCATATTGGCATGTATTATCTCTATACTGTAACACACCATATTGCTATGTCTTATCTCTATATTGTAACACCCCAAATTGCTATGCATTATCTCTATATTGTAACACCCACATTGCTATGTACTATCGCTAAATTGTAACACCCCATATCACTATGTATTATCGCTATATTGTAACACCGCATATTGCTATGCATTATCGCTATACTGCAACACACTATATCACTATGTATTATCGTTATATTGTAACTCCCCATATTGCTATGCATTATCGCTATACTGCAACACACTATATCACAATGTATTATCGTTATATTGTAACACCCCATGTTGCTAAGTATTACAGCTATATTGTAACACCACATATCTCTATGTACTATCCCTATACTGCAACACACTATATCACTATGTATTATCGTTATATTGTAACTCCCCATGTTGTTACGTATTATCGCTATATTGTAACACCACATATCTCTATGTACTATCCCTATACTGCAACACACTATATCACTATGTATTATCGTTATATTGTAACTCCCCATGTTGTTACGTATTATTGTTATATTGTAACACCCCATGTTGCTACGTATTATCGCTATATTGTAACACCAAATATCTCTATGTACTATCCCTATACTGCAATACACCATATCACTATGTATTATCGTTATATTGCAACACAACATATTGCTACGTATTATCGCTATATTGTAACTCCCCATGTTGCTATGTATTATCGCTATATTCTAACACCCCATATATCAATGTATTATCGCTTTATTGCAACACCACATGTTGCTATGTATTATCGGTATATTTAACACCACATATATCTATGTATAAATGCTATATTGTAAAACCACATATATCTATGTATTATCCCTATATTGCAACACCACATGTCGCTATGTATTACAGCTATATTGTAACACCCCATATCTCTATGTACTATCCCTTTACTGCAATAAACCATATCACTATGTATTATCGTTATATTGCAACACAACATATTGCTACGTATTATCGCTATATTGTAACACCCCATATTGCTATGCATTATCGCTATATTCTAACACCACATATATCTATGCATTATCGCTATATTCTAACACCACATATATCTATGTATTATCGCTATATTGCAAAACTACATGTTGCTATGTATTATCGGTATATTTAACACCACATATATCTATGTATAAATGCTATATTGTAAAACCACATATATCTATGTATTATCCCTATATTGCAACACACCATATCACTATGCATTATCCGCTTTATTGCAACACCGCATATTGCTATGTATTAACGCTATATTGTAACACCCCATATTACTAGGTATTATCGCTATATTGCAACACCTCATATTGTTATGTATCATTGTTACATTGTAACACACCATATCGGTATGTACTATCGTTATATTCTAGCACCTTTTGTTGCTATGTATTATCACTATATTCTAACACCCAACATTGCTATGTAATATGAAATAAACCTGTGCATACCTTCTCTAGGCTAGACATGGCGAACAATGATATTTTTTGTAAATTTGTTGTGGTTCACATCGCTTGAAGAAAACTTTCATTGTTGAAATGTATGGCTCAAAACTGGATGCATTATTGAACCTTGTAACACTACTCAGGCAACAAAACATATTGGTAATCGCACACCTAATTATACAAATTCTAACGTTTAAGAAAATTCATTGTTTATTTGACGCATCTTGAAGTAAGATTTCCACATTCAGAATTAGAATTTATTCGCAACCATTTCCAGATATTTGCAGGTATAAAAAACATTTTCGTAATGTCGAGGCAATCCTATTGTTAAGTCAGTGTCGGGTCTATGTTTTCATACTTCTTGTTACAACATCAGAAGCCAATTAAAGCTCACGTTAAATTTTGTCAATCACGTCTACTGATGCACGTGAATTGAAGCTGGCACGGATTGTGCTCTATATTATAACGAATTATCTATAAACTCTTGTGTATCATTTTAGATACATATTTTGTATTAATCATTTAACTATATCTTTACATATAAAACATTCATTTTAATAAATAGCTTCGACCCTAATTTGATTACAGACTACTTCGGATTTTGGTGTCTCAATTTCATCTTCACATTTACAGCATGCTACAACCAATTTCACCTCTCTGTTCATTTTTTAATCAAACAGTTATGTTAAATTACAATCAACAGTTTTGTGTGGTTCTTCTAATTGAAATAATACTTCTCTCTCTTCTGGATACTGTATTGACATGATAATTCAATGACAAATCTTTCGTCATAAATAATCAATTTGGACATTTTTGGTTCAAATAGATCGTTTTTCCATCTTACATTTGAGAGACCACTCAGGAAGTGCGAGGTTAGAGCTCTGTAAAACCGGTCTAAGCACCCCAGTCTCTTTTGCCGACTGACTGTTTCAAGGCGGTAACTGTTGGGTTTGCTTTTTTTGTTTAAAGACTCATCACAGATTTGCTCTTTTTTACATTTGACTTACATGTAAACACATTGGTCCTATGCCTTTTCAAATTTTTGTATATGTTGAAATACCCATAGGACTTTGTCATATAATTGTTATTTACGTAAGCGCAAATCCCATCTTCTGGATGTTAAAAGTCTGAGAGACTGATGATGAACGATGCCATGTCATTTGTAAGTTTTGTCTGATGATGTCAGCTTTCCGAAAAAAAAAAGAAGCTATTTTGCATTCAGATCTCGCGTCTAGACATCCTCGAGTATCAGTATCATAAATCAAATACTCTGATAAATCACCTCACAATAATCGCTTTTAATAAAAAGAAATAAGTCGACAACATGACATTTAAAGTACATTCCGTATTGGAAATGATGCACGTAACAGTGACGTTAAAATTTGTTGATCAACAGTTGCTCCGTCTTATCTGCATATAAGTTCTAAAGATAAGCTTCCATTTTATACTATAAAGATGATAATATTTCACGTTTATTCTCAATTAAGTGTCAATTTTATTGTTATAAATGACTCCTTCATCGAGATGATCTAACTTTATCTTACGCTCATTATTTGATTCATTTTTATTAAGTAAAGCCTTGAAAGTCTGGCACGTGTTTACCATGTCAACAATTTGTGCTGCAGACGCGCATACGAATGCTATTTTGACCATATGTTGATTTTATCACGCCCTGTAAAACATTCGCTCCACAACCAAAAAGCGAACATAGCAAAATGAGCGAAAGCCACTTCCGGGATTTGTGGATTTGTTTACAAAAAGTGATTATGACCAACATTTTTTTCTCTTTATAAGACAGAAAGACGGATTTTAAAAAAAATCGGGGTGACAAACACGTTATGTTTTTGCTCTGCCTGCTTTGGTTTCGCTTCGCAACTAGCTCTTTCGCTCCTACACCCCTTGAAAAATACTTATTTTGTAAACAAATTCACGCTTTCGCTGACTCCCAGAAGTAGATTTCGCTCATTTTGCTATGTTCTCTTTTTAGTTGTGAAGCGAAGAATTACCGGGCGTGTTTATATTACTGAATAAATATGAAATATTTAAGCGTTAAACATATGCAAAACATCACAATGTTTTTAAATGCTTGTATAACGAACTACAATAAATTTTGTTGTCAATAGTTATATTGGTATATTCTGGTTTCATAGAATTTGCAACGTGCCAAACAAAAAATATGTTGGTAAGAAATGTATTATTTTCCGTTTGAACACGAATTTGAAATCCTGAAGTTGTCCTGAATTATGTGTAGATCTTTGTAACCATGACTGTAATCAATTTAAACAATAACAACAATCAACAAAAACAACAGTAACAACAAACAAACAAAAAACAAAACAAAAACAAACACAAACAAACAATGCCGTTTGTAGATATCATTTGCATTGTTTGTGGCAGGTGGTATGCTCTTTTATATGTGAGACTGTACGCCCCCTCCCGCGCCCCCTAGGAGTTTACACATAAAGGAAACAGTCTTTGTCGCTGTTTTAGTCAGTGCACATATATACTCCTTTGCGACAGTCCCGGTTCTGTTGTATGCTTTCTGCAAGCAGTTAAATACTTAATGACAGTCATTGTTTGTCTTGCACAAATATACCAGTCATATGTACCAGCCATTTGTGTTTCTTCATGTATGTTATAAAAATATATGATGACCTCGTCTTTCGACGAATTTCCTGCAACATTTAGAGTGCGTGTAGCCTTTGGCGGGCAAATTGAAATTAGAATTTTTAATATATTTATAAAGGCTAAACATTGAATTTTCACATTTCACTCATCAAAGTGATAACCAATACATCAAAGCAACAATTGACACTGTTACAGCCATGCCTTTTTACTGCAGTATTTCCGCATTTGACCTAATTTCTTTAACGTAGTTAAAATGGTGAAAGAAACAATTTAATCTGCGTGAGCTTTAAATATTCAAAGTAACAGTTAAGGGAGGAATGTTGTACAAATGGCAAAGAGTCCATTCTGGCCGAGCAATGGCGCGTCTGTAGTTCTATGTGTCTGTTACTAGCATGAACACATTTGCGTTGATGCACTGTAGTTAAAACACAACAAACAGGTGGAAAAGGGATGGATTGTCTTTTTTTGTTAAACTAACAACCAAAAAATAAAATAAAATAATGGTAACATTACAATACTACAGTAATTTTTCTGGCGAACAAAGCCTTTAAATACATGTACCATCAAACAAAGTGCGATTACTCTATCTATAGTATTACTATATGACTTTCATTACTATAGACGGAAAGGAATTATAATTATGGTGAGAAGACGCTTCGATGTCGTCTGTGTACGAAAAGCTAATAGTGACATTTGACAATATTGCGTGCCAAACCGATCACTCTGAATATTTTATTCCAAATAACAGACAAGGAAGCTGCCTCTCTATGTACGGATGCCAAAATGAAAATAGGTGTTACCTTAAAGAAGTTGTTTATGCATGTTGCTATGTTATAATAAGGTAAACCATACAAATGGCTCCTGTACACACCATTCAAACAACGATTAGTTTCATGAGTCTGTTATTTAAAAAGCGTCCTGATGTATTGCCTCTATACACATACACAAAAAAAGAAAACATTGTATTATTTAAAAAAAAACATCAAGGAAACGCAGTAATTTCTATTACATGTTATCGACATAGATGATATGTATATATACTTGTTGAAACAGGTTATCTCTTTTGTAAACGATATCTCAGAACAATCGCGTCGTTTTGGTATTGATAACCTCAGACGCATGGCCTAATTTGTATATGCTACGTTCAATTTTCATGTCAATTAAGATAGGGTGAGTTTTATCCAGTAAGTTTACTAAACACATATCGTTTATTATCTCTGTTCTAATAAACACACATGGCGAAGCTGACACCAGGCTCGGGTCACTACACGTGTCTGCACGTTAGATAAACCTCGAACACAAGATTGTTAATAAAAAAATTAAACAGATGGACATGTTTATGGCTTTATCTAGCATGTCTACTGTTTGCTTTTTATATGGTTTATATTAATTTTTAAAACCACCCTTCTAGCTGTATGCACAGAGATGAAGAATTTCCGTCTTGATTAAAATTTAAATGCATAAGTTGAGCATATTATGTTGTTGACCTCCAATTCATGGGTTTTTTGTCTGATTGTTTCATTAAACTAGCACGTGTATTTAAACAAAAAAAAAACTGCCACATTTACCCAAATTAAACAATAATAAGATTCAAATCACTAAACAAGTTTTTTATATTTCATTTTACGGACAAACTGTAAAAAAATATGGTTGGTTAGTTTGGTCGCTAGAAAAGTCTTCATGCAGCTTCAATGAGCTGTGTGTTTACTCATATTACTCATATGTTTAGACGTAGTTATATGCTTTTAAATATATTGTAATCATACCAGCTTAGCAATTTTTTAGCCCAACAAATCCTTAAAAGACACATACAACTTGTATAGATTAACTTTCATGTATATGAAGGGAATTATTGTACTAGAGTAGGAACTGGATGAGACGAGTGAAAACAACAACAACAACAGATATTTTTCTTCTCTTTGTTCGCTTTTTCATGGTTTCCCTTGTTGTTATTTTACCATTTTGTTATAGTTTGCTCAGTGATAAATTTGAAATTTTGATATCAAAACGGTTGTTGGATTTAGGGAGCATCTTGCTTATACATCCATTACATGGGTATGCTTGGTAATAAACAAGACGAAGCATGAATTTTGACACAAAAACTGCTTTCGTACAAATCGAAATAAACTATTTGCTTTTACAGTAATTTAGTATTAATTTAGCATTTAGCATTTTACTATTACTATTGCAGTGATGCTTGGAGCATACTAATACACAATTTAGTAAAGCTAATGATACTTTTAAATAGACAAATAAAGCAGTAAAATAAACAATAAATTACCTTTAAATTTCCTCAGCACAAATGACGCAAAATACGCAAAGCATGGGATAAAATCAATTTAAGAAAAATTTCCGTTTACATATTTGTATAAATGAATAATTCACAATCTTGGATTGTCTAGTCATTGTAAAACTCATTTTGCTTGTAGATTAATTACACATTATATCATGATCAAGTAAAGAAAGTATAGACATCTACCTTTAACTTTTTCACTGTTTTACAAATTCAGATACACATACAGCGTTCATGACAAGGTAAAGAAAGTATGGATAAGCATTAAAACACCTACATTTTACTTTTCTAAATGTTTTACAAAATTCATATACCAAGTATTACTGGCCACGTTTCGTGTGTTTCGTATACATCAGGATGAACTGTCTCGCTTTATGGTGTTGATTTACCTAAAACTAAATGTCGTGTAACGATAATGTGGTATCAAACCCGATCGATATTAACAATAATAATTTAATTTGGTCCATTATTTTGAACAATTAGGTCGTGTTCTGCAGCACTGTACTCGTATGCTGATTTTCCAGTTCTGCCATACGACGCTGGCTCTCTCATCACTTTTTTCAAAGACGATTTATTGACGAGCGTCGAACTGACGCAGATCTCTGTGTCAGGGAGACGCTTATTCATCTATTGACTCACATACTCATTATTAAAAATATAGAATCTTCTATTTGTTGCCAAATTGTACCTCTAAGTGTGGCGAAATTGATTACCTGTCACACGCAGTTGTGCTCGCAGCTGTCATATTACAGGTAAAGCTCGACTATACTGGTTTGTAATCGCCACCTTAAAATCGGAAATGCGTGCCATGACAATTTGGCTACACGTGCAAAACCGATATCAGGCTTTAATTGTGCACTTGCCTTGATGCGTTAACAATTTTTCTCGTTATTAATCGCAAATCTTGCATCGTAGTTAAATGCTTAATATTTATGACTGTAGACTGATGGACGATGCACTGGGACACAGAAAATTATCACTGGCGGGGATGAGCTTCCCTGTCCAAAAAGAAGGACGACAGTTTCTTTTCGGTTACATTCTTTTAGACAATTTATATTATCATACACAGACAGCCTTAGATCAGACAGTATATACCAATCATCTTCATATCAGCACCATCAAGCGAACTATGGCTATTTGTTATACACTGCACATTTCGCCGTATAAATGGTGCTTGTTTATGTGACGTCATAGTCTATAGACCTCTTTAGATTCGCATTTTATCCAGATGTCATATTTAAAACATGTACGTCTTTTTTAGATAAACCATTTGTTTTTATATTGTCAACTTCAACTCAAAACAGATTGACTTTTAAAAACATATTAACTACAAATCTATGCCATAATAAAATCTTCTTATATTATAAGAGTATACACATTTGCTGACAAAATAACGTGAGAATGATCTGGCATTTTACAATAGAGAAATAAGAAAGGTCGTATAACCACAAATATATATAAAAAATAAGATACTACTAGACAAGGCATTACAAATTAATTGTTAAAAGTAAGCACCCCCCCCCCCCCCCCAGAGGACAGAGAGGACAGAACTCACAAAAAGGTTTCCGCCTTAGAACGATCACTCGACAAAAGAACCGTGTCTGGTGTGCTTTAACCTAAGTTATGGAGAGCTCTGTTGAACCGAAATTTTCACACAAACGAATTCGTCACACGTGTGAAAAATTCGTACGAATTCCTCACATACGTGTGAAAATTTCGTACGAAAATTTCACATATTTGTGAAAATTTCGTATGGAACCTTAGACCCCCCTAAAACAGGTACGAAATTTTCACATGACAAAAAAGTAGAAAAATGATTTGACAAAATATTGTCCAACGGAAAATTCACATATTTTTTTAAACAAAGGTACGTATATCAGAGGATCTATCAAACACACGCACGCACCCGCCCAATGAAAATCACTAGGACCTTTTTGCGTATCAGGAGAATTTCTTCAGGATGTTTTGATTCAGTAATGAATCTGAGTTATTCCTCTTATAGCCCAAACAATGAAGATACGATAGCGTCATGACGGGTGCCTTGTTATCGGAGGAACGCGAGGTCGAGTACTACTGGCGGCAGTGCACGCTGCTTAGAGTAGAAGGTAAGAGCGCCGGCGCCAGTGCACGCTGCCTAGAGTAGAATGTAAGAGCGCCGGCGCCAGTGCACGCTGCCTAGAGTAGAAGAAACGAGCACCAACGGCGACAGTGCACGCCGCCTAGAGTTGAATGTACGAGCATCACCGGCGGCAGTGCACGCTGCCTAGAGTAGAATGTACAAGCATCACCGTCGGCAGTGCACGCTGCCTGATAATTTCGAAGTTATTTGACTATTTCATTAACGTTAGTCAACGCTGACGTCAACGAACTGGTGATCGTAATAAATTACATGTATTTATGTTTTGTGATAAAGAAGTCATGTGTGAACTTTCAAATGAAAATCTTTAGCAGTTTCAGAGATATGACTTCATTCCAAAAACTTTAAAACCTAGGTTTAAGATTTTACTGAGAACATTAAGGGGAATAATTCTGTTAAAATCCAACCAAAAGTTTTGGGACTTAATTAGTAATCTAACATAATGACCATGGAGCCATGTGTGAATTTTCAATTGAATTTCTTCAATAGTTTCAGAGATATGCCTAAATTCCAAAAACTTTAACCTAGGTTAAGTTTTTTTTTCTAAGTACATAACGGTGCATAATTCTGTTCAAGTCCAACCAAAAGGTATGGGACCCGAAGCCATGTGCGACTTTCATTAATTGAATATCTTAAGTAGTTTCAGAGATATAACTTCATCTCAAAACTTTAACCGGACGCGTGTGCCGACGCACGGGTGACTGTAACAGCTCTTCATATTCTTCAGAATAGTAGAGGTAAAAAGGGGCAAAATTCAATAATCATGATGGAGTTATGTATGTTACTTTCCACACAATTGCATGTTGTCATCATTAAGGCGTGTTCCAAGTTTTGAGGCAATGCATCGAGTAATAGCAGAGATAATATAGAGGTTAAGATTTTTACGTGTAACATGTACGTGTACTTGTAGCATTTTCCCACGATGCAATGACTCTGCTATAACCACACGTTATTGGTTTTCAACAAGTAGCAAAATCGCTATTTTACGTGTGAAATTGCAAATTTGAAACCCTTCGTAACTTGTGACGTGCAGATATCGGGATTGTTCAACGATGCGTTGCTTAGCGCTTATTGAATTAGTGTTAAAATCTTTACACGTACACGTACACGTTACACTTAAAAATCTTAACCTCTATATTGTACCTTTAAAGAATGTTCTAAGATAAAAGGGGTATAATTCAGAGAATAACCATGAAAGAGTTAGGTAAATTGTCTAACAAATTCAGGAAGTGTTCCAAGTTTGAAAATGATACATGGGATAACACCAGAGATATTGGAAAATGTCAAAGTTTTTGCACGACAAAGACGACGACAACGACGACAACGAGGGGGCTATGACAAAACCTCGACTTTTTCTTCGAAACAGCCGAGCTAAAGATGAATTTGAAACACAGATAATTAAAAGACATGTTATTTTTACAAATCACAAATAGACGGAACCAGTCAGAGCGTTATCTTTATAACGCCTCGTCCAATGTTTACTAAAACAAAATAATAAGTGAACTTTTTAACGATTTTTACCAAAGGAAACGTTTTTAATTTCAAACAAATATTCTGATATATCAAATATTGATAAATGGCAAAATGTACTTGGTCCATAATATAGCATATTTTCATCAGAAAATGTTCAGCATTCTAACTGCAAATTACTTGGTCCATAATATAACATATTTTCATCAGAAAATGTTCAGCATTCTAACTGCAAATAACTTGGTCAATAAAATAACATATTTTAATCACTGAATGTTCAGCATTCTAACTGCAAATGCGTGAAATTTACCTCCTAGAATAGTATATATCAATATAAATCTCGTACCAGCTGACGGAACCAGTCAAAGCCTTATCTTTTTAACGCCTCGTCAAATGTTTACTAAAACAAAATATGTGAAGTTTTTAACGATTTTTACCAAAGGAAACGTTTTAAGTTCAAACAAATATTCTGATATATCAAATATTGATATATGGCAAAATGTACTCGGTCCATAATATAGCATATTTTCATCAGAAAATGTTCAGCATTCTAACTGCAAATTACTTGGTCCATAATATAACATAGTTTTCATCAGAGAATGTTCAGCATTCTGACTGCAAATTCGTGAAATTTACCTCCTAGAATAGTATATATCAATAATCTCGTACCAGCTGATTCCAATTGCGCGGAGCCTTGACCAAGCGTTCGCCCACTTGGAGTCTATTACTACATTTCTGATTTCTTGAATGACACCACTATTTCTACCAAGATGTATAAGAAAGTAACACACACTCACAGGGTTAGGAACAGTGTCAATTAAAGCTGGAGATACGTAGATCTTCGGTCTAGGGACGTTCATATTTCTTATTAACTCTACAAAATAACCATCCACCTTTTCCAATAAGTATCTCATAGAAGGATTTTGATGTAGAATTTAAGAAACAATAATTTCCTGAACTAGAAGCGGTAAAAGTCGAAACGGAAAACGGGTTTTCTTTATTTTCTTCTGTTGTCTCTCCTTTATCACTGTTGCACGCTTGGTTCGCAGGGAATCAATATTCAAGGTCTCTCCCTGGTCCTGCGGTTTAGTCCATAATTTTGAAATACAACCACTTAATAAATTCTAAAACGACATCTCTCCGTAAATACCATATATACGACTAGCGACAGCGGAAGTGCGATAAGACATCGCAACATGGCGATACAGCGCATGACAATCCGATACGAAATTCGGAAAATGTCGCAATGTCGTATCGCATTGCCTTGCGTCGCCCAGCGCACGACATGTTATAACGCGATACGATATTGCTTAATTGCAATACAACATCGTCACTTTACGATACAACACGCAACATTGCGATTCGTCGCGTGACGTTTGCTTGACGAAAATTAAGATTACGTCAAGATTACATTCTTACAAGTTCTCATTTTACAAAATTATATTGCATCTACCTATGATTGAACTAGGAAAATATCTATACTGACTTCCTATATAATGCAATACGACTTTTAAGTCTCTTTTATTGTTACATCTTGTTTAAATTATGCTTTCCCGAGCAAAGGAGCGAATCCATGCATCAAAAATGCACGATACCGAGGAGCTAGAGATATTTTCAAATGCTGAGAAATCATGTAAATCCATAGGAGCTAACAGTAATAATTATATTTTTCAGGATTTAACTTCATAACATAGTCATGTGTGCAAGACGTAGGAATTTGTCACATAATTATGTGAAAAATTCGTTGATACCTAGTGGTGCTTAGAAAATAGGCCTCGAAATTTTCACAGCACATTTTTGGCCATTTTCGTACGAAATTTTCACACGTATGTGAAGAACTCGTACGAATTGTTCACACATGTGACGATTTCGTTTGTGTGAAAATTTCGGTTCAACAGAGCTCTAACCTCGCACTTCCTGAAAAACTTTAATGACACTAGGTTTAAAAAACATTAGGTAAATGTGTGCGGTCGATATATTCGAAAACACATGCAATAGACTATTCCGGTTTTCTCGTTATAGACATATTTTTTTCGATTAAATAAAGGAAATGATATACATCCTGATGCTGCAGGAAAGCTTTCTCTTTAATGATGAGTTTTAATAAAAACATTTGTATTCAGCTTTGATGGTTAGCTCGCATCTTAAACCTCGAATCAAACACTTTAATCCCGACATAAAAAATCCAAAATTCATCTCGTAGTTAGTGTTGCTTGAAGCATCGGAGGTCAAATTATGGCATTTGTTTACTTCTGTCAACAACGTATGCCACAGAATAATAATAATAATTATTATAATGTAACTGTAGTATTAATTAAATAATACTAGCTAATTTAACAGTGATAATAATAATAATAATAATAATAATAATAATAATAATAATAATAATAATAATAATAATAAAAATAATAATATAAAATAAACAATAGCTAAGCGTAGTAGTTTACACATGTTTTCACCAAGTAAAACAACAAAAACTAACAAAAACGTCATCCTGTATACCGTCTGTACATAATGTGCCAAGTAATATCGGAACATTACATACAAACTCCAATACAAAAATCATCTTCCTATTACGTAAATAATAAGACGAACACAGTTTACTATCCCTGGTTATCAATAAGAAGAATACATACGACTGTAGGCATTGTTTATAAACCTTTTCCTATTGAAAATACTATCGAAGAACTACTACATCGTTTAGGTAGTTAAGGACTTCAATATGAAACATTTAGTTTGCTCACAGGATATGAAAGATTGCCTCTATGATGCCATTTAACGTAGGGTGAATCTTATCTTGTATATTCACTACAGCAACGTTTTTCATCGGCGTTGTTTAACAATTGCACACATTTATGCTTTCGCATGTATATTTAATACTTTATATTATCTATCGATTATCCCAAACCAGTTACAAAAAGAAATGTCTATATATTCTATTCATTTACAAACTTGTGTCCAGACATCTTGGATTATAATTTATAACCTCTTCTATTATTGTAATCTAGATTTCATATCAGTTGATATTGCATAAATGTTTTCAAAACTCTTAGATAAATACAGCTTCGGAAGTCACTTAACGGGGCTTATTTATCTTGGATAAATAGTGCATTAGAGAAAGACGGGCAAATCGTTACATGTTATATTATATATATATTTAAAGTAAAATAAAGAAAAAACGATAAAAAATTACCTTTGTGGAGGAATACATTAGTAGCAATTTAATTCTTTTTATATTTGTTAAACATATTAATGGAATATGAGGATGCATCTCATTGCACATCCTAAGTGGACCTATAATAATGTGCACGATAGATAAAAATTGAATGAACCAAACATTATATAAAATCTCTACATGATATGTGTAAACACAGTCATTCATTTTGTGTGGGTGTGTTTTTATCTCTTTAAAACGAAGACATAAGCATTTACTGTCATATACACATAAACTTAATCAAACAAAGGCATACTGTTCTGCTGCTGAAATTCAAACCATCATATACATGTTTTGGCTACTTCATTACATTGTGATTTCTCTGTCTTGTAATTGAAAATTTAAGTAGCAGCGTCTTGACCGACTGAGCTAACCGCGATCTTCCGAAGCCCTATTTAGCAATGATATCGAAAATTTGCAAACAAATATATATTAAAGCTTTATTTATCAAAATGTACACATTTTCAATTCAAAAACTGAAACAAAATGTTATACAGGCACATGATTAAACCTGTTTAGGAATAGTAATAAAATCAATAAAAGTACGAATTTGTAGGCGGCAAAAATAAAAACAACTGTCAAAATGTCAGATTATGTGAGTCCCTGTTGTTTTGATGTTATTTGGTTTGAATTGAAAAATATGTGATGAGGAATCGTGCGAAAACCTACGCAGTGTTGTAAAGATGAACTACGAGGATTTCGAGGCAAAATTTGGCTTTAATCCCAACAGTTTTGAGAAGGAAATCGATCTTGAATCTGTGCTGTCTCAGAAAGCAGCAATTAGCTGCCTAATCTGAGGACAGACCCTGATGATCAAATGTCGTTATATGATGAACATTCAAATGGATTAGATAAAGCTCAATCTTTAGTTGAACCAAATACAGCTGAATTTACAGATCTGGACAAATGTGCCAATGAATCACAGATTCTAGACTTAAACATGAACACCAGCACACCACCTCCAATCCCAACATTCCAAATTTCGCAAGTCACCCTGTCAAAAACACAACTATCTTCGCAATTTTAATGGTAAATTCAATGTTCAGAATTTAAACGTCATCAACAGTTAAAATACATGAGCAAACTGTTACAACCACAAACAAACACAAACCCTCGAATGTAATTCGCGTTTCTTAATGTCACGTTCGTAGAAACTTTTATGTCACACGGCCTTGACATTGCACACTACATGTATAGCTTTATACGAGGGTGTGATTTTTGTTGTTGTTATTTTCCAACCATTTTTTTTAATTATCCTAATCAATAAAATTACAACCTTATGTATAGTGCAAATAAAATAAAATAAACAAAAGTTTATTGTCTTATTTTTTAAATTGTAAAATAGAATTATTTCTTATAGCCGAATTACCCTATGTACGCGCATAAATTTCGTGTATTGCATTGGAATGTCAGATCATGTAGGGGAGGAGCAGTGGCGGTAAATTTAAATATTTCCCTTCTTTATCCATTTGAAAAAACTGTTGATGGTGGGATAAAAAGAATACCAGGTTAGTGTTGATATAGATAAATGTTATCATGCTCGGCCCGAAAATCAGAAAGCACTCCTTGCTTTCTGATTTTCTTAGCCTCGCATGATAACATTTATCTATATCAACTTTAATCTGGTATTCTCTATTTTCAAACTGCCTCAAGAAAGGATTAAAGCACCCAAGTCGGTCCTTTTGCCGACTGACCGTTCAAAGGCGGCAACTGCTAGTTTTTCTTTGTGTTATGTCTCTCTCTCTCTGTGTTTTGTCCCTTTTACATTTACCTTGTTGTCTAAAGTTAGGTAAAATTTAAATATCTGTTGAAATTATTGTAGGACCTTTCGTTATTTACCTATTAAATTATTTTTTACTATTTAAATTAATATCTTTATAAAAGAACAATATCAGCCGTTACTGGGTAACCGCGCACAAGGTTCATTGCTTTAAACTGTGTGTGGCAGCAATGATTTTAATACAACGACCAGCAAAGAGAAGCAAGTTAAGAATATAATAAAATAAACCTCGTTATATCAATTGTGACCTCTGTTTTAACGATGTTTAGGTAATGCGCCGGATTTGCTGGGTTAGCTATGATTTAAGTATGTAAAACTATGCATATATATACATGAAATTGATCTTGTGTCTTGTAAGCAATATTTTGAATATTTTATATCCTTATTTTTATTTCTCTATAAAAATGTGAAATCTATTCTACCTTTGAGACTTAAACAAATATGCCCAAAGTATCTCCTGGGGCATATTATATTGAATTCAGTTTATCTGTATTTCTGTTAAATTAAGTTTTCAATGAGAAAACGAATACAAGAAATGCATTGTTTTCTTATCGCGGTACTACAGCAAACATTTTTGGCAAACCACACCTTTCTTACAACAACCAGACAAACAGGCATTTACAGATAATCATAATAAAACATGGAAAATGAAGTTAATGTTGTTACGACTGGGTGTTGTTGTTTAGACTTCACCTGTATACTATGACAGATATCTCGCTGTACTTACTAGATTAAGTGTGATATCGGACTTTATTTTCAATAGACAACGAAACCGATTCTCTGAGTTTACGTGCTCAACAAGAAGGGAAATGCAAGCTTATCATGAGTAAAACAACATCGAATTAGCATATATCAACACCATCAAATTATGTTTTTATGTACATTAGCATATACAATATTTGCTGACACAATATGGTATACGATAGAAGCATTCTTATGCAGAATTTATACACAATCCCAGCAGTGAAAGTGTTTCAGAATTTCAGGAGTTTTGACACAAACACAATAAGTTATTTAAATCGAGAACTTTTGATAAGGATGATAAAAATAAGACTTTGCGTACTATTAAAACTTCTTGTCTTAATTGTAAATGAAAAACAATCTCAAATTTAACTGGTTCGGTGATAACAAACCAATGGCCTTATTTTCTTCAATGATACGAGCAACAACCTGAATGATACCAATTAAAATTGGGTGAATGTTATCGTGTATATTCATTACACAACACATCAGCTTCTTATAAACACCCGTACTCACACGCACCGCACCTGACATATTTCACGGGTCACGTCGCATGTCTGCACGTTAAGTAACATTTCGCCAGCAAAACCCCATGAGTTAAATATAAAAAACACATACATGTATTGTTAAAAACGTATTTGATAAGACTTCAGAAAACGGATTATCATGGTAAAGACAAATGTTACATTTCCGGTAAAGATTAACAATTAAAACGATTGATTCGCAAGCCTTAAAATAATTAGATAATGTTAGATTTGCTAGCAAAACGGCATTAATTAACCTGTTTACTTGGTTTTGTTGTTTAATAACTTTCATAAACGTATGGTTTCACAAAACACTTACTGATTTCGCTACTAAAACAATCTCAGTATTTAATATTGTGTAGTTAGAAAGACGTTTGTAATTTCCTCAAATAGCTTTAATATGTTTTAAACCCATTTACAGCACAAACTAACGGAATTTTCATGAGTACATGTCCTTAAATATTGATGATATTCCAATGTCATATATAATAAATAAAGCGAATATTTGAAACCTATCCCAATAGAACTACCATGCACGTTAAGACCGCCACTAGACCGAGGAACAGTGTAACTTTAATGTAAAAGTGAAACAAAAACAATGGAACGAAAAAATACAAATAGAAATAACAATTGCCGCCTTGGAACGGATATTCAATAACAGGAACGAATGATGTGATTAAATCTGGTCTACAGAGCGCTCCAAAGTATCATAAATATTTCAAATCCAGTTTCAGATAAACCAATATGAGAACTAGCTAAATTGTAAAAAGACCTAGATTTGCTTTGTCCTTTTTAAGCTCAATTACTAGATACAATGCCAGAATAGATATCTTCAACGTCAGCCATAATCTTGTGTTGTAGGTGCTTAAGCACGCTGTAACGAACAGTCTTAGCACCAGCAGTTGGTCCTTTTGCCAACTAACCGTTTCAAGGCGGAATCTGTTGGTTCTCTTTCTACATAAAGAGTCTCGTCTCATTGAATTAATTAATCACTTCTAGATTTAACTTGCATATTTTAACACCATCAAAAAGCTAGTTTAAATGTTAATTTAAGTTCTGATTCTCATAGAACATTGCCATATTATCGTTTATATTTACTGCAAGTTGTACAACAACCTAATTTGTTTTAGGCATATGGTATTTTTCTATTTACTATGCAATCTTCATTGTGTATTTTATAGAACAAGCATTTATTATCATTTCAATATTGCCTCAATTTATATAAGTTTGGATGTATCAAAAGCTTAATGGTTTATTATGCGAAAGATATAGTATTTTTGTAGGGAAAATTGTAAATAAACAACATATTGGACACTATTTGATTTACCAGATGACCCACAAACTAAAGGGGTCCCTTGTATAAATGAATCTTTCATCATTTCACCCAATGCTCTGATCCACGAAGGCAATAGTAGATGTAAGATATTCGTATAATAGACCTTAGTACACAGAAATCGGTTTTGACTAAAGATACGCCTAATCAACTTGCCGTGTCTTTTTACGTTTGTGTTTCCGGTATCGTGACCAGCATGTGCGATGCACATTTTACATTATTTTAGCACTTTTGGCAGATAACCCCTAAATCATGTTAATACAATATTTAATTTTTAATTTTATTTGGAAGTTACATCAGAAAAAGTGTATTAATGTAAATAAATATATAAAAACATTTTAGAAAAAAAAATATCTTTAAATTATCCCCCAAATGCTCTCACAGATAAAGCTTCGTGAACAACCAAACATTTGTTTCCGCTCTTAAAACATGGATCAAAATTGTACTGAATATTTAAATTGCGAAATCCGCTTTGTGATTATAAAAAAAGAATAACACAAAACATCAATAGAATTTACGATAAAAATTGATCAATCCACGATATGTAGACGTTTGTTGTCAATTTAGCAGTTAAACAACAAACGATAAATCCGTTTGATGACTTAGTTAGGGATTATGACAATCATGTTATTTTGCTTTTTCCATTAAGTTAAATATACACTGACTATTTAAAAGATGAAAGTTTTAATCTAAGGAACGTGAACACAATGTGTTTCTTGTCATATAAAGCAAATGACTATTTAATCCAAAAAAAGTTTGTGTAACAAATCCTTATCTATAGAATATTTCTTGCTTGTTTGATTACATCGAGCTGATGCCCCCATGTTTATTTATTTTTAACTTTAAAATAAGAAAGTTGATCTTTTAGCTAAAATTTCTGCTCATCTAAACTCTAAAAAGTTAAACATGATTCCTAAAATTAAATACAGTTTGTTGATAAAAAATAAACACACATCAAGACAATATAATTTATATCAAGAGCATTATATGTTTCGTGCGAGAACAAATGCTTATATTTGCTTGAGCGTCAGCAAAGGAGCTATATCCACTACAAATTTTAACGACTTTGGTAAGTCGCGGATCCGATTGCGCTACCAGGTCCGTTACTAAGAAGTAGTGCGTGTACTTAACAAATACGCGTGTACATGTATATGTCTAAGAAGACTAGACGCGTCAGTTGTGTCTGGCATGCTTCAAATGACAACGTTAATACTGTTGAATGTTTAAACTGTAAGATCGTTGTATTATGTAAATCAGATATGCCTGAAATGCAGATTTATGATTGGACAAAGCGTAGGAATATTACTCATTGACTAGAGGAAAGGGTCGAAATGAGCAGTCTAAAGCTACCGCACGCGTTCGCAGGGAAATGACACAGTCGGGAGTTTTAGATTCAGACGACAGGGGTGTAAGAGGTAGTAGTTAATTTCAAACTCAGTTTATTTTGGTCATTTCCGTTAGCATGTGTGACAGTTTATTTTAGACCTAACTTAAGTTAAAATGCAAAATCATATTGAAAGTATCGAATGTTTAATAAAATGGTTTCTATTATCGGATGTTAGTGACTCTGATGTAGCTTTTGTCCCAATGTATAATCTATATTTTAGAAGAGGTGTATATTTGCAGCTGAAGACATGCCTGCTTTTTAGTTTCTAATGCGCTGTACATTTGATTTACTACGGAATAATTTGAATTATTGTTTGCACATCTGTAATCGCGTACGGATTCAGCCCAAACAGTGCTTCTGAGCGCTTTGATTAATTTATCGTTCCCCATGTTCACAGCAAAGACCAGTACGACAAAACCTAATAAGCATGCAACACATAATTATGTTACTAATTACAAAGTAGGAGTTGTATACAGGCGTTGAGTTTGAGAATGGCTTGTTAAATACGTGCTTATGCAAATTCTACTTCCTTACCAAGAAACATTCATGTTTCTTGTATAAAATGTATAACAATACATTGAACGTATATACTTTAATTAAGGCTTTCTTAATACTGCATCGTCCCTCTAAGTATCCAAACAATAAATGCGGTCATAAATGCGGAATATAATGAAACTCTGTAAGATGAAATCCTGCATTTTATTACAACAGGTACTAGTTGTTAAGTAGCTCTCTATTAACCTATGCAAATCACTTGCTCCGAGAAGTCGGGTTTTAATGTTGTTAAGTAATTGTTGTCTGTTCGCTTCATAAGTTATGTTGGACATACTCATGCACACTCATAAACAATAAGTCTATGCTTTGCAAAACGTGATTTTGACTTTAGTATTTCTTCCTTGCATATACTTGGGCAACAGGTGGGGCAGTTGCATATTTACATATCATGAAGTTGAATATAAAAATGTACATATCTGAAATATTCTGTCGATGTTTTATTACGTTTTATGAATTCTTATTAGGAATAACCTTCTAGCTTCTAGATTCCAACTTGAACCAAGTTAAGATCTAACAATCTCAGATAATTATGATTTAGGAAATTTATACATGCGCAACAAGTTTTCGTGGTGAAGGGTTTTTGTAAGTTGACATTTATTTTATCACGAATACTATATGGGCAATTAATATGACAATGAGACAATGTCATAAAACGGACATTCTCAGAGATGTTTAGATTAGAACTAATCATCAAAAGCTGTACAAATTTATGAAAATTAAAAGTAATACTGACCAAGTTAACGTAATTTGAGATTCAATCAAGGTTTAGGAATAAAGGTTCTTGGTCTTATCGGATTAAATTTATCAATATTTTGATGTATTTGATTCTTATAATTATGTGATCGATAATCAAATAATGAACACATCAGGTTATTACTATGTAAGGGGTGCATTTTTATATTTTCTCTAAAATCTTTTGTAAAAGTAACGGTTACAGGACCTGAATTCTTCGTTTAATATCAAAATTTAAGTAAAATGTCCATGTTTTACGTAAAAATAACCAACGAATCGCGCCTTAAAATAGAATAGGATGATAACCAAAGACATTTAAAAAAATATGTTGTGCTGATGGTTTAATTTTTAAGATTACACCTGAGTGAATTTACTGGCTGAAAACTAAATGTCATGTTCGATAGAGTGTTAAAACCGCACAACCTTTACTTTTAATCTGAAGCTTTTAAAAGCAGCATTTACATTTTAAGAACTACAAGGAAGGATATACTACTATACGAAATGATTACAATTATCACAAAATGAGGAAAAAGACACAAAACCTACACTAAACTCCTTTAAATAAGGTCTACGACAGACTCAAAACTCAATTCATTAATCTAACATAATATCCAATAGGATATAAAACACACATTTATTTCGCAGAATTTGCAGAATTCTCTAAAACCCAAGGAAATATTTATGTATTTAAATATTTCCTCAGTGTTTTATCAAACAAGAGTTAAACGACAATATATATTGTTTAACATAATAATTTTATGAGATTTTTCTAAATCTTATAATAATCGCTTCAGTAACTTTTAAAGTGACCCTTAACTGATGGTATAATTGACATTGATGATATGAACAATTGCTTGTATGATATCAATTTGGATATGATAAATCTTATCCAGTATATTCACCAGACAACACATTTTATCGGTGCCTTACTAAACACACGTGACCTACCTGACAACGGTCGCTGGTCACTGCAAATCTGAGCACGTAAGATTACCCTTCATTATTAGGGTTAAAGAGAAGTGAAACAGACTTAAATTTTGATACGTTTTCTTCATGTATAAACGTAAGAGAGAAAGTGGCGCCATAAAAAGTTCAAATATTGTAGTTACCTGATCAGCAAATCATTTTTCATTAATGTTCCCATTATCTTAGATAGTATCACTGTGTTTTCTTTATTAGTAACTCACATTTTTATAAATATTAATAAAAAATTCAATGTTGTCTACATTTTGCAGAAGAGAATAACATCCCGTTTGTTTTGCTTTTGATTGAATGAATAAATCGCATTTATATTTGATTGTGTTGTTACTTATTTACACACAAACTTTTTAAACAGTAACATTTTCAAGTATCCTAAATGGCGATATCTACAAATGGACCCATTGTGAATTGTTTTGCACATTGCTTATCGGCTTCTAGATGCGTATCATTTAGATACAGGTTACCTATTAATTTACTTGTTAGAGAAAACATCCGTTTTGGAAAAATCACTGATTTGTTGAGTGAATTACGGGATCCTGTAATCTTACTTGAAATGACCTTATATTTTTATTAAACAAACAAAAATAATGTATAGCAGTTTGACTTAGTTGTTGAAGTGATTGACTCTAGATTAAATTATCATGGTTCGCATTTGTATTTTTTGACATTTTTATCTTTGTTAATGATTCGTTGGACGCGGCATTAAGAATCTGATCTTGTTTTTGTTTTGAATAATTAATCACTTATGGACTTTAAAGTGAGATCCAGCTATTTTGATGTAAGAAGACCCCATACAAATGTCTACGTAGATCCATTGGCGCACCGTTCGTCAGCCAAAAGTAAGTATCTAGCATTTGAAAACTAATGGCTTAAATACCCTCTTAATAACAACTGATATTTAAGTGCCAGATTATTGCATTAAAGTTAGATACAATGTTCTATTAATAAAGGTAAGTTAAATAATCAGTGTAATGAAAGAAAATAACAAGCGCAACATTGTCATTCTTATCTCAGAAGTACGCTTAAAACATATGTAAAATTGCGCCATAAAGACAAACATAAATACAACTTATCACGGTGAATCATTACGTTAAACTGTATGAAATGACCGGAAATTTAATACAGAGTAGGGGCTTGGCATCGTAACAAATCTTAACTTACAGTAAAAAATAAAACACATACACAATGTCATTTAATAAAATCTCTATCAGATAAGTACTTAAAAAGAAAACATTGTTAAGTAAAGGTTCGACGTGATTTGATAATGATATACATTGTATTGAAAAGAAGTTTATCTTTCGAAAAAAATTAGGAAGGAAGATTGCAAAAAGTTAATACGATTCTATTACAAGCAGAATACAACACATTTTATTTGCAAATTGCAAGAAACCTTACATTTGATAACGAAAGAGAACATTCACATAATGTCAGTGAAGATAGAGATAGAATTCATCTCGTAGATTTACCATGCAAAACATGTAATTGGCGTATTTAGCAAACATCCGCGGCGTACCTGATATCCTTCACGGTTCACAGAAAGTGTCCGCACGCAGATAACCTTCCGAGTAAAGTAAACATTCAGTTGTATTGTTAATTTTCTATCCAGAAAAGGAACAATACAGCTAAGTGATATTTTCAAAGGGTTTTCATTTGTTTTCTTGTAACATCTTTTAGCATCTCTCTGTAAAATTGTAGTCTTATCTGCAATAATCTGTTTCTCGAATTGCAATAGATTTGTAATGCATTTTTTTAAATACCGATTTTTATTTTGAGACTTGAGACTGTAACTTTTTAATGATGATTAATATATAAACAGCAATACACTTATTAAAATAGTATACAAATATTTAAGACATCACCTCCATGTTCCTCTGTTTAATCTGGTTAATGAAAGGCAGAATTTACCAGATTGTATTGAAGGATATCGTGTTTACAAGAATGCTAAGGTGTTGTCTGTTCGGAGTGTAATTAAACTATCACGTGAGTGTTTATTATGCTTTATAACACAAACCCTTGTTTGATATTTATTTTAAAGTAACAGCATATTTGCTGGCAAAAACATGTGTTTCATGAACACATGTTGCAAGAAGTTATTGACCACCCAATTTGTTAAATGCATTCTCTACGAAAGACTACATATTTGGTATTATAATTTAATTCAACAATCCTTTTCAAATTAAATTTAAATTAACAATTTCATGATCATTTATACCAAACAGTAATCGGAAAGGTTGTATATTTCATTAATAACTTCAACTCAATAATAAAAGGATATCTATTGACATAATTTAAAATTTAAACTGTAATTAAACTTTATTACTCATAATTACATGCTTATGAGTGGTTTTATGCGGTGTTTTTGCCACTACCAGAATTACCAAATGCATGTGAGACACCTATAATTTTCTAATGAGAAAAACTTTGTTTAGTTATAGGCATATACATACTCTGCAACATTTTTAATATATGTAGTATCAGTAACCAAACGTTTAGTTGCAAATGTACATGATTCACACTTATCACAAATAATAATGATTGATTAATAATATTTTTTAAAACACAGCTAACAAACTGATAAATTGATGCAATATCAAATTTGACGAAATGACACGGGGCTAAAAGTGTAGATAAACTTTTGAGAAACCAGTCAAAAACAACTGGTTTTAACTTAGTTTTTTAAATATTTGTTACTTTTTCTGGATTAAGGTCATCAATTGTTCACTTCCCTTAGTTTACTTTCTATCCGCATTTATCCAACAATGCATATTACCAACGTTCAAATAAACACAAGTGGTATGACTGACACCGGTTGCGGATTACTGAATGTGTCACGTTGAGATAATCCATCATCAGCAGCCATTAGTGAAAAAGTTCAGTCGTGAATATCTGGTATGATAAGATACTTTTTTTTTACGGTGGAATCTTGATTCATTTTATTTAAAGCATTTCAGTACTTCACATATAAACAGTGTATAGCATTGTCAGTAAATGTTTCATAGGGTCGACGAGAACGGCGACCTAATATTTGTAATTGGTTTTGAAAATGCTCATAGGATGATGTCACAGCTTTAAGAAGTAATCGTATTTTATTTCAGCAGCTAAATTACATTTAAATCGTAGTGTTCTGTTTCTTTTGTTTCTTCTAAATGAACTCTTACACATATTATTCCTCAAGTTTTTGTTTTCATGTTGCAAAATTGCACAAGTTTGACAACAATCTCTTTAATGTCATATAAATGGTTTAACATATCTTCATACGTTTTTTTTGCACCACCCAAATCTTTTGGTGGCGTATCGCGCACTGAAACATCGGCTAATATAACACCATATAGTGGTGAGTTTATTTAATGTTTGGACAGACTGGACCAGTTATCACATGCTTCATAGGCACGTTGATAGATATATGTACCATACTTCCTGTTTAAATTTAATTTAAACTATAAAATGGTACCATTTGTATCGAAAGAATAATGTTTTTGGAGAAATAATACTAAGAGCAAATTAGGTAAAATAATCAATACACGTTTTTGTGGCGTGTTGTAAAGATTCCCCGCGCTTATGCGGATGTGACATCATACCACTTCAAAGTTGATCCACGTTTATTACGAAATTTGAAGATCTCATTAGCTAAGTAGAGGTTGTTCATATCTGTTTTTATGTGTTGCATTAGGAATTAAAAATGTCACTCCCACTTACAAATGGACCTCCCGTTCCGTGATAACCTAACAACTCCCTCTATTGTTATTTTGACAGTTTTATTTCACGCCAACCTCAAATGCTCACAAACAAAATGCACATGCTCTTCATCTCTCAAGTCGTGTCCCTTTTAACTGTAGGTATTAAGCACCCCAGTCGGTCCATATTGCCGACTGACCGTTCCAAGGCGGTAACTGTCGGGTTTGCTCTTTTTGTTAAATGACTGATCACAAATTTGTTCTTACTTTTCGTTTGGTTTGCATGTGAAATACCTTTGTTCTGTGCCTTTTCGGAGTTTGGTATATGTTGCAATGCTTATAGGACTTTGTCATATATATTCTTATTCGTGATTCGATGTCTCTTTTTTATTTGACCTGATATTTGCAGATAAGTCCACCCGGTCAAGGAAACAATTGGTTTTGAATCTCGTTACCTATAACGCTTCACAATACTTCATATTTTGTTTCGCTGATTTAGATAGTTTTCTTTTGGTGTTTTATGTATTTTCTACTAAAACTGATGATTTCTTTCAAGGTGCTGATTTATTTGAATTAAGCATTTGAAAGGCACCGTAAAGCTGAAGTATGATTAATGCAAACCCTCTATTATTTCCAAAGTTGTTCCATTTTTTATTAATAGTTTTGCGTTGTTATTCTATTTTTATTTGTTTACGATTTTTTACGATTCACAAATAATAATAATATGTTAGAACAATCTCGAAATACACCTACTTACTGTTATTGCGTTTTAGCCAAACAAACAAAGATGGCATTGTTTATGTTATCTGACAACTCATATAAACGCACCTTAGAAAATCTTACAAGATAATTTATCGTTAGAAGCACATTGATGTAACCTAAAATAAATTACTTGTATTAACAGTCGACTTCCCTGGCTGAAAATGTCGCTGCGCAGTATCAGCAAAAATGCCGGCTAATCCCAATCCCAATCCCTGGCTGAAAAAACAACAACTTTATTTTGAGATGCATATAAATGTTTAAATGATTAAACATGGATTACGGACTACTGTCGAGGTGAATATTGAAGTAAAGGATTATTTTTTTTTTCGTTTTTTTATTTGATATAAAGCCTAAACAAAAGGTTTCAAAACATAATGATGTCTTTTTAAATAAAGGTGTCAATCACAAGCCTACTTTTGTCAAAGAACTTTTCTCAGGTTAAAAAACGTTAATTTGTTACCTTATTAACAGACTCTTGTGGTGTGGGGTGGGGCTATGTCATAAGCACATATAAAATACTCCTTTTTTATTTTTAGCTCAAGTATTTTATTAAGATAATGGCAAAATTGAGAGCAATACATATTTCTGTTGAATTAATAACATAACAATTTGACGTCATATTATCATGTACCCGAAACAATGTCATGACGTTGACGTTGCACATATTTGAATCAGCTGATATTTCAGTACTATTTTCGCGCAAATTTGTAAACTTTGTTTTGTAAAATAAAGTACTCTGATTTTCATGTTAACGTCACCTGAGTTTTGTTATTACAGTTTTCGTGTATATTCGCTTCAACTCTCAGAATATTTCAGTTAACGTATGAGTAGACATAAAGCAGATAAGATGGCATTTTACATTTATGATATTGTTTATCTTGCAGTTTTTGCCATCTTAAGGGAAGTATGCAGTTTCGTGTTCTTTTTTTTATAGAATAATTAGCTGTTTGGGCATTATCTTCGTCTGAAATTTGTCCAGGAAATAAGTCTTTTGGCATTTTTGGAACTCTTTCTGCCTTATATTTGTAGACATTTTCAATAACAATCTTACAACATATCATTACATATGTAACCTTTTGTGGTATTTTTATCAGGAATCATGACAATATTTTGACATAGAAAACAACATATTATACGACAGATTAAAACTTTGAACACGACTGTAAATGATATTTTAGCCAGGAATGCAATGGTTGTTTCATCTTTTCAATGTTCATTTAAAAATGTGTTATAAAATTGCAAACAGTCTACTTTCCTTTTACTTTAAACCACCAAAAGCTATAAGATTGAATGCCTTAAAGAGCCGACTAGCTCTTTCACACCTGATTCACTTCAAAGTAAATTTTACTTAAAGATTTATTTGATTTAAATTTGATTTGTACTCTTTTCTCATCCTTATGAAAATGCCCATGGCTTATAATTCATGAGAGCATGAATAACAATTGCAAAACAGAATGTTTTATCACAGAGACAGGAAACATACCTATTATTTGTAAACTGGAGTATTGTTTTTGCACATTAACGCCACTTTGACTCTCAAATGAATAATAATAACCTCTCTCAGCATCCAAGGACGCATAATTTAGCTATTATAATGTTTTTATTTAAAATAGAAGTAGACAGGAAACAGATATGTTAAAGATGAATTTATTCTTTTAAGAGAAATCGTATAAGCTTTGTTTCGTTTAGGTTCTTGCAGAACCTTTCTTTTAGTTTCTTTAAAGTATTTTAAAATCTGTATATCCGCTTTGCGTTGTACTTATACGTATATTATGATCGTAGTAATAGCTGGACATTGACGATGTGGCACATTTAAAGCATATTTCTACACATTGTAGCATACGGTGAACTTATTTATAAGTGTACGTACAATTAATTTACATTTAATAAGTATATATATATATATATATATATATATATATATATATATATATATATAAAACATAATCTGTTTTGCCGTATAAATAATTATAATACATCACTAGATGAAGGACCTGAGATCTGGTGATGCATAGAATAAATGTTTAAATGGGTTTTACGTTTTTATCCTAGTACATTGTTAAATATACTCTCCTCTGCGTAAACGGATATTCAATTGCTTAGCCCATGTTATAATACTGTCATAAGAAACCATTTTCCGACACGACTCTTTCAGTAACGTTTTACTATCTCTATCTAGTTAGTTAGAAATGAAATAATAACTTGTTAACACTTAGTTCTACTTTATTATATTTTGTTACTTAATGATTGTAGATTACATTTATATCATAACTTCAGCAAATGTGAATGTCTGTAGTAATGTGAATAAAGAGGGCGATGGTAACACAAGAACACAAGTAGTATAGGAAACATGTTCTGTGCAGTTATCGCGTTACCTGAGAATGATGCAGCGCACGTACACTTTCAACAGGTGGCTCGAAAGGTTTCATGCTGTACACTTTAGTTGGTCTGTTTATAGCTTAATCATCAAAGACACAAAACATATGCGACACCGATTTTTTCTTGTAAATGTGATGACACTTTATGCATCGGGTCATGTTAATTGAGTCCTTTAATTGTGCTCCTTAAGTTTATATTATAACGTAATAAAACATTTGAGTTTCATACCATTAAACCTGCCGGAATGTGTGACATGGATACGCTATGTATATATTCAGCTGTCGATGATTGCTATTGAATAACGTGAATGCTTCTTATTTTACAGATAACTGAAATACTGTTGATGGGACGTTAAACACAATATACTTCTTATTTTATGCATAATGCCTCTTTAAGGAAGCATCGTCCTTTCGCATGTCCCGCAGGTGTACATATGCTAGGAATGTTTGAAAAACCCTCCTTATATACTTATTCCGTCTTTAAGATGATTTTTCTTTTTGTTAACAATTCTTGGACTGACTTTCGCAAAAAAGAAACTTTAAATAAAACGTTGCACGTTTGTTAGACATAGAAAAATACGCAAAAAACAACAAATAGTTATGTTATGACAAAATATATTTGAATGTTTTTTCCATACGACTAGGCTGTATCAATATTAAAACAATTCAATGGTTATTTGCTTTGTAGTTTTACGATATGAAACGCGTAAAGAAATTGAAAAAGAAAATAAATAAGGAAAGTAATGTGTATGTTAAATTGATAATAAACCAGAGAATTGAATGTTAACTATTTTACCATCAATTAGTGATTTGGATACCAGATAGAAATCAAATTTTACAAGTACCAGCACGTATGCAGCACACAGGCGGTTCAGTTTTATATCCTCATTCCTTATTCCGGAGTAAAACTTATAAAATATAAAGAATCATATAAACTACCATATAGTTTAAAAAATGTAATGACATTTTTTCAACATAGTCATTTGCAAAATAATTTAATATTTTACGTACAATTTAGAAGTAATCTATTGTAATGTATTTTTGAACGTATTTTGTTAAAACAAACCAGAATAAAATCTTATTGAAGTCCACATATGCCATGTAGTTAATTTCAAACAAGTTGCACATGTACAAAATACTACATTGAAATAAATATGTATTTTGATATTGTTCGAAAGAATGAAACAATTTGCACTTATCTTTTAATTAATTCTTAAGCCCATTATTTTATCTATTAAGAAACATAAATATAGCAATATCAAAAATGTTGTTCGCTGTATTGTAACGCGTACAAAGTAAATACTCAACACAATCAAGCATATTTAAAGTCACTAAATCAAATAGTCAAACTATTATATCATTATAAACTTTAAGCTTTAGAAAGATGGTTATGTACTACTTGGGCGGTCATCCTGGTAAATAGTAGTTATATTACTTTTTCATTAAAATATTGTTTTTCAGTTTACTTCGCTATATTTCACAACAAGTGTCACTGTTATTTATGTGTTTATGTGAGATTTCCTCACCACCAACTGCGCTAGGATTGGGACTGAGTATCTAGTTGAAAGGTGATATAACCATCTAAACGTTGTCTTCTATTTTAAATCACAGACTCCATCATAACTTTATTATTCTAAAAACATCAATCATTTTCGTTGAGATATTAACGAAGCAGCATATTTAAAGAAAACTGGTTTAAAATGATAGACTATATGTTGTGAAAAGACAATATCATTTTAAAACTTTATTATCTTCGAGTCTTAATCGTCTTATTTTCTTATCTTAGCCTGTTCATCCTAACGTGGATTTAAAACACACAAGAATTTAATTAATATTGCGGTAGGTTTTACGCAAACTGCACCCATTTTGATGGCCAAATTATTTTTGACGCCTCGCCAAGATGAACAAGAATTTGGATTTAAAGTGTACATATGGAGCCATAAGGTGCAAATTTAAATCTGCAATTTAAAAAATAAATATGTGCAAACTATTTTAAATATTTCTTGTTCTTTTTGTTTTATCATAATAAATCCAACGCAACATGCAGCTTTATTATGCCTCTGTTATTAAACAAACATTCTGTAGAGTGTTTGTGCTTGTTGAAACAGGTGGGTCTGTAATAAACCTAGCTTGTAACTGTATGGCTGTGTCGAAATAATTTACTCTACAAATTCTAGATCATGCAATCATGTTTGTTATGCTGAAAATTAAGAAGACTCGTGGCTGAAAGGTTTGTATTTTAAAACTTATCCATTTAGATATTTTAATGAGAGTTTAATATGAGTTACCACGTCGAATATTCAAAGAACTGTACTTTAAAACACTCTCGTTTATGTATATATGCGAAAGATTTGACAGTTTATTAAGCATGTTCGAGCATATTTTTTAAATGTTTTTCTATCAGAAATAAAATATGGAATATTTGCATGATTATTTCTACACATCGGTATTGGCATTCGACACATGTGTTGAATTTGAATGTCGAAGCATTAATAGTCAATAATAGGTTTCACTCTGATTATGGGAACTGATCAGAATCCATGTGCAGATTTTATAGGGAAAATGTATACGGCTTTCTGCATAATCGTTCTGTGTGTATACTCGTTTCCTCTGCAATTGTTTAGATTTACTACAAACGGCGAAAAGCATTAAAATTAACAGAAGAAGAATTATTGATAAGCTATTAATTCTCCAAATATGGTATAAGGATAATTTGTTAAAATATGGGATAGCATTTTAATTGTTAATATTTAATTGTTATTATATTTAGATATAATCGAAGCTGATGTAAAACAGTCCTCCCAATCCTAACACAAAACTCAGAGAATGGATTTTTATTGTTTTTTGGAACTTATTGCAACAAAATGACGGAAACTTTACTAACCGTTCTTGTCAGAAACCCATGCATTTTACAACAACATTGGGGAATATCGTCCTGAATAATCAAATGCTTTGTTTAAAATAGGCAAATCCTTTGAGATTCCCAACATATAAACATATCAACAGATATACATATATACAACATATAAAATTTGAAGTAGTAACACCCTTTTTTCGTTTATCGAGCTGTTATTGTAAAACACATTATGAAATAAGGACTACTTTCAGTATGAATTTTAAAGTTCGAAGACGATATAAAATTATGATGAATGTCACCAAGTTGCTTAATAGATTTCCATTATAACATAAAATGCGCCACATTGTTTAAATAGACAGCAATATGTCTAGCACTTAGTAACGTAGCACTTAGGTTAGTCGACTAGAAATGTATCCCAAAACGCAAATACTTTCGTTTGATACGCAAAAATGTTTTTTTTCTTTTATCTATTACCATCTTTTTGTTAATAAAGTACCACGCATAGGTTTGACTGACATATGTATATGTATCAGAAGCAATTTTTACAGTATTTAAGTACATTTCCATGCCCAGTACATTATATATAAATGTCACAATGTTTCATTTGAACATATGATAAAACATGAAGCTGATATGAAAAAGATGGCATTGTGCTTAAATGTTTTTCTCACAATCTTTGCTATCTTGAAGGCATTGTGTATTGTTATGCTCATTTCTTGAAATTGTGAGTTCTTCGTGCAGTATCAGTATTATTGTATACAAACTTTGTGTTTCTTTGAGATTATTTGCACATGTTTGACATTTCTATCGCATTTTTTAACCTTTTAAAATATTCCGAAAATTTCACATCATAATTGGTTTATTTATATCAAGAGCAATGTCAATTCTTTAACATATAATATACTTCACTCTATATTTTACGAAAGATGAACACGAAATTGTGGTTGGAATTTTAAGCCGGTAAATCACATTGTTCCTTTATCATTTGACAGTTTGTTATAAATATGTTAAATGAATGTACTTTCTTTTTAGTCAATTTCTACAAAAATTATTAAAATGAAAATCAGACTTGCACTTTCACACTCAATTTCATTCAAATTGAATTTTTGTTTTCTATTTGTTCCATTTCTCAATGTCCTATCTATAGTGTGGCATTGTTAGTCTTTATAAAAAAAAACTCAAAAATTAAAAAAAAAAATAGGTTGTACCATTCTTATATACTGATCCATGTATTTCAGTGCAGCTTTATATTCGAAGTTATCAATTAGAGTTTAAATTTACTCAGAAACACAACCCTTGCAGCAAGTAATGAATGAATGATTCGAACAGAACAGCCATAAAAACTAGAAATATAAATAGGTAAATAAGAAAAGGTCCTGTCAAAATTTCCACAGATATTTAAATTTAATCTACCTCTAGACAAAGGCAAACATGGTAAATATAAATGTGACAAAGCACAGAGACGAGACATAACATACAAAAAAGAAAAACCATCAGTTACCGCCTTGGAACGGTCAGTCAGCAAAAGGACCGACTGGGGTGCTTAAACCTTGTTTGTGGAGCGCTCCAAGCTCGCACTTCCTGAATGTTTTTCTATCAAATAAACAGTGTAAATAAAATATCCCGTCAAAGTGAAACAACTAACAGTAAGCACCTATATCGGGAGTTAAAACAGATACAATGAACTTATATACATACTTATAATCCAGCAATAAAATAAACTATCAACATATGTACAGTATGTACAGTAGATTAAAGCCTCGGCAACCCACACAATTTAAACACACGCTTTGCATTTATAAATGATATAATTCATCCCAAGCTTGTATTATTTGATGCTTTAAATTATGTTTAAGGATTGTTACGTGTATTTCCTTTGATGGACATTGAACTTTGGTTCTCAATTCCATCTTCACATAAACAGGATGCTACAACTATTTATTCGTCTCTGGTCATGTTTGTTCATGATTCAGAAAGTTAATTTTATTTGTGGTCAACCATTTTTGTGTTGTTTTTCAAATCGAAATAATACCATATTCCTTTTCTGAACACTATGTGGACATTATTTTTCGGTGACGTCACTACTTTCATCATAACGTATAGAAAATATCAGCGCATGGACATTTTGTTTTCAAATAGATCGTTTTTCTTTTCGTTGCTTGCATTTGAGAGGCTCGTCAGGAAGTGCGAGGTTAGAGCTCTGTAAAACCGGTTTAAGCACCCCAGTCAGTCCATATTGCCGATTGACCGTTCCAAGGCGATAACTGTCGGGTTTGCTCTTTTTCTTAAATGACTCATCACAAATTTGTTCTTACTTTTCGCTTGGCTTGCATGTGAAATACCTTTGTTCTGTGCCTTTTCGGAGTTTGGTATATGTTGCAATACTCATAGGACTTTGTCATATATTCTTATTATGTGGAAACTAGGTTTTCATCATTATACATTGGAATATTGTCTTAATTACATGGAATATTTCTTCAGTGTAAAACGCTTTTATTATTATTTTAGCATATGATATCATTATCTCTGTACTAATGTAAGTAATGAAGACGACTGCACGTGCAGTCACGAAATACAGCGAGTGAAATAATCTCATCAAATGAGAATGATGCAATGCACGTACACTTTCAACAGGTGGCTCCGATGGGTTCAGGATGTACACTTGCATGGAGAGATCATAGGTTTATTTTAATCATCAAAGTCACAAAGCATATGCGAAACCGAGACTTTCCTGTAAATGTGATGACTCTTCTAGCATTAGGTAATTTTAATTATGTTCTGTTAATGAATCCTTTGATTATGCTCATGTCATACATTGCATGTTCACACTTTAAATAATATATTTCAATTTATTGTTACTTGTACAAGTGAACTACTTGACTTAATAAAATAATCATCCTACAAGTCAGCTAAGTTTATTGATCAATTACATAGACAATAAACATAACAGGTTGTGTACTGCTTAGGTACTCTGCTGAATAAAAGTTCAACAGGTATTCTGCAAAAACAATCGTTCAATTTACAGCTCAGTATTTCATAACAATTGTCAGTTTTCATTCCTGTGTTTGATATTTTGCAGATGCAGACAACATTGCAACAATTCTAACCGCACTATTTTAAGGTTGTTTTGTGAAAGTCAGTCGAAAGTAAAGTAAATTCAAATTCATCTTTATGACGGAATAAGTATATAATGACGGGTTTGCAAACAAACATTCCCAGCATAAGAACACTAGAGTCTGGTTTTTAAAAAATATATCCATAAAAACATTTTTAAAAAAAATCAGTTTGCATAGCGATAACTTCATTATTCTGAGCACAAAAATCAAATCAGTTTATTGAGTTTAAACTAAGAAACATGTCTTTAAAACTGGCTTACAAAACGATATGCTATATGCTGTGAGCAGACACTGTTTTAAACGCCATCTTAAAACTTTCAATCTTAGTCTTAATCTTAATTCTAATCTTACCTTACTCTCCTAAATTCTTATTTAAATATCCATAAATGCAATAAGCAATGCGGTAGGTATCACTAAGGCCTTAAAATTTCATACATTTCTGATATGCATATCATTTTGACGCCAATCTAAAACGAAAAAAACTCTAAAAGATCCCATTAATAAATTCTGTTTTATAAGCATTATTTCATTACTTACTCCTTAATCTATGACGCACACACACACACACACACGCACATACACGCACGCACGCACACACACGCACGCACAGACATACATACACGCACACGCATACACACACACGCGCGCGCGCACACACACACAGACACGCACACACATGAAGTAACAAGTTATAACACAAATGTTTGTAACTAAGAATCATGTCTTAAATTAACACAGACATGATGCCTGGAGGCGATAAAATGAGAAACCTACAGACACTTAAAGCTAAATAGAAGTACATACCTGGTACATGTATAGAAAATGCTTCACATGGAAATCTATGAATCGATTTAAAATGTGCAATACTGTAATTTAAACGTATAAAATAGTTTACGGTAGTGTTTATTTCGAACAAAATCTACACGTACATATGAGTATAAGACATGATTTATTGTGTGAGTAAGTAAGCACATGTAATTATAAGTGATAACAACATGTATCGTTTATTAATGTATATTTAGCGACAATGCCATTTTTAACTCGAAGTTATAAATATAACAAGCAGTCAGCAAGTTTCTTTTCCAGACAAAGGCTCGCATGCTGGTAACTTACTTAGCCATAAGTAAAATAAAATATGCAATAAAATTTTATTTTGTATTCTATGTTTACGCCCGAGAAGCGTTTGAGAAGCAATGCAATGAAAAAGCGTACAACAAGATATCGTTGCCAGAATAAAATCTACGGAGGTCATTTCACGAGACATTTCAGAAAGAAGTGAAGTGGAGGACGTGAATTAGCAACAGGTGCGTCTTGATGAGCACGCGAAAAGATTTTCTAAACAGGCTAAATCGTCACACTATTTATCATCCGCCGAGTTGGATCTAATATGAATGGTAAATGATAAATGATAAAAAACAATTGTCGTTTATTTATCAGTACTTCGACTAACTAATTTTAACTCGAAGTTGTTAAAATAATATGAAGCCAGCAAATTATTTTTCCAGACGTCTGTAAACCAAATGCAAAATAAAATACACAAAATCTCTATTTTTTGTTTATTGTTTATTAACGAGAATGTTCTGATTTATATTTAACAATATTTCTGCCTAGCATCTATTATTCACATCAATATTCGTTTAAAACAAGATTATTAACTCTATTAACTTGTGTTTTTTTCGGATTTATAAATATAATAACTGAATTTAAAATAATATAAGTACTATCGACATCTAATAAAAGTGATCAAATTCAGCATGTGTTTTATGCATAGAAATTGCCTGTCAAAACTCGAAAATCGTGTCAGAGGTTAAGAATATGCAAAATATCTTTACAAGAATATAAATGTTAATATAAATAAAAATATAAATAAATAGTATTCGTGTACAATATTTATACAAACACACCTTTCTGTATGCCAACCATAGTCTAAGAGCTTTCTCCTTAACTTAAGGTATGATGCTTAGTGTTTTCAAATTATTCATTTAAGTTTAAAGTTTAATAAATATGTATACACTAAGTTGTAATTTTATTAATAATAATACTATATGTTATATAAATTCCTTTCTTTTAATCTGTTTTTAAGCAAAAAAGTTCTCGATCAAATGCTTACCACTTAGTCATACAGTTTTTGTCATTTCACGAGACATTTTGGAATTATGTTAAGCTCTTAATAAAGTAACAAGTGCGTTTTGATGCGCACGTGCATTTACTTACTCGTCATTATCGCCTCCAAAAAGGGGTCAAACAATATTGATAAATGATTAAACAAAGTTATGGCATATTAATCGATCTTGTTATGTCGAATTCGTATATGACATCTATGTAGGTAGTAACTTATATTTACAGACGTATGATCGCATTCAAAACAATGAAGTCAAATTCTTTTTATGTTGTATGTTTATATCTGAGAAGCTTGTTTAAACATAATTTTACTAAACATTTGTTGTTTGTGCCAAAATCGATTATATGCTAGAGTATTTATATATTTCTTCGAGAAGTTTTGTTTAGACCAGGGAGGTAAATAAATATAGATGCACTTAGCGAATATTAGAATGATACGAAAACTAGCAAACTCTTGTAAAGAACAATTGTTTTCTGCATTAATACTTCCCAAATCTTACAAAGACAAGCATTTTGTGCATATTTTTCTGAAAAATGTTATACACAAAGAAAAAGACTGTCTAATATATTCTACGAGAGTTAATTTTTGTTTGTTTTTATGTGTGATAATAAAAAATCGGTAATTTAATTACATATAATACTATTCTTGTCGGATTGTAAAAAGTAAATTTATCGGTAAAATCTACGTAAGTTAATCTATTTTACTGCCATAAACCTTCCAGGTAAGTTTATGTCTGACAGTTTTTAACATCGTGCGTTTTAATGTGTCTTTTTCATCTTGGTAATAGCTGTGTTATAACAGGTTTTTATCATTCATACCTGTTTAAAAATGTTCAAGACAAAGTTATGTTAGCATATGCTTTAACTCAGAGCTGTTAAACATACATTCGTTTTATGTTAAATTTCAGATGATAAGCAAGATAATAATGACACCTTCAGTGTCACGAATTAAATATTATAGAAATTAATACCATTCAAAAAAACTGAAATCTATGTTATGAATTTTAAAATCTTAGAGGTTTCGGTATGATTTGTGTTGTTTTTGTGTGTGTTTTTAAATGTATCATGATTTTTGTTCTTACCATCTCCCATTATTTGAAACATTTATACTGCTGATGGCCCTTCTTATAAGATAACATGGCAAACAAATTCATTAAATATCTTGTTACTATTGATGTACAAATCTAGTGAAATTATAGTTAAAACAATGTCTGGGAAGTCATTTTACATTCCTACCTAATGTATGATTTTATGTGTTTTCGATTATGGGTTTCGCCAGTTAACACAGCCCAAATGACGTGGCACCTCTTAACAAACAGGAATGTGAAAGTAAATATGATGGGAAGGTCTAGTCTCTTTTGAAAATTGTATGAGCAATTCTGACAGCATACTATTACGAATGCGTAATTGTGTGTGCTTTTGATCATGAACACTGTTTTGTTTTTAATTTAAACCTCTTTAAAGACGTTCCATTTCTTTTTGTTATGGCAAAACAAATGGTCCTCGAATACGCAAAAATACTTTTAAATTTAATTTTAACTTCTGTGTTGCTATGTGTTAACCAAAGTAATTTCATATATTAAATAATATGCAACAATAAATATGTAATTTAAGATTATTTTTCAGTAACGGTTGATAATTATTGACATTACTATTACACCAGTAAAGGCTTACTGGGTGTAAGTTCAATAATTCCATTCACTTTTCAAAAATTAAATTATTCGTACTTCTCAATGTGTCGATAGTTGTGAGATAGATGCAAATTTTAAATTGTTTTTAATATTAATATTTTCTGCTTAACTTACAAACAGGTGATGTACGAGGATTCTGTTTATAATAAAATTGTTCAAACATTCCAGACGTGTAAGCATATGTGCTTGTCTCATTTGCGACAGTTTAAAATACTTTTATTTGATTTACTTGTTTGCAAATAGTTTGTTTTAGCCATTTGGCAGATATTACTTCTGTAAGTTAGACAACTGCTTATAGTTTATGGAGACGCAATGAACACATATTCAATCACGATAACTCACTCGTTATACAATATTGAACGAAGCATAATACTAAACAAGCGCAGTCGTCTTTCATAAAACAGCAACTATATTTTATTGAGAGAGGGATCAATCAGTGTTTCGCCGGCTGTTGTGGCTTATATCAAACTATCTTGAAATAAATCGTTCTGCATCTTGAAGCGGCTAAATAATGCGACAACAAATGCGGCTTTTTAACTTATTTAACACATTTTCTTTCCTCTTGATAAACTTATCACATAATACCACTTCAGACAGGATATCTTTCTGCATCTGATGCACGTTACTTATGAGGGAATAAAATCGTTTTGAAATGATGCATATGTTCATTAGACAGACAGGCAACCACAGCCATTTGATTAATTTAAGATGTTGTTCAGATAAAGATGAGTGACGTTCAATGGGAATGCCAAGAAAAACGAAAGATAAGTTAATCATTTGAATGTTTTACATAAAATTCCTATTGAAAGAAAAAGTGTTATGTATTTATGTTATGCATTTAGGCTATTCAAGTGTATTTATCAGATGATTAATTGTTTTAGTTTAAACGTACAATTGCTTTTGATTTTACTATTGTAAAACATTATAATTCCTTCCCTTACATTGGTCATAAAGGCATACTGACTCCAGAATAATATAATTTGTACAAAACAGTTCAAACCAAGCTGTATATGGCTAAAACATGTCATATAGCAATAGCGACTGACCCCTCAGTGGCCCTTGCCTTAAACTTAATGAACTGATAAGCGTGTTATTATGGTTTTAAAATAAAAATGACATCATTTTATTACGTTTGTGACTTCAGTTCGATTATTGCCTTTAACTGTGTTGAAACCAGCAATTTCCCATTAAAAATCATATTTATTTAAAAGTGTGACTGTTGCAGGGCTTTACCATTGACTTCAAATTGGTAAGAAAATCTTAAAAAACGGACAGCGAGCAAATGATTTTGCAATTCAATTAAAAACATTACATCGAGCAGGCATTTATCAATGTATCAAATATTTATAAACAATCCAAATTTGCATCCTAAACGACCATGTTGACTCAGTTACATTTTAAGGTTTATAGCGAAAAATATACAGTTCTCATTACGCTTTGACTCTGGATAAATCACAAGAGGCGCGTGTGTTTGATTTGAAAAACTCTTAAGCAAACTATAGTTCATGCGTTAAATTTGTATTGTAAGAAATATATCATTATTAATGTGTGTTTTTTCTGGACCTGTTAACCAAAATTGTTCTTACATTTTTATATGTCAACACACAACATTTTAAGATTTGTTTCCTGCGCTTAGAACAGGTTTGTTAAAAGTTGTACCTTTTAAAATAACCGTATTTTCACATTTAAGCGCAAAATGCTATTTTATAGTTAAGTTTTACTTAATACAAGAACAAACAAAAATACGGTGTTTTACGTCATTGTGTCACATAACAATTAACATTATGACGTTGTTGTTTTAGGCAAGAATTTATATTTCATTAAAAATTAATTTTATACTAAAACGAAAAATGAAAATGACATGAAACAACACTTACCTGCACTTTTGTGGAAAAATATTATATCAACGGGAAGCTGATTTAAATGATCTATCGATGGCTGTTCGTTGTTCAATCATATAAGATATCCAATAGATCGCCAGTTCCCCACGCAGTTTTATATCATGTAAAGACAGCGGTCTTTTATTCCCTTCATACCATATTTACCATTTACATCCGATTTAGAGTATATTTATTATCCCATTTTATGCTGTCATTGATCAGTTAAGTAAATCTATAATGGCAGTTTAATCCATTTGACAATACCATACCTATATCGCCTTGTAATCTCTTTATGTCATGGCGGGGTAACTTAAAATGTGTGGATAGTTAGGGATATTTCAGGTATTACTGATAAAGAACAATATGCATCTTGATAAATATTGGAGAAACAGTGTCTGGGTGTGTAATTTTCATACCTAAGGCATGTTGACACTTTAAATCCACTGCGATATATAAATATGTAAATGTCAGAAAGGAAGCAAGATTTGACGTCAAGTGACATGTTTAACTTTATAGATCGTTGTATATTTCGTATATGGACAAATAACCAAGCATGCAGCATTTTCAAAATACATTTTCACATGAGTAACTTAGCAGATTGTTTTAAGACCTAGATATTTCCATGTTTGCTCAATGTAGAAAATGACCTAAACACTAAAACAATTCGTTACATAAAGACCTACCTGTACCAATGGTGCCTAGGAATTTATTTGAGTTTCCTCTCGGTAAACCTGTCGGGGTGTGTTATAGGGACCTGTGACCGAGGCCCTCGGGTTTATGCACGATTTTTGATCTTACAAACTACTTATAACTCGCATATATATAATTTGAAATACGATGCAAAATATAAAGTGCCCGTGGCATTTTATAATTCGACCAATCAGGGTCTCCGAGACCTTGTTACGACATGTGTTGTCATAGCATGTAGAATTGAGAAAGAAAGTTGTTTAAAAATTAAACTTTCAGTTCTCTTTTTTCTGTGCTGAACTTCTAATTTCATGTCTGTAGGTTTTTTGCGATTTTTATAAGCCTGTCGTCTTTTTTCTAGGCGCATGTGTTATTGCCAGATTGGTAAAATCTCTCTTGATATAAAGTATTTACAAAATTGCCCCTGATATTAATTAAATAAATATTCTGAGTTATCTAAGTTTGACACCTGTTTATTCGAAGCAGATACACATTGAGTCGTTTCATTCAGCATTTAAGATCTCTCGTTGACCAACTTGCCCTGATTTAAAATGTGCTGAAAGAAACAGTTTTGTTTGCCAAGAATAAAAAATCCAACGGCTTTCTGTGCAAATCTGGAGTAAGATTTGAAGATTTTTTTTATCCTGGAACATCTTGAAGCAATTTAACCAATATCAAGCACTTTAACCTTATTACACAGATATTATTTATATGCGGTTTAAAATACTTACTTTGCTTCTATATTTTAATTCGGGGATATTAAAAAGTATGTCCTTTTTCAATAGCTACCTTACGTTCTTTAATACAATACTAATTCAGTGGTACTTTTGATGGTAAATTAATTGTTTGAAACATAACGAGTATTCAACAGAGAAAAAAATATTTGTAAAGAAGTAAATGATAAGTTACTTGATAAAGACTTTGTCATGAATATTAAGACAGTTCATAGACATAAATAATCAAAGAAGAATCAAAGCTAAAGATGTTATAATAAACTTCTATGTAACTAAACATCTTTTGACTAACAATAGACAATGGATGTTAGAATACATTTAAATTTTAAATCAATTTTATTTCATCTTTACAACATTTGTACTATTATTTTATGAACTTTTTTATCGGTTAAAAGGATTGTCATTGGGGTTCAATTTCAAATTTTGTAAATATAAAAATAAGAATGATAAATTTGATAATAACATCACAAATAATAACATTTTTTTCCATTTTGAATGAGAGGTGGTTTTAATCGATGCTTAATTAGATCGTATTTTTGCAACATTGATTTTGGCCAACAATCTTTTTTTTGGACCAAAGATCACAAGAAATGAAAGCATCATTTAGGTACTACTGGCATTACAACGGCAAACATTTATTATCAATTTGGCAAGGTATGTCAAGAATTATGTCAAATTACAGCTGATAATGCACCCTAATAATTGTATACTTTAGATGATTCTTAGGACACACTAGAGATTTCTCGGATATTGCAGTAAAATTACGTATGGTTGCATTGTTCATGAACACAATTAAAACCTTAGGATCATGATATAAAAGAAATGAGAGAGAAACTATTGTTTAGTCTAAATATGCCGCCATAGTTAAATGTGTTTAATTTGTTGAACTATTGATTGTTTGCCACCTTACAGATAAGTTAAATGAACGATAAGTGTCTATACCGTCAATAAACAATAAAGATGCCAGACAGAAACAGATTGAACAAGAATCTGATAATCTTACCTTGAGGTTACGTGTGCACTACACGCAATTCCTAAACATTACGAGAATTATAAACATGTTTCTATATCAGAAAATAGGTTTATAAACAAAAGTATAAATACATTCCCGAATTTTGGCATAAGACAACTGCCAGAAGTGACCTTTATATCGAACAACAAATATACTATCAATATATTATTATAGGTGCAATTACTATACGTCATGTTAAATAATTTCAGCCATATCCTAAGTCACTAAACTAAATATGTTTACTATATTCTAAAACATAATTTTAGGTCCACTGACATAAATGTATAATAAAGATTGCGCAGTTATCCAAACATCGTGTACTTTGGCGATAAGAAACTCCATAAATGTAGTTGTTACTTCTGTTTCTAGTAATTTTATGTTTTATGTTTAAGAAAGCTTTGACAGATTAATGACCGATCAAGATTTAAATAAAAATTCAGACATAAATACGTTATGATAAATACTTTCCGATACGTAGAATGAGAAAAGGATAGTGTTTATATATTACAAGAAACTATTAAAAGTGTCAAGCTATTTTTAAAATCCCATTAGCTTTCCTTAAAACGGTTGGGAAAAAATGTGATTGTATCAATAAATACTCCCAACAATGCCAACTTGTCATTGCACATTTGAAACCAATTAAAACGGAAAACAGCAATGATTGGTAAATATTATGCATTAAGGTGTTTTAAATTGATCTTTCGTCTGTTTCCTTATAAATTTCAAAACCATTTCACAAAAAGTAAAATGATAAAGTCCATGTACATGTTCCTTCAAAAGCTGATGATGATTACTGAGTCTACGGTATTGTCTTAATGCGTGTATCCTTTTTTAATTTTTGCACATTATGTTGTACAAGGGAAGGTTATAAATGTGAAATCAAAATCTGTGTGAATTTAAAAACTTACTTTGAATTTTGCTTTACCGAAGCAGCACCAGAGGGATTTTTAAACGAGCCTGGAAGAAAGAGGAACTTAAAATCTGTATTTTATAAACCGATTGACATGATGTACACGTCAACATTTAAAACGTCTCTTTAAACGTGTCAACAAAACTCAAAATCGTTTCTTACGCGCATTAATTGTATCCATTTTTTGTTGTTATCCGTTACATTTGTATTCATAGTTGACTAAGGTAGACAGCTATTTATCATAGACAGACAAATATTAAACTGTTCCATTAATCATAGTAACCGATTCGAGTCTAAGATCCTGAAATGAGCAGTTTTTGCTTTTGCAAGAAAGCAACATTCCAGAAACTTATCACTCTCTGCCTCATTATCAGAAGCGTTTAATCTAAAGAATAAACCATTTTGCATGCCGATGTATCAAAATTATTATGACACAAGCACCTCAATAGAACACTTTTTACCTATTCGTTGCTGAATTATGAAATTATGCAGCTATAAAAATTAAAATCTGCACCCTGCTGAATGTATATTATAATGAATCAAATTTGACATTTTGACATGATACATATGTTTATTAGACTGAGAGGCAACGTTTTAAGTTGCTTTGTTGATAAATGTGACGTCTCATTGGAAATTGCAAGAACATGATTTTGCAGTACCTACAGATTATGTCAATAAACTTTTTGATAGAAATCTACTATATGTATTGTGGTTAAATTTAAAAGACGGAGAGTAAATATAACTGTACATATGTTTTTATATTAACGACATCAGTTGTGTTGTTTTCTTGAATCATTATGTACTTTATAACATTCTATGTTGTAGAAATCTAGACGTACATAATGTTTATGTTGTGTTAATTTTGTTGTAATCTGCTAAATATTACTTACGTTGAATAAAGATTATAACCAAATTCATGTGAAGTTTGCTCAGTGTTTGCCTCATTTAAAAATGAAGACAATTAATGTAAAAATGTGTTATTTTCATCAGCAGCACAATATTTTGAATTCCTAAAACACTCAATTATATAACATTTGTACAAAACCATTTAACAAAAATTTATTATTATACGCGTGACGTCACAATGATGCATTTGTCTTACTGTTAATTTCATCGTGCATTCATCGTCATTCATCAATTCATCTATACCAGTCTGAATTACTTGTTATGTTACAGGTCCCGGTCCTTAGAAAGATTATAAGGAGATTAGTTTAACGAAAACATATCCCTTTTCTGCTTATTGATGGGATAAGGTATGTCTTAATACAGGGATGTAACTATTGCATTTTTCTCTGGTCCAGCCTAACTAAGGGAAATTAGCGACTGATAAGCAATAGAATGCAACGACAAGAAACGCAATATAATTTCCCCACTAAATGTTTGATTTTCATGTCTTAAGCTAAATATATATGTATACGCACCAAATGTGATAATAACACATTCAACTATGCAAAAAAGGAAAAATATATAATGCAGTTTGTTTGTTTGTTTGTTTATTGGGTTTATCGTTCCACCAACAGTATTTCAGTTATCTGGAGACAGTGTTCACTTGATGCAGGTATAGTGCTGCCTTCACTATGTATAGCATGCCGTGAATACCTGGCATGGTATCACATCCAGTCACATTATCCTAACACCGGGCCAACCAGTCATGGAACTACCCTTATATTTGCTTGAGCGTTAGCGAGGGAGCTAAACCACTACCATTTTTTACGACTTTGGTATGTTGCGGCCCGGGATCGAACCTGGGGCCTCAAGTACCAGGAAAATAATGAAGTACACATTCTAAATAGCATGGCTGAAATTACCTAAATCAATGAGCATGAACTAAACAAATAAGATGTATACTTCCATAAGTGAATATAATAACAAGAGAAAGATTATCATGACCATAAATAAGGTCTGCAATTCATTATCAATATATATAAAACCGTAAAACCAAATATATAAATTAAAACGAACAGGTAACACGTGTGTATTCCCGTCAGAAATCGCGCCAAACAGTTGTTTATTAAAATATATGATTTAAAATGTCAAAAGCAGGCGGTCCGAATACAAACAACAGAACAGAACATGAATCTATTTTGACCAAGTCATATTACGCCCTGGTATAAACACAATTTAAACAAATCAAACATATTCATATAGTCAACAACTTCAATACTTAACATTTCAAGTTCAGTTCGAATCTAATTTAATTCTGATATTCATCAACCTGAATAATGACCGAAGATCAACGCATTGAGCGCCGTATTTTAATTGTTGATAGTCCAACATGGCACCATCTATAGGATTTTTCCAGGAACGTTAACATATAGACGCCTATCGGTGACACAAATTATGGTCGTCGTTGTTATGGTTGGTTGATGGTAATTGATTCGGTTGATATTTAATCATTAAGGTCAAAAGAAATATTCAACCCTAAATATGATATATTTGACTAGAACACACCGACGATCTTATTTTACATAAATAACCATGAAACGTAACGTTAAATTTTAAATAAAGAGTGCTTTTATAGTAAATGCACGTATGAGGAATATTGGTCAAAGATAAATTAAACTAAACATATGAGTCTGTGTTATGAAAACACTTGTTATATTTAAAAAAATTTATTGGTGAAGAAGTCGATCGATAGTGTCGTCGAGACAACATCTATATTAATACTTGTGGAAGGAAACACAATAATGTTAGGATTTTGAACAGAATCCTTTCACAGATTTACCAGTTCATTAAATTAAGTTATGTTCATTTTATTGCGGGTAGCATCTCACCAATCGACTGTTGAATTAATAAACACCTTATTCAGGAGGCATATTTATGCGTTGTTAGTTTGAGTTGTTTTCTAAAATTCGATGATTTCTTTGGTATTTTTTACATTGCACTGTTGACACTTTTGGCATATGACGTCATGAATTGTATGGCGTCATTAAATTGTTATTATTATATATCAGCGCTTGTGCTGTTTTATTTCAAATAACTCTCTCATTTGGAATTTTTTAGGTTGCCGAGGCTTTTATCTACTGTACATACTGTACATATATTGATAGTTTATTTTATTAGTTGTTTCACTTTGACGGGATATTTTTATTTACACTGTTTGATAAAAAAACTCCAGGAAGTGCGAGGTTGGAGCGCTCCACAAACCAGGTTTTAGCACCCCAGTCGGTCCTTTTGCCGACTGAGTGTTCCAAGACGGTAACTGATGTTTTTTTTTCTTTTTGTGTGTTATGCCTTGTCTCTGTGTTTTTGTCACATTTAATTTTACCCTGTTTGTCTTTGTTTACAGGTAGATTAAATTTTAATATCTGTGGAAATATTGATAGGACCTTTTCTTATTTACCTATTTCTTAAAAGTCGAACCTTATATCGCATATGAAAAATAAATAAATACATGACTATGAGTAAAATGCTTCATGCTTCAACGTAATAAGATAAAATCCTATTTCAAAGAAAATAAATTCGCTTACTATACCTTCACCAAACTGTCAATCCACTAAGCTAAACGTTCAATTACGTCTCAGGTAAGTAGTTATGTAATCAAAGGATTCTATTAACGAAAAACAATAGATATGTCGTATTTACTTTCAGATCTAGTTATGTGTCCATTGAAACTTTCCCGATTTCAGCATCTTCAAACAACTCTTGAATGGTCTAACTATATGTTAAAGTAAGTCTATCACAGTAAATACCTTTAAGAAAAATATTTCCACTGAATAAATACAAAGTAATAGATTTTATCGGGATCTTAAAAGTGACAAGATATATTTGAATCTATGTAAGCTGGAAAGATGCTTCTTAGTATAGCAGCTCCTAAAATGGTATGGATTCTACGTAGAAGTTTAACAAGTTTATTGCTAGTTTAATCTTAACACGTTTTTAATACTCGCTGGAACACACATACAAGCAATAAACGTTGCGGTAGGTAACAATGAATCCGTCGATCAATACGAACATGCGATATTCAATTGCACGTCTAACGCCAATGTAAAGATAAAACAGCAATGGGTGATAAATCTTAATGTTTAAGACAAAGACAGATTATATCTTAACATCTTGGTTTTTACTTTTTGAAATGTTTAGTCTCTGTGTTTTTGTCACTTTAAAATTTACTCTTTATACATTTGTCTAGAGGTAGTTCAAAATCTAAAAAATCTCTGGTAATTCTGGTAAGACCTTTATATTTTTTTTCTTATTCTTATTTATTCTCATAAACTTAAAAGCCTACACAATTTCAGAAAAATAACACATTCAACAGTTAGTGGAAAAGTGGTAGCAAGTCCTAACCTTTTTTTATAAAAAACATTAATAAAAGAATTAAACATAACACAAAGAAAATTTTGAAAATAGCTTCTTAAATATGAAATTTAATATTACGATCCATTTTGCATGGAGGCAGCTGAAGGAAAATTAAATTGGAGCAGGATGATATGCACACTCAAAAAACAAATGTTTCAATGATGTACTTATTCTAACGTTTTACAATAAACAAATGCATGATAATATATTTATTTGTTGTCTTATCACTCGGGTCATAAGACTGAATATCGGACATACCCATGAAATCAACACATTCGTGTTTTAAAAATGTCATTTGTCATTTGTTGAAACAATATATTAAGATATATTAAGAGGACAATGATGTGCATCACATTATTTGGACAGGTGCTTCCTGGTGTGTTTGTTTGTGCGCGAGGGCTTGATTTTGTTTTCAGCTATCGCTGTATAAGCAAACTGGATGCTTTTTTTGGTGAAGTTAATAAACGATGTGTCAAACATGAATAATAACTGCTAAATTATGAAAAAGATTGATAGAGTTTGAAGTGCTAATTAGTCTAATTTTTAATGAAAGCCATTCGGTAAATGGTATTAAACAGGACGCTTGATCAGCAATTGACCGGAACTTTATGACATTTATAAAATTTGGCTTTAAGTCTTTATGCAAACCGATATAATCAATGAAATGAAATCAGCGTTTGTTTCGTTTAAACTGAAATGTATGTTTACAGTATGCAATTACCCTTTTTTACGAATAAGTATTTATCAGTATTATTATAATAAGATTATATAATATATAATTATATGTTATAATCTTTGGAAAACTATTTAAATATATTTACAGTTAATCTGCATTTAAGGAACCGGTTTATAAGATACAGACATATTAAGAACACATATTATTTATAATTGTACACTGGAAATTTATGTTGGAGATATTTTTAACTTTGATGAAGCTTTTAGATTAAACCTGAAACCTAAATGTCATCTGTGTAAGATTTTGAACGAAACACTAAACGGTTCATACTTTATTGAATATCCTTTAAAGTTAAAGATGTCTTAAATAATGTTGTTTTGAATATTTTTATGTGAAACATAGTTTCTTAGTTAGTGTATGATTCAGGTAATACAAGGAAATATGCGCAGTGAACTCATTTATGTTACAAGACACATGATTAGTTATTGTTACTTAATACGAACTTAAGTGTCATTTACGAACCATAACAATGTCTAGTTTAATCTTAACATCAATGACTGTCTTGTGTATATTTTCTACAAACATTATCACATCAACTGTTCTGAAAAGAGTTTTCACATATTATTAGGCAAAACCAAAAAAAGATACAATAAACACACTATAACTGCTCTAACGACTCTTAATGACTTTTGAACCCTAATTTTGATCATATGTCACAATATGGAGAGTGCTGAGGCTGTTGATTGCTTGTTCCGTATGCAACTTATACACTACATGTATTTAAAGACAATGCCAAGTTTTAACAATTTTTTATGCATTGCCGCAAAAATACTGACATTGATCCGTTAATGAACCTCAAATGACAGGTAGATCCTTACGGCAATGTCATCTTTTTAACCCTGTCATATTTGGGTTACTTGTTAAGCGTGTTTTCAAATACTGGTCTATAAACTGGTTATTAATAAAAGAAAACAATTCCACCTGTTAAACAATATTGGTACTTTTCATATACGTGTCACTCTTTAAACTCGATCTATGGAAGATTCAAAATATATAACGGATTCCACTATAACTAATAAATCAACATTTTATACAGTGGTTACACGAACTTCTGCCATTCAAAGACAGAAATGTTAAAATATATATTAACACATATATGTTGCATCTTATATACATCTTAGCTAGAAAACTTAGCTTTTCAAAGACTTTCTTGTCCAAAGAATTTACAAAGAGCACATGCGTGCAATCAACACAGATAAATATTATGTTTTGTCAAAGCACAAGGTTTTCTACCAGATATTTGTAAATTTTAAATTAATCCGAAAATATCTTGAGAAAACCAATTTAAGGGCAATATACATGTTGCGCTGTTTGAAAGTAAGTCTTCTATGCTTCAGAGGTGCTGAGATATTTTTTTCAAACGACGGCGTTCTGCTACAATTGGACGCTGAGGGCTCCATTTGAATATCAGCTGGAAGGAAAAATAGTATATACAGTTTTCACCAAGACATAGTTTATTTTGTATAATTGATTAATTTAAATTAATCAAAATTAATTTTGAATTTTATATTGCACCTTTAGTCAATACATATATTCTCTTATATTATAATTCAGTGATTGCGACTCGATTTATATAATTAATAATACCATATAATTAATGTATTATTGAGCTTTGCACATGTTTGCATTCAGTTTACTAACATTGGAACACGAAGTGCCATGACTTTTACATGCATTGGGTGTTTAAATTACATAGACGAACACGCGAAATTTTTATTATAACTGAATGATGGATTTGCTCATAAAGTGAACGAAACAGCCATAATGCTTTTAGATTTAAAATATTTAATACACTGCTCAGAAAACAGCTACAACATTAAAACAAATTAAGCAACCACGCATTTTATCATTTTTAGAATAAAATATGTCAAACTAAGCTCATGTATTAGAGGCATCACAGCGGACACGTGTTATCAAAATCTGCAATTACAAAGAGGCGCAAGTTTCTATGGAATTGTTGTATTGTTTGTTATGCCATAAATGTTTTGATGAAACATAATTTCTCGGATCATTTACTGGCAGACAATTTTTTTATGATTCATAAGATATGAGATATGCAATTACAAAGAGGCGCAAGTTTCTATGGAACAATATTCAATTGTTGTATTGTTTGTTATGCCATAAATGTTTTGATGAAAAATAATTACTCGGATCATTTACTGGCAGACAAGTTTTATGATTCATGAGATATGTCTATTTGATATTCGATAGGATACTTAATATATTAATGTTGTTATACTCCTCAATCGTTAAGATGTTGATAAAAAACTGGCACGTGATACATCAAGCGATGTTCTTGTTCACTTGTTACTAACTAACTAAGCAATAAAGCAATCAATATTATTTTTTTCATAAATAGTAAAATACACTTTAAATTACATTTAAAATGTAATGTGTTTATACGCATTATAATGTGACTATTTACATGAAGAGAAAAAAACCCCACAACATTACCTTAAAGAAGCATATCAATAATATAAATTCAATATAGCTACTTTAAAAACTGAAAAACAGCTTTCTTAATTTGGAAAAAAAATCTTAAAACACTAATGAACTGATTATAGCCATATATCGATAACTGTGTACTGTCACTTATTTACAAATAATTATCAACTTGAACGCTAGTTCTATGTTCTATCACTGCTGCTTGTACTACACAAATTGTCACTATATAAAGTGACAACTTTTTTTGTAATCTTAACATCATCAATATTATTAACAACAGTATAATTGTCTATTACTTATAAAAGACATACTGCCTTTGACAGTAAAATCCATCTGACAGTATCATACCTACATGACCTTGTCATATCTTCATATTAAAGCTGGTAAGATGAAATATGTATGGACACAATAAGCCGAGGATAATATGGGTATTATTGATACGGGACAATATCCCTCTTTGTTGTGATGGTAAAACAATGTAAGGTGTGTCATACCATTGTCCTGGTTGAACAAGCGCTATGGACGATTCAGCCTTTACACACATGGCCGTACAGTCGCGACTGTTAATTCAGTATTGCCAAAAGTGTGGTAACGTTCAAATGTACGTTTTTTCTTTATGTATGATTAGTTGCTGCAAAGTTATGACCATTACATTGTGTAAATTGTTTAAATTTCATTCTATTTATATCTTTTTAAACAGAATATTTTCTTAGATGCTTTACTTACGATGCTCCAACTATAAGTTGTCTCTTTTAATGGGATATTTTTGTTTAAACTGTCTTTGAAGACAACTGTAAGAAAATATAATGATGGAGCTTTGTAAGTCGGTTTTAGTTCCCCAGTGAGCCATCTTACCGATTTGGCAGTCTCATGACAAATGCGAATTGTTTTGATAATTTGTTTAATGCGAGTTTTCATTCTAAAATGTGTTGAAAATATCTAAGGGTCATATTTACTTGTTTAAGCCATCTAAATAGTGCCTGGAGCAATATACGTGATGGAAAGCATAATTATGTATACGACCATGAATAAATTTGATTTTTAAAAGAACGTTTCCTTGAATTTTGCAGATAAAACATTTTGATTCTTTACAAACATGCCACATTATTTTTCTTTTAATACGTTTTGATGCTAAGTGGAACCTTATTATGGATTTACAAGAAAGGATATTTTTTCCTTGCATCCTCATGCTTTAGTAAATGTGTTTTACTTTATCGTTTTCCATGGGGTTTAATTAGTTTACACGATCGTCAAAAGTGTACAAACGTATTAGCTATGTAGATACGTGAACGTGCACGAGGTATGACTTTTGTTCAAAAGCCTTGTCAATTAAAAAATCAGTGAGCAATTTGAAAAAGATGCCGTTTGATTTGCTAAATTTCATTATATATAGTGATATGTAAACAGTACCATTATCTATTTAAAAAGCATCTTCTTTCTTAATATTCAATTGTGCCTTGTGACAAAATGGAGGAGTTTTCTTTATATTTATATTATTTGCAATTGTTCCTGTTAGTTATTTAAAAGTTTATTCGACAGGAGAATATTTTTTAGGTATTAAAAAATAAACGTTGATCGGACGATCTTGAAATGAAAAAGTTCTCTATCCGAAGCACCAAAATTAATAGCAAATGTTAACTTAAAAAAGAAAATCATTACAGTGAAAAATATTCTGCATCCTCTCGCAAGTTGTTTATGAGAAATTAAATGTCTTTTGAAACGAAGCAAATATACATACGACGAAAACAAAATTATAGCCACTTTATCATTTTGAATGATGTCCAATAAAAAGTACATAACTATTTAAACTGTAGTTAACTTTAAGCTGTTTCGAGATAAAGTCTGATAAGATATTGTTAGGATAAGTGATTGACATTCATTATATAGATTGTGCCAGTTAAAACTGAATTTGTCAAATCTGAAAGCTTCTCAGAAGTAAAATATTTTCTTATTTCATAACAAGTTCTGCAATTTATTTTATCATATTGGTGTACATACGCGCAATTAAATGAACATTGTGTGCAAACAGAGGTCAAATTGATTACATGTCAGAGGTAGGTTTGGTGAAATGCATTTTGTTCGGTTGGAACACGTCTTGTGCTACTGAAGGGAAACACGACAAGTAAAGAAAGTGAGACTGATTGCTTCCGAAAAATACTCGTAGAAAACTCAATAGCTCCCATGCGCCTTGTATTGCCTAAAAAAAGGACTCCCGAAAAAGAAATGTTTTTTGGCAAAACATGTATAAATTGTATTGTCAAGATAATTTAACACTCTCTTAAGCAAAAGCTAACACTCGTTAATATTATATTTTTAAAAACTTTCTTGAATATGTCAGATAAAGTAAATCCGCGGGGAAACTAAAAGCTTTTTTCTAATTATATTCGAAAGGTAAATAACAAAATGTTATGTTTTCCATTATAACCAAGTGTAGATTGTCATTTTATCTCAGATTTCAAAGGTGTTACTCAGTGCAATAATGTAAATACATCACCTTCGAGCTGTCTAAGACATCTTATTTCATAGATGCGATTGTATCAGAATGTTATTAGTTTTAAACAGGAATGTACATTAGCGGCAAAAACACTAAGCTATAAATTGTATGTGCAAAAAGTTCATACGTTCATAAAGAAAGTAACAAGTCAAAGTCGATTCCGATAACAAGTAACTTTTATCTTTCCTTAACCGCGTCTCTGTGCGATGTCGATTAAGAACAGTTCTTTTTCTGCATTTTTATGCTTTTGTCAAAAATGACCTTAATAGTTTTTGCAAAAAGAATGTTATATGTGTATTTTTGTTCATCGAAATGTGACAATAAAACAGCAATTTACATTACCAAAAGGCAACTATAATCTATCTTGTTCTTATAAAATTTGGGTAAATATCATATTCAATGCATTTATGTGATGAAGTTAATGTCAGACAAAATTTAAAAAAAAGTTACTTGATAAAATCCCGGAACAAACATACCGGAACAAAATTATAGTTAGTCAATGAGAATTATCGTTAGCATAAAAGCTGGGTCTTTAGAGTCGTCTTTTCCTACTAGATGTATGCCATCTTGTATTAAATCTGGGTTTAAATAAACCCTTTGTCTCAGTTATGTAAGTTTAATCTTCCTGATTTAGATGTGAATGAAATTAAAAGAGTCTTTGCTTAGAAAGCATACTACTGATTCAAACAAAACTTATGTACTGATTATAATACGGTCCTCTTTTTATAATTTTTGCTTACGTATCTTGATTCGGCAAGCCGAACGTCTACAAAACCACTGGCACAGTAAACGTCAAATGGTATTCCCGTGCATGCACGGCTTGATTATGTTCTTGTGTATTTAATGCAATAATCTTTTAAAGAGCATTTACACACGTATGCTCCTGCTGTTTTTATGACATATGCACGGAAATGTTTGTTCAGTATCAGTACTAACCTCTTACCTCTTACAATACTCGAGAGATTTGAGGGGTAAGAGTTACGTTCAATAGGAGGAATAGCCCATTCGATTAATTTGTTGCTGATAAAAATAACTTCAACATGTAAATATTTTGTAATGATAAAAAAGGGCAGTTAATGAACGTGTAGACAGTGGCAGAGACCGGTACAACGACAACAACGTGTGATTATATGGATTAGGATAATATCTTATAAGGAAGTATGGATTGCAAAAGAAGCCTGATTTGTCTATATGTAGTTGAAATATTATGATGGTGTGCTTTATTGTCGATGTTTCTATGTTTTCAATGGCGGATGTTATGAAGTTAAGGAGAGTAAACTAGAACATTGATAACACTTTCCCTAATATCAACGTTTATCCGATAGTAAGTGTATGTATTAGGAAAAAAAGACAAGTTCAACCCTGTTCATCGTGTAAGCTAACGTAAAAACAATATTAAAATATGCAAACAAACTGGTGTCTGTTTCGAATTAAGTGGTTAAATACATCGTTTGGAACTTATCAGATTATTTTATTCAAACTTATAAAATTTTTTAAATGTCTTATAAAGTAATGTTTCAGTTGTACTTAATGGTTTGAGGGGAACCGCTTTATATCAATTGAACAGTACGACAAACAAAATGAGATTGTAAAATATCATATAACCATATTGTTTATCGGGCTCTTGTGTTCCTCAACGTCCAGGTACTCTATCAGGCGTACCCGTCATTCTTAACAATTGAACTATTTATTGATATCCGTAGACTACTTTTGTTTGACGTAAGACAAACAGTGGGCCTTTCAGTCTAATGATTGATGGGACGTTAAGTAGTTTAATGATATAAACTGATACAGCATGGAATCTTGTAGTATCAGAGGGCACGCAGTAAACAATCAATCATATATTTATGACGGGTACAAGTGTGCACCGGAATTAAAGTCTTTACATTGAAACACGTGTTCATGTGGATATTGTGTCAAACTTCATGTTAATGCAAAGCTGTCAGAAGTCGCTGAAAAAAGGTTGAAGCGAAATTTGAAGTTAACATGAGAAACACTGTTAAGAATGAGTCACACTACACTGGATGGCGCGATCAGACGGCCAGCAAATCTACGAGTAATTGCTTACATTTCTTTCCTTCCACTAAACCTGTAAGTTGTCCAGTGATGTCCGCCGAAGTTATATATTTATAGGTAGTTAGGTAGTTATTTATAACCCTGTTTACACCACGGAACAAATACACCGGATCATTCCTTCGTTGTCCGGTGGTGTCCGTCGAATCCGGTAGTTATTTATAACCTGTTTACACCACGGAACAAATACACCGGATCATCCCTTCGTTGTCCGGTGGTGTCCGCCGAATCCGGTAGTTAGTTATAACCTGTTTACACCACGGAACAAATACACCGGATCATCCCTTCGTTGTCCGGTGGTGTCCGCCGAATCCGGTAGTTAGTTATAACCTGTTTACACCACGGAACAAATACACCGGATCATCCCTTCGTTGTCCGGTGGTGTCCGTCGAATCCGGTAGTTAGTTATAACCTGTTTACACCACGGAACAAATACACCGGATCATCCCTTCGTTGTCCGGTGGTGTCCGTCGAATCCGGTAGTTAGTTATAACCTGTTTACACCACGGAACAAATACACCGGATCATCCCTTCGTTGTCCGGTGGTGTCCGTCGAATCCGGTAGTTAGTTATAACCTGTTTACACCATGGAACAAATACACCGGATAATTTCTTCGTTGTCCGGTGGTGTCCGTCGAATCCGGTAGTTAGTTATGACCATATTTACACCACGGAACAAATACACCGGATCATCCCTTAGTAGTCCGGTGGTTATCCGAAATTTGCCTTTTCATTTAAACGCGTTTTGAATAGATATAATAGTAAAACGTAAGGTTAATGAAAAGCTGTTAGAAGTCTTTAAAATCAATATTTAAAAAAATAACATAGACCAGAATAAAGTTCATAAACATAGCAAAGCTTTCATCTTCTTTTGTTGTAGAAAGGTATTTGTAAGAGTATGTATAGATAACGAGGTTAATGCGTGTTCAATGTCACCAGGCTTTATTAGTAAGAGTATGTATAAATAATTAGGTAAGGGCGTGTTCAATGTCACTAGGCTTAATTAGTAAGAGTATGTACATATAATTAGGTAAGGGCGTGTTCAATGTCAGTAGGCTTAATTAGTAAGAGTATGTACACATAACTAGGTAAGGGCGTGTTCAATGCCACTAGGCTTAATTAGTAAGAGTATGTACACATAACTAAGTAAGGGCGTGTTCAATGTCACTTGGCTTAATTAGTAAGGGTATGTACACATAACTAGGTAAGGGCGTGTTCAATGTCACTAGGCTTAATTAGTAAGAGTATGTACACATAACTAAATAAGGGCGTGTTCAATGTCACTTGGCTTAATTAGTAAGAGTATGTACACATAACTAGGTAAGGGCGTGTTCAATGTCACTAGGCTCTATTAGTAAGTGTATGCACAAATAACTAGGTCATGCGTGTTCAATGTCACAGGTTTTTTTTAGTAAGCGTATGCACAAATAACTAGGTCATGCGTGTTCAGTGTCACGAGGCTTTATTAGTAATCGTATGTACACATAACTAGGTAAGGGCGTGTTCAATGTCAATAGACTCTATTACTAAGTGTATGTGCAAATAACTAGGTCATGCGTGTTCAGTGTCACGGGTTTTATTAGTAAGCGTTTGCACAAATAACTAGGTCATGCGTGTTCAGTGACACGAGGCTTTATTAGTAATAGTATGTACACATAACTAGATAAGGGCGTGTTCAATGCCAAAAGGCTTTATTAGTATGAGTATGTACACATAACTTTATAAGGGCGTCTTCAATGTCACAAGGCTTTATTAGTAAGAGATTGTTCAAATAACTTGGTAATGCGTGTTCAGTGTCTCAAAATTGATTTTCAATACGTGTCTGAAAGGTATTTTAGTCGTTTATGTATTTCAAGCCACCTTCCATCGAACCACCTTCCAGTGTCAGGTGGCAGGTCTAATAAGTAACTGCTTAAGAAGCTGTCCTGATTTAATGATGGTTGTCAGGTGAATATATAGATCAACATGCTGAACTGTATTTCAACGACTTCAGATTCAAGACATTCAGACGTGTTATATCTGTGATAATAAACTGATGTGAAAACATTTGAACTAGGAGGGGGAGAGGGGCATATTTAGAGAAATAATAAAATAATAATATAAAATCTAAAAACAAAATCAAAACCCTAAAAAAATACAGATAAGTAATTAATTATTTATCAATAACTGAACTATGTGCTCAATAACACAAGTTATCGAAATAATCGATACCAGTATATCCTTTTGTCAATGACAATGGTCACCTCATATCATTTTTATTGTTGATAGTGAATGTATTATCTACTTTGTTCAAATTTCATAATGGCAGGGATCTGCAACGAAATCTTCAATCATGACAGTTTGATCCCTTTAACAAAACATACCTCCATCACCCTGACATATCTTCATATCATATATCATAAACATGACACACGTGTGTACACAAAGTCGTGGATAATCCTGAGATTAAGATTCGTGACAACAACTCTCTCTGTATTATAAACCAACATTAAACCCATCTTGTCTTTTATGGGGACACAAACAATTTGCCAGCACCAGACTAAAGGACCAGTCTTTTAAAAGCGTTCAAAGGATTATGGGCATAAACAACCAGTCTGTTTCCAAGCGCTCAAAGGATTATTGGCACAAACAACCAGTATGTGTCAAAGCGCTCAAAAGATTATGGGCACAAACAACCAGTCTGTGTGAAAGTGCTCAAAGGATTATGGGCACAAACAACCAGTCTGTGTGAAAGCGCCCAAAAGATTATGGGCACAAACAACCAGTCTGCTTGTGAAAGCGCTCAAAAGATTATTGGCACAAACAACCAGTATGTGTCAAAGCGCTCAAAAGATTATGGGCACAAACAACCAGTATGTGTCAAAGCGCTCAAAAGATTATTGGCACAAACAACCAGTATGTGTCAAAGCGCTCAAAAGATTATGGGCACAAACAACCAGTATGTGTCAAAGCGCTCAAAAGAATATTGGCACAAACAACCAGTATGTGTCAAAGCGCTCAAAAGATTATGGGCACAAACAACCAGTCTGCTTGTGAAAGCGCTCAAAAGATTATTGGCACAAACAACCAGCATGTGTCAAAGCGCTCAAAAGATTATGGGCACAAACAACCAGTCTGTGTGAAAGTGCTCAAAGGATTATGGGCACAAACAACCAGTCTGTGTGAAAGCGCTCAAAAGATTTTTTGGCGCAAACAACCAGTATGTGTCAAAGCGCTCAAAAGATAATGGGCACAAACAACCAGTCTGTGTGAAAGCGCTCAAAAGATTATGGGCACAAACAACCAGTCTGCTTGTGAAAGCGCCCAAAGGATTATGGGCACAAACAATCAGTCTGCTGCGTGAAAGCGCTCAAAGGATTATGGCACAAACAACCAGTCTGCTTGTGAAAGCGCCCAAAGGATTATGGGCACAAACAATCAGTCTGCTGCGTGAAAGCGCTCAAAGGATTATAGGCATAAACAACCAGTCTGCTGTGTGAAAGCGCTCAAAGGATTATGGGTAAAAACAACAAGACTGTGTGAAAGCGCTCAAAGGATTATGGGCACAAACATCCAGTCTGTGTGAAAGCCCAAAAGATTATGGACACAAACAACCAGTCTGTGTGAACACGCTCAAAGGATGATAGGCACAAACAACCAGTTTGTGTGAACACGCTCAAAGGATGGTAGCACAAACAACCACTTTGTGTGAACACGCTCAAAGGATGATAGGCACAAACAACCAGTCTGTGTGAAAGCACTTAAAGGATTATCGGCACGGACTACTTACAAACATTTCTGATAATAAAACGTATGACATTGTAGAACATAACAAATGAAGAGAATTGGTTATCCATTCTAAATGAGGTGAAATATATACTTTTTGAACAATATTTTTATTCCTTGAAAAGAAGTATAATTATGTTTTTATAAATATTATCAAGACTGTGCTTTTTTAAATACATTGCAGCGACCATTTATGATCATTATAGCAACGTCCAACCTTTTGGTGGAGGAAGACCCCAGACACATTAGGTCCTTCGCCCCGAACGGGACTCGAACCCACGCGGTGAGAGGCTAAGCAGTCAGAGGAGTTACAAATCGGCGACTCTACCACTACGACACGGGCTCCCCTAGACCGTGCTTGAATATGAAATATCAATTTATTATTTACTTTCAATAAAAATCTGTTTTATTTTTGTGTGTTCGAAACCACTGTCAAATAGAACAATGTTCCATTTCAATTAATATTACGTCATGATAAAGCCTTTGATAAGTAAATATTACAGGGCGATGTTTTCCAAATTGTATGTTAATTATCAATTGTTATGCGAGATTTTCTTTGTCATAAGTAAATTGCGTCTGCTTAACGCAAGATTCTGTGCTTATAAATGATAATTCACTAATTCTATTTTGTTCTAACGGTTTAAAACTTTACCAGATTAATTTTGGGGGATCAGTGAGCATGCGGTGAACCATCAGTCATTCCGTTTATGACGAGTCAGTTGTGCACTGGAATTTGATGGATATTTAAAATTCGTCTTTATATAGATTAATATGAGTTATTTCGAGGTCTTTAAACGTCTATGAAGGGATGTTAAATTGATATTATAAGCCACCCCGGTTGAATGGGCGCATTATACGAATTCTAAACATTCAGCCACATTTATAATAGTTCAATTGTTACATATGAAAAAACAATGGATATCTTTGCATGTTTATTAAAGTTGCATTAAGTCAATTACAACATATTTTTGGCGTGTGAAATATCTGTCGGATAAAATTGTTTCATTATTTTAATAACTAAGGGATATTTTGTTATCTTATATCATGGATAAACTATATACTTATAGGTAACTTTTTTTTTAAAAATGACTTCGTGCCTAGCTGATATAGTGTATACACTCTTATGCTTTTGATTTAGTTCATACCATCCGGACACTGATATTTATTGTGTTAAATAAACGATTAGGATTTGACTCTCAATGTGAGTAATAATTGATATGTCTGCCTGGTCTTAATATCAAAATAAAATGATGTTATATTACGTTTGGTGAATTAAGTTGCTTGCAGTTCGGTATAAAATGGAAGACTTTGTATTAATTTTCTTTTGTTCAAATTAATTTAATTGATACTTATGAACTGTTATTTTATTACCTCTCTGTAACATAAACAGTCGATATTTAATATAGGACAAACTTTTTAATTGCCAATATATGTATTGCCTTCACATTAACGACTGTGCTGTCATAATTATTTATATATCAAGAGTCTAAAGCTCAGTAGGTCAAAGGTGCATTTAACATTAATGCGCTGTCTTATTTGACGTACACGCGTCAACTGTTGGGTTTAAACACGTGCAGACACGTGCAGTGACTAAGATTGGGGCCATGTAAGCCACGTGTATTCATCAGAACACAGATAACATGTGTTTGTTTGGAATGCAGGATAAGATTCCCTCTGTTTTAACGAGCTTTATCCAGATAATCTTTGAGGAAGTAACGCCGTATTAGCAAAGTCCCAAAGTTGTAATTTACTATGGAAAAAATGTAATGTGCCTATTGTGGAGACCGTGTAATTACAAAAATATAGAAAGGTGCATACTCATTCAGTGGCAGAATGTTTTATTAATATCTATAAATACGTTAAATTATCTTAATTAATCTTAAAACCTTATTATTCTTTTTACATAATTGGCATGACCTACCTGATGTACTAATTGAAAGACATGCAGGAAACATGCATACGTATGTTAACTCAATTCTTTCAATTTCATTTTATCATCAACCTGTCGGTTTTTAAATTGAATCTCTAGTAAAACGTATTTTTAAAAGCATGCTTATCAATTTGAGTTACCTTTTTTTCGCCAGGTGGCAGGTGTAAGATAACAACATATATAACACATGATCTGCTGTCTAAGGCTAGTGTTGGTTTTTAATTTTAATTTCAATTTTAAAGGTGCATCATTTCGGTTTTCTGATCGATTCATTCAGACGTGGTATTTCCTTTTTCACAGACACCTGCAAGGAATGGAGAAGTTTAACACCCTAACGACAACAAATTTGACTAATGTCAATAATCGATGCTGTCAGGTTTTCAGTGAAATGAGCGTCTAGTATCCATAGCATATATATACTTGGGTTAACAGACTGCGTACCTAAGTATATAAAACATATGAAATAGTACACATGTATATGTTTTTTGTGTGATTTTTTGTCGTAATTGTAACACGCCGTTTCTAAATACTTCTCTAGTAAATGAACCTAGACGAATTGGAAAAGGTGCCACTGACAAGCCGCGATAAAATACATCTCATTATGGCCTACTAAAATTGTATTCATTTATGTCATAGATCGTGATTGGTATTTAAAAGTCACAGATTTGCATTTGGCGTTCATGTGGATACCTTGGTCCTGTGTCTTTTCAATTTTTGTATATGTTGCAATGCTCATAGGACTTTGTCTTATATATTCTTATTATTGACACGGAATGGACAAATTCAATTAATACAGTAACACCTATTTGAGAAATATTCGAATTACTTATAAAATCGGATTCTTAAAAATATCTTATCACTGTTGGAAATGACAGTTAAATTCATAAAATGTTTATTGAGAAGAAAAGGAAATGCCGCTTAAAAACCCACAACGACTCCAAAGGAACCACATGCTTTTCAATAACTTACTCCGATCAGTGTTGTTATTTAAATACTGCAGTTTTAAATGTATCCGCATTCTTGTGTAGAAACTAAAAGATGATTAAACAAGTAGATTATCAGCTTTAATGCTTAACCTTCCAAACGCAATCTTTTTTTCATTTTTAATCAACTTATGGAGTCATTCTGGTACAATAACGTGTAAATTATTCTCCTAAGTGCATTTCTTAAAGTATGCCACTTAAATAGCTTTACTGAATGACATTAAACAGATTGTTTCAAAATTAAAATCGCGATTTTTTCCAGAACAGCAGATGCATTGCTAACACGTTAAAAGATTGTTAATATATGCGTATACTCATTTATGAGTGTAATTACGTATTTGAAGCAGAAAGCACCGAACATTTACTGTTGTGATAGTGTATGTAATTTACCGTGACAAACTAATGAGAAAAGAAAGAATAGTAAACTTTTAAACAATAACATATTGCCACGTCTAAATAAATATGCTGTACATTATATGAACATGGAAAGCAATTAAAAGTGCATTCTTATCGAAAACATGTGTCTTTCTGAAAAAGGTTTTCTTCTCGAATAATATTTACTAATATACATTTTTATTTTCAATATGTGCCAAAATTCATTTGTTATTGACTTGACGGTGGCTTACCTATTCATAGAGATTGTAAATATAAGTTTAGCAAACGCATATTAATTTCTCAAACGTAAAAAATACTTAGACAGACAAATAATAATTAAATAACACAATGAATGCTTTTGGGGTCAGTCGCAAGAAAAATGCTATTTTTACAGAAGACGAATGTATTATTGTATATCCTACCATCTCTGTAAGTATCGGTTGATATAACCCGTGTGATAAAGATGAGCTTTATCAACCGCTATTCGCGCACCTGCTCTAAGCCGGACTACTTTTTTGACGAAACGATCAGGAATGTTTGCGAGAACGAAACTCGTAATTATGCTTGTGGTCACCACAGAAATGTCCATAATATAAAGATTGGTTGAATAGAGCAAACGAGGCTATTAAAAAGGCAGGGGATGAGAGCGGTTTCGATCTCTGTCCTGCAGTATTGAAAAATTAATTAGCTGCGTTTTAACCGACTGAGCTAACCGGACAGTTCAACTGGAATTTTCGAATTTTTATTTAACAATGATATAGAAAATTTAAAAACAATATATAAGACAAATGAAACATGTTTACGAATAGTTATAACATCAATAAAAGTATGAATTTGTAGTCGGCAAAAATTAAAACAACTTTAAAATGTTAGATTACGTGAGTCCCTGTTGTTTTGATGTTATTTGGTGTGACTTGAAAGAATGTGATGAAGAATCGTGTGAAAACCTAAGCAAACAACTGTTTATTAAGATAATAGTTTGACTTGCCTCGATGACAAACAAAATAATCCAACCTATCATTGGCGTGTATAATATGAGTTTGATATATGTGTGGACAATTATCGCTTCAAGCTGTTTTAGTGTGTATAAGGTTCGTTTTCATGGTATTTTATTTCACGCACATCTGACTGGTTATTCCACGTGCAGACCCACGTGGCGGGACTGTTGCCATTTTGGTTACGTGTCATCCGAACGCCATAAACGTGTGTTGTTGGATAAATATACTGGATAAGATTCACTCTATCTTAATAAGCATCATGCAGGTAACGCATGTAGCAAAAAAATGGACATAGAACGTGTGTTGAGGTCCGGTATCCTTTACATCACACGAAAACACATCACTTGTTTCTCAATGATTACTTGTTTTTAAGGCTTTGACTAACATTAACAATAACAATATACATTCACAGACATGTTGCTATGTAAATTTTACAGAAAAGATGTCTTGATACTGATTTAAAATATATCAATTTATTTCACAGAAACAAATATTTGTTTCCATGTTCCTGAAACTTTGTTCTGCAGTGTAAAAGACTTTAATGGTGACTTAATTGTATTTGCTACTAGTTCAGAAATAGTTGCAGAAAAAGAATATACATAACTGTTCTTTGGCTCAACATAATTTTGTTACCCCAATCATATTGCTAACAGTGTTTAAAAAAGATTTTAAAAGCTTATTTTCTTTCAATCTGATCCACCTTTCTATCTCACATGGCAGGTGCAAAAATAACAAAATGTGTAAAGTGATTTTCTATCTCAAGTTTTCGTTGCTTCCTCAAATGTATTCTGAGACGGCTGCACCTTAACACCTTTTTACTCTATTCATTCAACAGTGATTAGGTAACACATGCGAGTGAAAGGAATGATGAAATTAAACAGTTCGATGACAAGATGTCTGACTTTGTCAGTTATCAGTGCTGTCTGATACACAACAAGGAGGTGCCTCTGGAATTCCGAGCTTAAGCGCCTGGTTTAACAACTAGGATATGTGTCACTTATGTCACAGAATTAATCAGAACCATCGCTCAAAGGATGACAGAAGCTCTAGCGAAAATTGGCGTTGGAAATCTAACCAAAACGTCGCGAAATTGTATTGTTGACATTCTAAGATAGTTAGATGTGTTATACGCGTCTACATACCCACTATGTAGGCTGTGAAAATGACAAAAAAAAAAAAACCTTCTCTCTTAAGACAATTTACGTAGAAGAAAATATGACAAAGTCCTATAAACATTGAAACAAATTCCAAAATTTGGAAAAGGCTCTAGACAAAGGTATCCACATACAAAATTAAAAGCAAATCTGTGTGGTGAGTCATTTAACAAAAAGAGGAAACCAAACAGTTACCACCCTGTAGAATTGCAATGTACTTTCATGTATGCAAGATGTATAACATGAGTATTATGGTAAATGTAATAGATGAAATTTAAGTTTATGTTCTACTTAACATTCTGTGACATAGGAACATATTCATATAAAATGAGAAACAAAATAGAGAATAGGCGTATCTGTTCTCAAGTCTGTTTGATTTTAAATGCAATCAATTATGTAACTGTGATATTATTAAAAGTATTAAGAGCAAAAACAAACACCAAAAAAACTATCTAGTTATGTGTTTCTTTGTTTTAAATTTTCCTACGGTCACACATTTTTATTTCCTTAATACCAAACTCCAATTTGTTTTTTATTTTGTTTTGACGTATATAGCAGCGACGCATTTTTGGTCGTTATAGCGACTTTCCCCAAACAACAAACGAAAAAAAACGTAAATTCGATAATAAACTTTCTTGTACTCGAAGTTAAACTAAAAGACTTGCTTTAAACCCACAGATGAGGGTTTAACTCAATAGCAGGAGCTGGTTGGTCTTCCAGACATGTGATTGATGTACCGCTAAGTAGTAAATGGAAGATACTGATAACAGACTGAAATCGTCTAGGATCAGAGAACATGCGACGGACTATTAACAATGCCTTTTATGACAGGTAGAAGTACTGCTGTGGAATCTGATGGCTTTTAGTGTTAATGTAGAGATTTGGGTTAATGCGCTGTTGTCAAACGATGATAGAAATATGTTAAATGATGATGGTTTATTTAACAAAGAAAAGAAGGATGTCACAAACATCTTAACCATGTTGACAAGGTAGTTTCCCTTGTCTGTTTAAATATTTTGTCTATAGTCGTTACTTTAGCTTGCACTTATTCCTATCGACTGTCCACCACAATCACTACATTGTTATTTTGGCAGTAGTAACACATTCGGGAAATGCGCAGTGAATATTTTCTCCCAAAAGAACGAACATAAGATGTGTATTGGGATAAACTAATTGGTGCTTGTTTTGAACACGGTATCTTCCGATTTGTTTTCTAATATATTAACCACTAGTTAAAGGACGCTCTAGTTGCTTATTTTAAGACCCGATGAAATATTATTTAAGATACGGGTTCCAGACAATGACAGATGATGTGTTAAATATACAGAAAACATTACATTCATTTCTTAACGACATCGGCTCAAGGTGAAGCACCGTGTATCAACACCGGCAGCAACAAAGCAAAGTCGTAAAAATTTGTAGTGCAGACGCTACAGCAGACGTAAGTATAGTTCCACGACTGGTCGGTCCGGTGTTATGAATACGTATCTGGGAGTGGTATCCTGCCAGAGGAATATGACATGATATACATTGTGGAGGAATGACAAGATCTGCATTAATTGGGCACTGTCTTTGGATAACTAAAATAGTGTGGGACGATAAACACAACAAACACATTTAAAATAAGAGCAGTTATATAACGCTTTGTTGTGTTACGGTACCATAATTGTTTTGTGTTAGTATGCACATGTGTAAGCGAGAAACTGTTGCATGTTTTCGTTAACATAAAGTTACCTTATCCTTCGAAATAAACACATTATATGAAAATATTTACTTTTCGGTATCATAAATTTTGTCCTTACATTTATTTACTTCATAAATAAAATTAGAAAACATGATTTGCGGTGGTCCAGTCCACAGACTGCAAACTAATTATAAATATAAACGTCACCGAAATTAGAGAGAGTATCAGAGATGTCGTAAAACATTAATGCTCTACTTTATGTCGCTCAGTCGGGTAATGTAGAGACACGTGTAGTGACCTGCGACTGATGCCAGGTAGGTCAGGTGTGCTCATTAGAATGTCGATAACATGTGTTTTATTGAATTTATACACCAGGTATGAGTCAGACTATCATTTTATAATAAACATGTGTCAGGAAAATACGTTTGAGTGTGTTTGCAATTTCATTTGATCAAAATCAAAAGCAAGATCAATATAAACGAGATGATATAACATGTCTATCAACAAATCATTGTAACTTCGCATATTTATTTATCGATATGTGTGGTATCTTACTGCTCATGGATATATATTCTTGGTGATATTTGTATCAAATATGTCGTTTGGTTTAATACATAACTAATATGTCATTTCCTGAATTAATCTGCTAAATGGGTCGTTTTCTTTTTTTTAAAAAAAGTAGCTTTTAATTTTGAGCCACCCACTTTTGTTAGACGGCAGGTGCAAAATTGTTAAACTGTTGTAAATGTGATGTGTTGCCTCTTTCCAGGATAGTGTTGTTGCTTAATATATTTTTCACAGCCACGACTGCGTTTTAATGGCTTCCAGATCGATTCATTTTACCGAGTTGTTTCTGTAATCACAGACTGGTGAGATGATTTGAGATGTTGAACAGTCTGATGACAAGATGTCTGACTTGTGTCAATAATCAATTATGTATTAAAAGCATTATGTGCCTGGAATTCACGTGGTTTTATCGGGCGCGTATGTTGTTTTGATGAGTGTTGGTGGTATGTTAAAAATGTTTTAAGGAGTTATTTTATATTGAGCTCATATTTTTGTTCAATATCTTAAACGTTTAGTGTTTGATCTTCCAATTTGATGATTGTAGTGTAATATTTTAATTACAATGTATACAGATTTACCACAAGATTAATGAGAAATATTTATAAACAAATATAATATACGGTATTCATATTGATATATCGTGATTGATATCCGATAGATTTGAAAGTATTGTCAATTTCTATACATTATCATCTTTCAATGTATGCACAATGTTGTTTACATGGCTTTGTCAAAAGACTTCAATATTTCTCAGTAAGTGTACAGATCGTAAGTAAGAAACACGTTTTTCGTTGCAAATTACTCCACCAGTAGAGTAGCAAAACGTATTCAATATAAATATAATATATATAACCAATTTAATGGATGTAATTGTATTGAGTTGTTTTATATATGGCCGAAAAGAAACTATTTTATTAAGAAAAATGAGCGAGTAACTCGAGTGCTCTTTCAAAAAATGGTCGGGTACTTGAGTATTGATTTGATTACTTGTTGACATCCCTATCTTGAATGGGAGATCGGGACAGTTTAGTGTAATGACGATGGTAAGAGGGTGGGGACAGGGGGTTAATGTTCGCACATTCAATGCAGGACCACGTACATTCGGTATTCGTTACAAAATACTGCCATACTTTTCTTTTTGGCGGTAGCATGTTGATGACGATCTGGTGACGTAATAAATCATCGATTCGATGTAAACGTAGGCGCACAGAATGTTAATCCGCATTCGGAATATTCGGTTAATACAGCATTTGGGGAAACACTGATATTACGACTGCTCATCATTTTAACTTCCTGTAAATTGTAAACAAAACGACCAGTATATTTCACGATATCGAAAAAAATATAAATGAGAAAATAGTCAAAAGGTACATTCATCCGAAATTTGTTCGGTACTGAAACGACCAATACGCCTTTTATCTTTCTACTGTACATACTGTACATATGTTGTTTTATTACTAGTTATCATATATGTACATAAGTTCATTATATCTGTTTTAACTCCCGATGCAGGTGCTTACTGTTAGTTGTTTCACTTTGACGGGATATTTTTATTTACACTGTTTGTTTGATGGAAAAACCTTCAGGAAGTGCGAGGTTGGAGCGCTCCACAAACCAGGTTTAAGCACCCCAGTTGGCCCTTTTGCCGACTGACCGTTCCAAGCCGGAAACTGATGGTTTTTCTTTTTGTGTGTTATGTCTCGTCTCTGTGTTTTTTGTCACATTAACATTTACCTTGTTTGCCTTGGTCTGCAGGTAGATAAAATTAAAATATCTGTGGAAATTTTGATAGGACCTTTTCTTATTTACCTATTTTAACCGAATACTGCATACCGGCATATCTATCGATACGGGAACCGGTACTCAGCGATTATCAACAAACTAAAGACAAACTTAAATAATTAAAAGAAAAATGAATAATAAGAGGTATGCCGACCCGAGAGCTGATCTATATATCAACTTATGTATGGATTTTTTTTTCATTTTCCAAAGGTGAAAATCCGTAAAAAACAAAACAAAATGTACTTATTATAACTATGCACAATATTTCTCTTTTCACTGTTATCAAGCTGTTGTAAAAGTTGCGGGTGTTGATTATGACAACACGATTTTCTTCTTAGACCGGATCTTTCGCAAAAGATGTAAATATCAATTCATTTCTGATGTGTCGACGCATTATGCTTGTTGATACCAAAACAGTTATGAAAGATTATATATTTCTTTATTATTGAACAAGTTCACAATTCAGTCATTACGAAAATAAAATAATGTAAAAACACAAATATGCATTTAAATTGAAATAACCCCGTGATGAACTGAAGGCAAGTTTATCAAATTTACTAAACATATAAAATAAACTTAACCAAAACTAAATTGTAAAAACTAACACTTCGATCTATACAAGTATCTAAAGATATATGCTATATAATTACATAATTGTTCAAACCATTTTAGCATTCTTTCATACTTTCTAGCAACCCCATTAAAATGATGGGTATAATGATATCTTAATGAGTTAACAAAGTTATGCAGTTTATAAGATGTAAACAACTGAATTAAAACAAACAAAAAATTACAGATAGAGATTATGCTTATGAATATTTACTTAAACATTACATATAAATATATATTTAAAGGCACTGAAAATTGAAATGTGGCTTCACACTGTAATCACAGGGGGGGGGGGGGGGGGGTAATGGTTTGGGGAGGGTAGTGGGGGTGGGGTGCTGGTGGGGGTGGCGGGTGGGGGTGATACTAGAAGGCTGGACACAGCCTCAGGACCGGCCGCAATAGCTCAATTGGTAGAGCATCGGCTTGCGGATCGGGAGGTCGCGGGTTCAAACCCCGGCCGGGTCAAACCAAAGACTTTAAAGTTGGTAGAAGTAGCGTCCCTCTTAACGCTCGGGGCTAAGGGGACAACATTACGCCTGACTCGTCGGTGTCAGTATAATGGACCGGCCGGGTTCAGTCCCTTGGCACCTCATAAGTGTCTCTGTGCTATAATGGTAGAAATGTCGCTGCACAGTATCGGCAAAAATGCTGGCAAATCCCATCCCACAGCCTCATGCTGCAGTGGTATCAGTAAATGGGTGGGGATTAGAGTGTTACTAACCAATGGCAGTTCAGTAAGCCCATGTGCACCAAGTAGTACTAATTGTTCTAAGTCATCTCACTATAGCACCTCTGTGTACATTAAACTAATCAAGTGTCTAGCTGTGATCTCACAGTATGGTGTTATCTTTGCAGAGGGACTCTGCCATTTTCAACGCCTTTAAACTGCATAATGATTTTAGGACGTAAAATATATCTATACTTGACATGCCTCAAGACGTTGTAAATATTGTTTATATGACATCAAGGCGTCAGTGGCGTACTGATAACATGCGTAGTTTACGCAATGTTATATTGAATTGATTTTTAAAGTCATGTTATGAACCAACGGGACCCTAAATTCTAACATTCATTGAATATATGTTTTCTGTGCTTTGTAGTGATTTACGACAATAATTCTCACATTTTATCTAATCGCTTTGTTTGACGAAAGAAAAAGGTTATGTCTGCGAATCGTGTTCAAATTTAGCTGAAATATCATTTTGTCAGGATCAGGTTAATGATGGTCGAAGGCGAATTCGTCAGTTTGCAGCTCACGAAGCTCACAGTAATTTGGATCATCCTGCGGGTCTCTTAATTCCTCGTCAAGTTTTTCATAGTCTTCATTTACTCCGTTGGAAGGCTCTTGGATAGCTGAAACTTAAGACAAATAACATAAGTTTAAAATCTGCCCTTTACACCGATCAGCCGCCGTAGCCGTATGACCTTTTATTGAGATATGTCGGGTGTTTTGCAGGGATAAAAACATTGTACGAACAAAATGTTTATTAATAAATACGTTCTCAAAGATATCAATTAAACGTATCACCAACCCCTGTGTGAATTATTTTCTAAGGGTAGGTCACTCTGACAGAACATATTTTGGGCAGTAGCGATAATCGATAAATTGTATTGTTTTCTTCTCTTCTATTACTTCTTCTGCTCCATGATATCCATCCCTACGATATTATTTACATGCTTTCTACAACTATTTTTTCTCTCGCCAATTGTCTGATTGTTTGTTGTCGAATGTTCATCTTGCTAAAAATATGTATTTGTTTAGAGCAATAAAATATTGAATTGAATTGAATTGGTGTTTAACTGGCAGTTCACCATTTAATAAACCATACAGAGCGATACCTGCATTTCGAGTCAGCACAACCCGTCAAAACAAACTAGGTGTGATCAGAACAGACAGATTCTCAGACAGGTGCTATAACATTGTATCAGATGAAGTGAATGAACATAAAATAAACAAATAACAATGCAGTTAAGTGGAATTAAGATAGAAAGTGGAAACCATAGGGAATGAAATTAGGAAAAGTGGAGATGAAAATGCATCGTTTGTCATGAAGAAACACATAATCGAAACCGCAAAACCACGTGCCGCACACCCAAAGGACAACGTAGATAAGAAATTAAAAACTGTGTACAATCACTGCAGGAACTATAGCAAAGTATGTTTGAAGAAACAGAAATGTTATGAGACGACTGTTATTTTTAAACCTACCAGACCAAGAAAGATTATTAAACCTACCAAAACGAAAATGCTATAAGAAAGCATGTCAACATATTTAATCTTGAAATAGACTGAAAGGCAAAAAGAAATTTCAAAGTTGCAAAGAAAAGGGAAAACAAGAATGAAAAAAATCAAATAAGCGATCTGAACCAAGATGTACATTGTGATTATATTATAGGACTCGCCTTCTATCAAGAATGTACGTATTGCCAAAATATTTGAAATTGTGTTTGAAACTAAATATTTTTTTAATGTAAACGTTTATTTAAAGAGGACTGTGGCTAATTATAAGTACCATACTCGCTTCATTATCTATAACGCCAGATACCTGTTCTCTTCATCGGCAATATGCATTAAATCGTACAAGCCTAACATCAGCCTGTCTACAGTAAATCATTGTAGAAAACACTGTTGCAAGATACTTACGGATGCAGTTATCGTTATTGTTGCTATTGTTCGGTCGTCGTTTGATGTAAACCAGAAGGGCTACACTGACCACTGACATTATAGTTGCAAGTATACCGACACCGATAATGATGAAACGACACGACGAAATATTCCACGTACTAGTTCCTTCTTCCAAGCGGCTTTGTTGGTCTGATAGAAGCAAAGAGAACACAGTACATACATCAACCTTTTAGTTAAGATGTACATAAATATTTTTATCTGATTATTGCCAGACAATTGTTTGGCAAACATGTTATCTTCGGACTAAAAGGTTTTTGTTCCTTCGGGCACAGTTATCATGATATAGATGCTTTGTCTGAAAAGGTTATTAAAATCATGTAAATAAGGTAACAATTAGTTTTACAAAAACTAAACCTTATGAACTGAAATGTGTCTGAACTTACATTCGTGCTGTATCTTCAGGCCGTCTGAGCAAAGTGGCTCTTTGAGACTTTCATGTCGCAAGCAGCATTTAATGGATTCATCCTTCCAAAATTTTAGATTATTTATCGTAGCAGTACTGTGGTACCTCGGGCTTCTTATGCCACTCTCAATGTACGTTTTGTCAGTCTGTGTAACAGTTATTTTCATCTCTCCTACCTGGAAATACAGGTTGGGAGGGGGCCGACTGTTGTCTGACTTGCAAGAGATATTGGCTTGTTGACCCTCATTTAAGAGACCTACCCGCAGAATCGGTTGGTTCGGCATTCCTGCTTGAAGATGTACGAGTGTTGTGTGCAGTATTTTTATTGCAAAGGTTATTATAAGATTAGCAGTAGGATGTTGCTAACTTTGTTTACGACTCCAGTAGTGGTCAAAATTTGTTATATGACCAACATTCATTTAAAAGTTTTGGTAAGAAACCTGATTTAACATAAATTTAAAAGTCATTACTATTATTATGTGTGCGCATTAGATTTCCCTCAAAGGCAATTCTAAGTAATTACTGGCCGAATGGCTGCAATTTTATATTTTTGCGAGTGTTAAGGGATTCAAATAACTTCTCTCTCAATATAAACTTATACTCTTTAAAGATGATTTTTATAATAATTTGAGTAGGTAAGGTTTATAAACTTGATTTACCGGTTGCGCTCAGATTTCTATAATGGTAATACAGAATTACTCTAGTACATGCGTTGCAAATAATGTATTGCTTACTTAGCACATAAAGTTTGGACGTTACGTTCAGTGTCTGTGGAAGGCTCGAAGCTGACACTTGGCAAGTGACGTTGGCCATGTGGTTGTCATCTATAATTTGGCGTATAGTAGCAATATAACATCCACGTGACTGCCTGGTAGCTTTTGTCAAAGCCCTTGTCCCATCCAATGAGTCAAGATGTATGATAACACTTTCTTCGTCTTCCACGTTATTAAAACTGCACTCAACGTCCAGTTCATGGCCAATGTCAGCGTACAGACATTTGTCACAACCGGGAAAATAACTGGTTGGTGAGGTCAAGCGGACTTTCGCCTGAGGGTCTGAGGAGAAACGTAAAAAAAAAACAATAACGTGAAATTAAATATCTGTTTTAACCCATCTAATGACACAGCACATTTGTCAATTTTCGTCCACATCTGTATAAGATGCATTTGTTTATTAAGTTCCCTAACTTATGTTTATTAAGACAATCACAATTAGGGGTCTTTTGTTAACTATGCGTCGAACGACACCTGGAATACCATCTTTTTACAAATACTTTAAACCAATCCAACGTGATCTGAACTGGTATTAAAACATATCGGGAATAATAAAAAGAAAATAAATAATAACATATGAGTACCGCATTACAATATTAAAATCTGAAAAACATTACAACAAAACTGTGGCGAGACATTATATAAGTAGAGCAAACCAAACGGTTAAATGTTGTATGCTAGGTGTAAATTATAGGTCTAACACCGAACGATTGAATCGCAAGTGAACTAAGCAATTATGCTGACTTTATTCAATATATTATGTATAGTTTTCTATGTTTTGGCCGTTGGATTGAGCGTACACAAGGTGCACGTTCGTGAGAATGCATCTACGTATGTGTGCAAAGAACGAAAACCTACCTTGAAGTTGCAATTCCACATCACCACTCGAACAAATATAGGTACCCCGTTTGTCATTAACATTTACGTGATATTTGCCTAGGTCGCCGTCATCAGCTGCTTTGATCTCAATTTTAAAGGTGTCATTCAGTCGGCTGAAGAAGTATTCAGTTGATGACGCTGATATCACTCTGTACGACCTCTTGACCCCATCTTTCATAAAAAGCCATTCTACAACCACAGCATCTTCTGATTTGCCTTCCCCTAATTGAAAGACAATTGCTACATTCGTGTTCCTTAGTGCTGGCTGTGGTATCTTCAACATTCCACAAGGGTTGGTGACTTCGTCTTGAAATTATTAAATACATTATTATATATTTATGACGTAGATTCCAGTAATTAATGCATTTTATGTGTTAAGATGACGAGTCAAAATAATTCTCTCTGTACTGCGCTAAAAAGGCATATAGCAAAACTGTCTATTCTTAGAAGTAATTGACGAGTAAGGAAACAAAAGAATAAAATACCCAACCTTTGTTTTTCTTTCACAATAAAAGTTCGAGACGAGGTCAAAATAAAATATTACTTATATGAAATAAACAGGATATCAAAATACTTAATCCAAACATTACATATGTGTTGATTGTTTTAATAAAAGAATGCCTAAACATATTATTAATAGCATTGCAGTGAGTTATAAAAAAGACAAGCGACGTTTTGCATGAACAAATATAGCGCGAAAGAAAATGACATGGTATTTTAGAATCCTCACAGAGAGGATCAACATAAAACATCAAAATATTTTCAACGGATATTTTCGTACTTTGGACAGCCTATAAAGTAGTGCAATATCATATATCCAATGTATATAATGTGCAGTCAATATACACAAAACGGAAGGATATATATTTTAACTTAATAATCCGTTTAAGACATACGTTACCTAATATCTGTTGTTTCTGCAAACACTGCCGGAAATAAATTTCCGGTATTTCAGATAATATAATAGCTGTCGAGATGACATCATATCCCTCCACTTTATTAGATCAGGTCGGAATAATGAATCACGATACACATGTATAAAATCGTTCAGATCACGTGCCATAATGCGTAGCCTCTATTGAATTTTAGTAAAATGCAAAATGATAACTGCGCTTTTTACACTTCTCCTCAACAATTTCAATGCAATTTACATTAAGAATGTGATTATTGGCTCCTATTGCGGATTGAATCAGTTTGCTAATTGTATATCCGTGTAGACATAAAATGTAAGTCAACATTAAAGTACTCGCTTAAAATGCTAAAATGTGAGTGTTCAAACTTACCGTCTGACTTTTTGTTGATATTTTGTATAACCTTTTTTAAAATGATTTCAGTTGGGTACGCGTTATTGATGATTTGCGGATTCTATTGATTTATTTTAATATTTTTCTAAAAAGATATCGTTTTCTTTACATTATCGGTGCGTTTTATAGTTTCCAAACAAGTGTGTATATGTTTTCGTGTCGTTAACCTGTCCCAGTAAGAATACAATTTCCGTAGCACTCATACCTTAACAAACACTTTTAGAATACATATACGAGTGCTGTTCAAAGTTAATAATGATGCGGCTCTATTGTTCATATCTTTTAATGAACGTACCCGACTTTACAAGCAACAGAAATCGGAACATGTCCTCTACTTACAGTGAAAAAAAATCAATACACCATGTTTACAAATAACACGTATATAAACATTACAAATTACAGGGGGAACGCGACCCGGTGCATACTAACAATACAGCAAATGCCGTTCATGACATCACAAAACAAATACAGAATATCACCAACGACATTCTATCGTATGGCACTCGCCCAAGTATTGACACATATATAGGCTATGCCTTAATATATATATATATATACGTCTTTTTACCAAAACGTGGTATGTTACAACTACGACAACACATTTTACGTCATCAAGTTGGAGCAGTTAAAATGTAATTATAAAATATAAAAAACAAACTTGCGCCAAGTAAACGCTCAACGTGTGTAGAAAGTGTATATCGGAACAGAGTACTGGGGATGAAGACAGCGTCCTGTCGATTCAACCAATCGATGCGCACTAGCAATGATTAGGTAATAAAATTACAGTTTTAACTGAAAGCCATATATCTGATATTTTGAACACAAAATATTTTCATTAAACATTTTCATAAATGATTGTTAACTGAAAACAAATCTCGTACAATGCTGTTTATTGATGTCCTACACTTGTATGAAAAAGTGTACCATAACGCCACAATCGTCATTACAAATATGTATTTCCTCTCTGAGCCACGCTGTACAGTTAGTACTTTTTAAAATGAGACAACCACGTGTCCACGTATGTTTTAGCTTATCCACATCATTCATGGTGACGTCGATGTCTATTTTTAGCAGAAAACCTAAATCGTTCTTATTAATAGATTTGAAAAGAAAAACAATTTAGGCGCTGATTAACGATTTTTACTGCCCCAAAATTGAGATACCGTTGAAATTACTCAAAGCTTAGACTAAAGTCTGATGTTTTTCTACAAAAGTTATGCACAAATACCTTAAACAGGGATCAGATAATGTTAAATATATTAAATATTAGCAAACTTTCGGAAACCACCTTTAAAAGCTGTAACGTGTTATGACAAAATTCTACGAAGTTGTGTTTTCATGGAGTTTTAAACCACGACCCAATGTGTGGCATTCCGGCTATTTCATAAAATCTAATTATTCCTGACTATACATACACCATATAAGTGAAAATCCAGATATGAGAATTCTGCATTAAATTTAGATTTTCCCTTTTCAACTACCTTCAAGCAAGATTTTCGATTTTGACCAATGGCTACTTAAAAAACACAATACAGATGGCAGGCACGTAATAGTACGAAGACAGCTTGTGGTCTGTGGTTTACATGAATGTTAATACTAATTCATCGATTGAAGAGATTTAAGTATGAAAATGAAAGAAAAAGAGGAAAAATATAATCAAACAGAATAATGCTTCGAACCAGTGATCTACTTACACCATCAATTAGTCTTGGTTTATGCCTGTTCTACAATTGTTTTCTATTTATTATTCTGGAACGATGTTAACGTCAAAATTCTCAACCCTTTAAGTATGCCTCTTACGAGGAGACAGTCGTTATTGTTTTCACCAGACGTCTGTGCCAATTATTTCTTGTTTTGAATTGTTTTGAGAAAATGGAATTTGAAACAAAAACGACTTAAATTAAACCATGTGTAATGTATTGATGCAATAATACGTATTACAGATGGCAAATATGTATAAAATATAACTTGTATAAAATGAATGGCGATGTATGGTTAAAGCCCGCCGAAAAGTCAAACGTTACCACTTGGTTTTGTTCGGTTTAGGCTTGTTATTTTGTTCAGAAAGATTAAAAAGTAAGTTCAGTCATTGATTTGAAATCTTAGGTTAAACACGTACAAGTTTTATTCATTCTTTTAAATGACAGATTCATGACGTTGCAAGAACAATAGTTCCGTAAACACTTTTGAAGAGTCGTTGAAATATTTAAACATCGTACAGATTTGACAATAAAACAAAATACAAGTTTATTAGTATACTCACTTAAACCAGCACAGTATCTACTAGCAAAATGGATGACTACAAGGATGCGAATAAAGATACATCCGTCCATATCTAGAGTCGAGTAGTCTCTAAAGTTGTTATGACCTAATACAGCATTTGTCACTTGGGCGGAAACGGCAATCAAACCATAAACGGATGTTAAAAAACTACTGCGCAATAACAATGCATATACTCAAGTATAATGTATAATGTTTTCGTCGTAAATATAAGACATATTACAAACCGTACGGTTGTCTAGCGGATATAGGCACTTTGAATACGTACAATGTCGGTTTCGCAATTGGCAAAATCGATTAGTTTCCGGGAATGTCCTTTTGAAAACAGTAGAAAGTAATGAGATTTTGAGAAATTGTATCCGACAGTTTGCCTATATCATTTACACTTGGTCAATTTTTACCACTATTTGGGTGAATTAGCTATTAGTTCTGAATAGTATACTTAATATTTAAGTATTCGTAATCATAATCTTTATCACTACCTCTATATAAGTCTATAAATTAGCTCGATAGAGATTTTTCCTAAAGATAGACATCGATATCAGAGTGGATAATTAGAATTAATTACGATACGATTTCGAGTAGCCACGTGTTTTTCTTAGTTTAAAAATAGCTTATTGTGCATCTTGGCAAGACAAGTTTTGTACTTCAAATAAAAAAAAACCCACATATGTTCGAAAGCATTGCCAACACTTTCTTAGAGAAATTTACTATGCTGATTTGTATGGATGTTTGTGAAGCTCTGTGTTTCCTATTAGACATTATTTACATAAAATTAGGTGACACTTAATTTAGACAAGTAATTGATATTCCTCTCGGATGCCACATTATAGCATTATAGAGGCATTCGATTCAACGTCAAGCTATCTTGACGCTATTCTGACAATAGACATTCCTTTATTTTCTCAAATGATCCATCTGATATACCCAGAACTTCCCCTTCATTAAGAAAATACCTGACATTTGATAAAATTAAAATGAAATATAAATTTTTTAGACATTGAGATCACTTATTCCACACTACTAAATAGTCTCTAAATCTATGAAATGAGAGACGATTTCAATTTCAGTATTGTGAATTATCCAACTTATTTCCCAACTTACAAAGTGTGCACGAGTTTGTACTTAAGTAGAATATTTCGATGCTAGAAACAAGTTTTTCACTTCAAAGTTGTTACAGCAACGCTTAGACTGCAGAAATTAATGAATACGTTTCCAAATTTCTTTCACCGCAATGATTTTAATGCTTCAAAATATGATAGCTATTAAGAAAACACTTATCCAGCAAGGCATACGCCATCCTAAATTCTATGGAAATATTCAATGTAAGATGAACAAAATCAAAGGTCTTAATAACTTTTCTATCTTCTTTACACAGCGTATGCTGAAATTTATTGCTTATGGTTACAGCCCGCGAATTCTTCGTTGTACTGATTAGCATGCAGTTGACTCGTTCGCAATCATTGCCTTTCATTGCTTTTCAAATACACGATGAATGAACAAGTCGTTGAGACTAAATACGGTGACTTAAAGCCCTAATTTAGACATTCACATTTGGAATTCTGTATCTTCACCTCTCCAGTCGTGAGACAGCTCGGGCAGTCTTCATGCACTATACGTGATATTGCACAGTAAGTATAACTTTTGGATTTGGTTTGCTTTTCTTATATATTATGTCAATTGCTCGGGGAATCTTCGTCTTATTATAACAAAACAGTTTGATTTCATTATCTTTTATCTCTTCACAAAACTACCATTTGTTTTGCTCGTTTGCGTTTTCTAAAAGTAAATGGTTTCCTTTGTGTCTTTAAATATACAAGTTAATCTGGACATATGACGTTACGGCATTTTTATCGTATGACACCACTAATTAACTTATTCTTATTAAACGTCACCGCTTGAACTGTTTTATTTTAAACAACTCTTTTTTTGAAGCCTTTATCTTCTGTACATATTGAGATATGATATTAAGAGTTATTTTGTTTGTATGCAATACTATATTATCCTTTTTAACTCCCATTGCAGGTGCTTGCTGTTAGTTGTCTTGTTTTGATGGGATTTCTTTTGTTTATAATTTTTTGTTAGAAAAACTTTCAGGAAGTGCGAAGTTTGAGCGCTGCAGAAACCATTTTTAAGCACCCCAGTCGTTTCTTTTGCCGACTGATCTTCTGTTATTGTTGTTTGTTTTGTTTTTTGTGTGTGTAATGTCTCGTGTCTGTGTTTTTGTCACTTCTTCATTTACTCTGTATGCCTTTGTTCAAGCCTTAATATCTGTGATAATTCTTATTGGACTTTTTCTTATATTCATATTCAGGTAGGAAATACATGTTATGATGAATGAGGTGGAATGCACATTGATTACGTAGATATTAGAATCAATAAATATCATTTCGCGGATTCTTTTTAGATAACAATAATTGATTTGGTTGTTTGAGAAAAATATGTTAGTCCAAGCTGTTGCATACCTCCATTATTTAAAACTTTAAGAAGCGGATACCTGCGGGCAAAGTTATCATTTGTTGCTAGGTTGTCATACGTTGTCATGCGTTTTGTTCGTTGCTCATGCGACCAGCTTCTTTCTATATTTGTACATTTCGCGATCGTATACATCCAGTACACCCGTTGTGCAATCGGATGGTGGACGGATCTAAATGAATTTAAACTGGGCATTACCATACATTTTATGAATGGATCTGTATTTACCTTACCAAATAGTGAATAACGTTTAGAGTGATCAAGTTTAACTCGTATGAGTTTAACAAACCTTAAGACAATACTTTGCTGTTGGTATCTTAAGTAACCAAGATTCCTGTTAAACGGGTGTTCGGTACAAATTACTGAAAACTTTAAGATATGCTCGTAAATGATCGTAAATCGTCCAGTGATATAAATGTAAAAATGAATAAAAAAACAACAACTAACAAGACGATAGCGCAACTTAAGTAACAACTTCTGCAAAAGAACCATGGCTTAAAGTGTGTTATTTATTTGTGTTCCCATACCGGGATTGCATACAATACATTCATTATATTTTGTAACCTGTGTAAAAAATAAAAAAATAAATAAAGTAGATTGATGCGACTAACATCACCGATGTGGTATGTCACGTGTCCTCGTTAAATTATGGAATTGCGATATTTCCGAAGAATAAAACATCCTTGGGAAATACCAAATGGAGGCATTTACATGCATCGGTCGATATGCTTGTCGTCACAAAGCACAAATACCTCGCATTTGTAAAAAGGCAAATAAATTATGGATTTCATACCGACTACATAATTTATAAATGTATAAATATAACGCGAAATTGTGAAATTGTGAAATCGTTGAGCAAATGCCCATTCCAGCTGTGAAATGATTTTTAAATTGATCGCTTCTATGAATAACACACATTTTGGGTTTTGTTAAAATTTCGACGTAACGAACAAAGCGTATTACAGCTGTCGTTATGATTAGTATTTCTCTCCGAGGAAAAAAATTACATGAACGCAATGGTCTCGACCTTAAACTTACTAAAATATGTCTATATTTTCTTCTACACCAACATACAGTGTGTTCAAGGTAAGATATCAAGCACAGACACTGCTTACGGTACATAGGCACAGGATCCCTCCATACTAAAACAACTCCCCCACCAATGCTAAAAACGGATATGGGCATAGGCAGACCCCTTCCAATGACAATTTCGTTTTACCAATTGGAAGATGTCAACCTAAAACCCATACCTCCAAGACTCCAGAACATTCAGTTAAACACCCCATCTTGGGGGTAAAACAAGGGTCCAGTGCCGTACATCCATAAGGTGAACCTAGGATAAATGGTAGGTGGTGAAATTCACAAACTTACATATTCACCTTATATTAGGACCAAAAATACGAATGTATCCATCTTTCCAAGCTCCTTAGCTATGTAAATAGGTAACCGAATTGGATACCTGATTAGGGCCCACTTCTTGGCACACTTGTTAAAACTCTTTAAGTCATGCTTGGGCAAAATGACGGGGTCACAATAAAATACGAATGTATGTGCTGACCCTTAAATAAACCAGTTGTTAGTCAGTCAGTCAGTCAGTCAGTCAGACACTGCTTTGCCCATCATACATGCTATCTACGAGATGTAAGGGTGTATGTTAAGTGAACGGAATCAGCTGTCCTTGTTTTTTTCTGTTTGACAAGTATTGTAAATAACGATATATTGTTGAACAATTGAACAATTGAAATATATATTAAAATAAGTTTGTGGTAAACAAGTAGATTAATTTAACAAAAGTGTTGAAATTGCTGGGTTTTTTTAAGTTTCTCCTCTGTTGTGAATGTGCGCAGTATTGATAGCAGAGGCAACTAGAAAACATACCAAAAGCCTCGACAATAAGGCATATCGGTTTCAAGAGGTCTTTTTTACTATATAGTAGTAAACATGCGTTCTTTCGCTGAATCAGGTATCCAAGTTGTGTATGCGTAAACAATTTTGGATGCTCAGTTTGTGTGTGTGTGTGTGTGTGTTGTTGTTGTTTTTTTGTTGTTGTTTTTTAGTTATTGTTTTTGTTGTTGTTGTTTTTTGTTGATACGATTGCTATCTACATGAGTATATATTATTATTTTTGTCAATCTATAGACAATTCGGATGATGTTTTTGTAATGTAGGAAACCATTATTACATTACGTTACCTGTTACATGAGCTCAGTTTGTAACATTACAATGTAAAGTATTGTATGGCAACATTGGACTTACCTTACGCGTGTCGTATCGACATAAACACTTGTTACTTACTTCCAATGTGTCAACACAAGACGGAACTACCTAGCCGCGTAAAAGCGCTCAAAGGTTTATGGGAACGGACTACTTTCAAATATTGCTTGCACTAAAAAGTTTTACTCACGTATATCTTATATTTGTGTGCACATTGATCACCTGGCAATGATATTTATATTATTATTTTTTTAATATATACTTATATTTTTTCTATTTATAAACGGAACTATTTTAAAACGCGGAAGCACACTTCTCCCAAAATGGCTTGTTGCAAAGTTATAGTATAGGGGTGGGAAAAATCTAGTTACATGTACGTCCCTCTTTTTGTGTAGAATGACTCATTTTGGTACACATTTTTCGGTTGTACGAACGATATATAATGAATCAGTCTACGTGTCATCTTTGATCAGAGACGATTCGATGCTGGTAACATTTTGAACAATAAGACTTAATCATACACATAACACAGCAATAAAATGAAGTAATTTCACAGCAATATAAAAACAAATAAACGCACATTATGAATTTTAACATATTTTACACAATGTTTTTGGATAAAAACACATTTAACCAACTACAAGGATTGAGCAATAGATTTTGGTTCAATATTTTGTACAGTACATTAAACTAAGTATTGATATTTAAATATTACCATAACGATTTATTGTTCCAAAATATTATTATAACATCTTTACATTAGTGTCACAGACTGCTAATTCTTATTACACCTTGCATAATGAATACACATGGATAAATTTACAACACTAATGTTCGACGAAGTAAACATTAAAGTGTTACTATTATGTTTAAATGTTATTGCAGGATAGTATCTTTTAAAATTATTTGTTCTCAGTGGTCTGTGTTCAGAGCAAGTTGAAATAAAATGGTACTCCGTTTCAATTTGACATAGATTTAAGTTGTTACTTATTCTTTTCTTTTGATATCATCATTTTTTCCTCATTCAATCTGTAAAAAATAAAAATCTCAATTTTCGTAATTCTTAATTTGCTGTTGCTTATTTTTGTCAATATATCATTCAAAATAAAGTTTCTGAAAAGACAGTATTATCTTGACATGTTGAAGTATTAAGTAATATGTATTGCCATATGGGTCGGAAGTCCTTCTGGTTTGTATTGAAATAAACTCAAACTATTGTGTCAGAAAGTGAATAATAACATGGAGAAATGTTTTGTTCAGGTGTGGAGTTTACTTGGCTTAAATGCTTTTGATGTAGATACTTAAGGTCATGGGAAAAGGTATAATTGAATACATGCTGTGTTGACTACCATGGTATCTTGGTTCATCGTGTTATCTTATAAGCCAAGGCTATTTAAACGGACGTTTCTGATTTAAACTGAAAATAAGCTTGAACTATAACTTGGTCGCATATTATTAGATATTTTGCTCTATAACATTTACATCTTAATTTTACTAAAAGAGAAAGGCTTCGCTGTAAAGTATTTTCTGCAATCCTTTGCCGTCCTTTACATATTAGAGGAGCATTATAGCTGACATTACTTAGTTAATCCTTTCTATTGTTTTAACTTCATAACTAATATTTTACCTTTCTTTACGGTTAAACTACCATTATAATCGATCCAGCGAATTATTCTGCACCCAATTTCATATAATAATAAATAGCCGCCCCCAGCAGACTTGGATTTGTTAAGATGCAGGAAAACAATAAAAGGTCTTATAAGAATTACCACAGATATTTAAATCTGAGCTAATTAGACGAATGTTTTGGGCATCAGGGTACATTTATTTGTTCTCTAAAGGGCTTCATTGTTTTAAAGAAAATTCATAGTTCTGGAAGGGAAAGCAATCATATCTCTGATAAATAAATTAGCTATGTTCAGTTACATGCATTATCTAAGCAGTTGGTTTTTAGTGCATTCTGCAAGAAATACGTATTACAACAGATAAAGATTAAATTATCCAGGCTTAATCAATTAGTAATTAAACGTGTGTGCTTTAGATAAGTATCGCGCAGTGAAAATTGCTACTTTAAAAACCAGGAAAGTAAATGCAATTTCGATTATGTGAAAGTGCAAATACCTTTAAAAGTACCTTTCACAAACGCGAAGAAAAGAGGCACCATAAACTGTATAACACATTGAACAATAGGATTGAAATTTCAATCAATTTTTTCATTAAAAATTATTATAAGAGAAACGAAATAGTCTTTAATTTATGTTACATTTAATATTGCAAACAAAAAAGTGAAACACGGTTAGATCACATTAATTAAGTTATTAAAACATCCCAGCTGCTATCTTGTAAACTCGTGAAGAAATATTTCCTGAAATGCAATCATACTAAATCTTTGTGAGAAGTTATTACGCATATTTATGCATTTTTAAAGACACGTATTTTGTCTCATCAGTATACATTAAATGGTTTTGTCAAAACGTAATCAGATATTTTTCAAGCCGTCCATTTGAAAGTTTTAAGGTACCACCGGTTTGCTAAAAACAGATTCCGTGTTCTGTTCACGACCGACATATACACATGACGTATAATACACAGTGCGCATATTCCGAAATATTTCAGATTATTGAGATGAAAATGATTAAAAAATATTGAAAAGCGTTGCAACGACATTGCGACAATATTGCACCTACGTACCTACGTACATTGATCAAGTTATATCAATATTTTTATCAAACAACCCACAAATTGTTCAATTTTATCGCCTTTTGGCCTTATCAAGTAGTTCTGAATGTGTGGGGTTTTTTTTCAGCAAAGTGTACAAAGCCTACGAAAAACTATGACGAACATGCTGACTTGATGATATTAACAGTTGTACATCACAGTTGATACATTAGTGCAATTGCATGGTACATCACTCTTAATAACATCAGTGCGATAGAAGAAAAATAGGGTAAGACAGCCCGAATTTTAGTGGAAGTTATTGTACGTAAAAGTTTGTATTTTTCTGCATATAGATACTTTGTAAATCCTGGCAAAGCAGGCCATGCTAAGTCATAGTTTGGAGTCGAGATTCGAATGAATTAATTGGGTGATTATCTATTATTGTGCCACGTATAAAACATAACTTTTCATTTGTGTATCGTTTTTCAATGTTTTGGGATGTATAATTCTATTTTTTTTGTCTGTTGTTTCGTATATATTATTATACAGATGTTGAAATACATATACATTGTAAATATAGCAGAATGCATTTTAAAATGAAAAAAATGCATTTGAAAAGCATCATTTAAACTTAATTTTGAGTTTTAAGTTGAAAATACTGAACACAGTTGAACAACACCTTTTATACATATAATTTAGCGTTGTTTTATAGGCCAATTCATAAACCGAATGAATTTAATTATATAATCACTTACAATAGTTTGTTTATTTCCTTCTAAACATCATACAATGTGTTCTATCTAAGATTACAGCTGACGACTTGCATTGCTCATCATACCTGCTATCTAATAGCTAGGATAAGGGTTTACTATGAAGTGAATAGAAGTGATCTTGTTTTCATATCGTTGATATAAAAGACAGGCATTGTAAGATAATATTTATTGTTTAATTGTTGCTCATTGAAAGAAATATTTAGAAAGAAATATTTAATTAAGACTGTCCTAAGCAGCTGCATTGGTTTACAGCGAGTTAGCATTTTTGATTTAGAATTTATTTAAATTTCTCAATTATTTTCTATGTGTATGTGTGTGTTATGAAAAGCAGACAAATAAAGCTGTAGCTATGCTCTCCTGTCCTTATTTAAAACTCGTAAAATAACCTTTTTCATAAATAAGTCACATATTGTCCTTTATTCTTCTAAATACACATGAATAAGTAAGAACAGAGTCTCAAGCCGATTGATACAAATAGTACATACGTTAATTAGCCGTTTAAACGCGTTTCTTTTACAAGTCTGGCGCTTTTTAATGATTCTTACACCTTACAGAACAAAAGAATAAAAAAATAAAATAAAAGCCTTTACAACCGTCTAGGTTCTATATGATCTGTCATTTAATCTTTTTTAGATTTCCTTGGTTGAAAGCTCTTTTGCTAACGCATAAGCAAATACAACGGTAGTTCCATGATTGGTCCGCTGGATGTCGGACAATGTGACTATGTGTATTATTTTATAAAAAAACTTCTTATTTTACAACATGCACAGTGAAGGCAGCACTATATCCCTAAATAACTGAAGAATTGTTAATGGGATGGTAAAACCAACAAAGAAACATTGTTTAGTGAGCATGAATGGCTGACATATTTTCAAAAGAATTGCTATTGTTTCGAATAAACCTCTTCTTAAAGATATTGCCACGGAATCACAAAGTCTTAACTTTTAATAACTGTCAAAATATTATTTATGAAGTCCACGGACATAAATGGTGTTTTTTGTTCATTTGTCTGAACAAACAAGAGATGGTTGGAACTTAAATACGTGTTTCCGTTATTTATAATCACAGATGTTTTGTTTTTCGAATACATCGGTCGCAAAGACACAGTTATAGTAGTTATTTCAATGTCCAAATATTAATGTAGAAGAAGACCTCAGAAAAAAAAACGTATGGCGAGAACTACCGGCGCACTGTATGTTAGTAAGATGTAAGTTCTTCAGACATTCAGATGAACATGCAACGAAAGTCATCAGAGGTTTAATTATCAAGTGCTTTAATCAACGTTTAAAGAAAGGTTTGTGATCTCTGGACTTCTGGCTATTTAAAAAACAGCGTAACTAAACATGCTCGATCGGATGAAGGTCAACCAGATTGCGCGGAATTCGCGCAGTTAATCTTTAGAACTACCCTGACGAGAAAAAGAAACGCATCATTGCAAGAAGATATATAAATAACTGATAAGGGTTATAACAATCCTTAAACCACGCCCTCTAAAGTGTCACCTTTTAGATTTCTCCGTCCTTTGGTGACTGCATCATGCCCACTGAGGCTTGATTGTCTTGGTCGACATTACAAGTCAGAACCGGCAAGGACTGTACTTTGTATTAGATACTAAACGTCGTTGCATGCGTCTAAATTACTTCATATAAATGGTTTGTATGTTCGTTTTATTTTTTTATTTAAAAAGTGAAATGGAGAGTGAAGTAAAATTGGATGTGAGCATCTGGTTCTTATAAAAATGCGTTGAACAACCAATAAATATGATAAATTGAAGCAGTAAATCCTTCATTAAAATAATACGTCTTCAGATTCAACGGTTACGTAAGAAAATAGATTATTACATGCACGAGGACGTTCGAAACCTATTTTTACATTCACGCATACTTCATGACGTTAATTTTCAGAAATACTCAATTTCATCATTAATTACATTTTATATTGTATTAATAATGCGATTATATAAAACACGACAACAAACACAAATAATGCTTAAACGAATCCATGTTCAAAGAACACCGATCAAGAACCCCGAGAACGTTGTGAAGTCATTGCCGTGGATAGTTCCACTGCCATGTTGGGCGCTTGGACTGGTCCTCACCCATACCTGGCTCCCTTCCTGTAGCTGTACCACCACAGTGCGGCTACTGGACGCGTCATGCAGGGAACCAGAAGCATGGCCGTAGTTGTATATCACGTGACGCCCATCTTTTACTAATTCCAGATACTCGTTCTCTCCAGGTTCTACCAGCACAGCCATGTTGAAGACAAACACCCCGGAAACTGTCGCCGTGAAGATGCCAGTGGAAGGGTCGTAACCGTTGCCGATATTGGTGATCACCTTGTCATATACAATGGCCTGGCCAGGATTAAGGTTTGTCAGGTCTGGTGGTGAGATGACCGCAGTGAAACCAACCACGGATGGTGACGCCTGATTGGGTTGGACCTGGCCTGGTGAAAGAAATGGGAGATAGGGTGACTCTACGTGCTCATGAATTAGAGACTGAACATAATATTCAACGGTTGTTACCTGGTAGCAGAGAGAAAATAAAATTTTGTTTCACCCTAACACATTAATCATATTCATATATTGAAGATAAAACCTATTACTCAGTGGCTGTTATTAATGTTGGTAATTCAACTTACGTACCAATGTAAACTATTTTTATTTTGCAATGTTTCTTTCTTAATATTGAAACAGTTTGTTTTTTTCGCCAGCTAGAAAAAAAGAAACTTTAACTTTTCTTGTCATATAAAACATCTGTAACTCAGAAACGCAAGGCATTTGTACAATTTAGAATTTAGAGTATTCATTCAAGAAAACTGTAATCTAAATATGAATGATTAGGAAAGTACACAAAGCATAAAACTAACTTATATACAACCAAGAAAACAAATTTTATGATGACTCGATATTATTTTAACAATTTTAATACAAGGCCACCCAAGGAATAAGTATGCCAAATATCAAGGCTTGAAGCCTCTTACAAGATTCCAAATTTTTTAGTCATTTGTAGAAAATGCCCACACCACTTGCGGCCATGTTTTTGACGGATCATAATTCTTTTAACAATGTTGATACATGGCAACTAAATGAACATGTATGCAAATTATAAATGCTCCATCTCCTGCAGTTTCTGACAAGATTTCCACAATTTTCTTATCTAGCCATATATGGTAACTGATCACGGTCATGGCGGCAATGTTTTTTGAAACATCAAAATTCGTTGCAAAAACTTTTTGCTCCGCCTGCCTGCTGAAGTTGCAAGGAAGGTTGCGTTGACTTTGGGGAAGCGGTTTTGAGGGAGTTTTTCTCAACATTGAAACTGTTTTTCGCAAACTACAAAACAACTCCTTGTCACTTGTCTTTCCATAGAATAACATCAGTGACTCAGGAACTCAATGCATTTGTACAAGAATTTAGAGTGTATTTTAGCCAGAAATGTGTACCATGAATATCAATGTTTAGAAAAGAACACAAAGCATAAAATGCAAGCATAAACAGTGTTGCTTTTCTGAAGAAAGTCATTTTCACTTTTAGTTAACCGGCTAAGCGCAGCGTTATCACATCTACACACAGGGATATGCATATGTTTCTTTAAAACGTCTTCAATCCGTTTCGTTACCTTGGTTTGGAGTTATTGAAAAAGGGTAACAGAAGAGTGTAGCAGAGTGATGTTTGTGGAAAGTTCATTCCAATGAATATAAACTGACTTTTTTATGTATCAAAACTAGAAAAGGCAATCATGTGGTAGTCATCGTTGTAGTCATGCCTTAATATTAGTATCATTGGTGAATAAAATATTTCTATAAGCGCTTGCTAGAAAAAGTCAGTATAACAATCTAAAGGAAAATGTGAATTTGAATGAATGAGTCTTATGTATGTAAATAGGTTGGACCGAGACTTCATGGCATGTCATTTGATTCCCGTCCTATTTCTTATTATGTATGAAGAAACACAAAACGTAAAATGAAATTGACAAATTGTCCCTGAAAACAGATATTTTGTCCTAATTAAGAACTTACGTTTTCCAAAGCCGGTTACTGCAAACGAACGGTTCAATAAGGCTACAGATCCATGGACATCATGCAGAACACCTGCCATCGATACCTCACCTTGTCTAAGCTCCTCTACCTGACCTTGCAGGCTCGCTTGCTCGGCCTGCTGTGCATTAAGGGCACTTCTTAACCCCTGAACTTCTGTCTCTAGTTGAACATTCTTCGCTGTGACCTCGTCAACATGAAGTGCAAGCTTCTCCAAACGGCTGGTCAGATTGTCAACTTGATCTTTTAACAAAATATCTGACGCGTGGGCTTTAGACCAAAATTTGGTCATCAACATCATCGTCAGCAGCAGCAGCGTATGTCTCAAAGCCATGTCTTCAAATAAGAGAACTTGATGTCAGGCAGAGAACGATCAGATGCTTGTGAACTGCAAGAAATGTCTAGTATCCAGTGTTGAATATTTATTGTACAGTGTTATCTTTTGAGACGGTATGAAGTTGTGAAATTATGTAGGTCAACCATGTGTATGGTGTACGTCTAATTTCCGCTTCTTATCATTACCTTTTTCGTATTTGTCACATTATGTGTCTCTGCTGAACGTGTCTAGTTTACTTGAAGTAGGTATAAAAATAACTCGACAGACCTTGTCATGTTTCTGTTATAACGAATTTAGTTTTTCTTTTATAATCTGTATAGCTTAATGTTACTAAGAACTATACTAACTCCCGTGAAACTATGTTATTTGTACAAAACAGTTCAAAACAAGAAGTATATGACACAGAAAACGATTTGCGATTCCTTAGCGATTAACAAATCTTTGGGTCCGACTGCAATAATCGAAAGCGCGGCAAGAATGATATTCAATTCTGCGGAAATTTAGTCACATTTTGAGACAACAAGATTCGGTGTAGATAAATTGTCGTATATAATTTTGTGTAAGAAACCGTTCATTGTCAAAATAAAATACGCAACTCCACCTTCAATAATGTGTCTATAGGCAGAATGTTAAATGGGTCAGAACACAGTAGCATGGCGAATGTAACCGGTGTGAGGTATTTGGCAAGAAAGGTGGTCAATGGTTACATTCAATGTACAATGTGCCACGTTTTATTGGATGTTGTATCTATGTTAGTTAGCTCGAGAGGTGGTTTATAATAAATTCGGTATCCTTTAAGTCTTGCATATGACTTGCATCAAGATTAAAAGTTAAGACATTATTTAACATTGAATGATTCTGCTAATGGAGATAGACTTTGTGATCAGCCTTTAGTTTCAAATCCTTTCATGGGAACAGCAGAACCTCGTTTTTGTCGCGCTAGGAAGGCAAATAATAATTGAAATAAGTTTGGTCGGTTATATTAGCGTGATGTAGTAACACTGTATTCACTGCTAACGCGGTGGAAACAACTAATGCTCTGAGCGCACTGTAGTGTTCAGTGCGGGCAGTTTGTGTGGTAAAATATAAACTAAATGACTCAAATGTGTCATTATTTGTACGTAAAAGGTATACAGAAGATATAAGCATGAAGAAATACATCGTTAATAAGTGCAATCAAGTTAATACTTGGTGAATGCAACAAACAATGCATAAACATTTGTTAGAAATAAACAATATTGCTATAACTTACAGGTACAAGACAGTATAACATTGTGATTAAAATACGAGTTTAAGACGATTTCTTTAAGCATTGTAATATACAAAACACAGAGTTGACAAGAATTCGTTTAACATTACAATATACAATGTTCACAAAAATGCAACATAGTCCAAACCCCCAAAAGGCACAGAACAAAGGTAATCACATGCAAGCCAAACGTAAAAGTAAGAACAAATCCGTGATGAGTCATTAAACAAAAGGAGCAAATCCAACAGTTACCGCATTGGAACGGTCAGTCGGCAAAAAGGACCAACTTGGGTTCTTAAACCGGTTGTGTAGAGCTTTAACTAAAATTTTAGTTAGTAACAGCCATGTTGAAGGATGAACACACATTAACCGTGTACTAACAGTTTCACCCAGTATTGTCTTATGGACCTGCTTTAGACAAAAGCGTCAATGTCTAACCAGTTTCATACATAAGTGTCAAAAATACCAAAGAACTTCAAAGGGATAATATGTTTTGTAAACATTTAATGTCTTTCTTAGATATAGCTAACAATAATCTGACAGTGCCGGTACAAAGAAAATAATTAACAAAATGTAACATAATTTAGATCATAACAGGAAAACATTTATGTTGTCAAGCTGATAAAAGACTGATGCACTTCTTCAGTGTCCTGGGTCTGTGTTTTACTTGTGGATTGCGTCTGAATTCATACGCCCAATTGAGGTATATGTTTTGTAAAGTACAAAATCATATAACATTTGAACGATGTACAAATAACCATTCTTTAAAATTTTAAGTATGTACTTTAAATTTTAGTATTCAATTTATAAACATATGCCTCTGAAATGCACAACCAGTAAGAAAATAAGAAACTACTTAAAGGAATCACTGTAAGCAATACTTACCAAGGCGATCCGAGTGATTCGGTAACCTTACATAATCCAAAGCTTTTTATTTGCATATTTCATCGCTGTATCGTTATAATGTAAGAGGTACAAAGCACAAACCTAGCTTTTCTCTTGTTCTCAGCCTTGTAAATCGTAGCTCTTCAACTATTTTATTAAAAACAAAACAAAATCAGCCCATCCCCGACTAAGGTAAAAGTTAAGAGCTTCGAAGGCATCCATGAAAACAGTGCAAGAATGAAGTTGTTATCATTTCGTGTTTCTTTGCATAATATTGCAAAATTATCACAAACCCCTTACAGATTCTTTTGTTCTCAATGCAAATGATAGACTTATAAGAAATAGCCAAGAATTAAATCTTTTTCCAAGGCGGTAACTGATGTTTTTCTTTTTGTGTTTTATGTCTCGTTTCTGTGTTTTTGTCATATTTTCATTTACCTGCTTTGCCTTTGTCTACAGGTAGATAAAATTAAAATATCTGTGGAAATTTTGATAGGACCTTTTCTTACTTACCTTTTTATTTCAAGACTGCTGTTTAAAAGATCTCAGTAATGCCTAGTTTGCCAGCACTATATTGTTACGGAAGCGAATGAAGTAAATAAGGTAAAGGAATGTAAATGATTAAGGATGTTGACTGCGAAATTACGGTTATTAAGTAAATAGTGCTATCGCATTGTTTTAATTAGGTAATTTAAATCAATCTCAACACTGACAATACGTTTTCTTTTGAAGAATCTTGCAAACAGAAGTTAAAATTGTTTTCTTTCTGTGTTTTTTGAGAAATAAGAATGCACATATTCGAAGAGGCGTTTCTTTGCCTTGTACGTAAATAAACATAAGATGACCTTCTAAAAACCAGATAATATCAAATAATAAGGTGTCTAGAATTAATGCTCTTAAGATGAGAATGCGTTGTTGTTAAGCTGTTTAAATTATCAGTGTTTTAATTACGCAGTTAAAGAATGATGGCGTACAATGAACATGAAATAGATAAGAAAAGGCAGCAGCTTATTTGTTGAAGCAAGTACATAAGCCGTTATTGTTGTATTAAAGACCTTCACCCATGTGTGTATGGCGCTCTGTTTTAAGTGCAGCCTTAATTCAACAGAAATCTTTAAAAAATAAAGTAAAAGTAAGAAGTCATTAGTCAAACCCAGTCTGTGCAGTTACACACTTTTTAATTTATAAAAGCTCCTATGCTTGTCGAAGTATAGTACTAAAAAACAAAACGTGATGACAACTTTATGGCTGTCTTGGTTTTGACGTGCAATGAATGTAAGTGAAGCCTATTGGACATAGTTAAAACCGCTAAGGTGTTCGAAGGTTGTTTCTTTTTTTCTAGGATTTGACCGAGTGGGCTACCTTTTAGCCCAACTTGGCCAGGTCTTGAGTTCATTCTTGACTTCATGCAAACAAACATTTTGATAAAGTTTGCTGAATTTTGGGTCATCAAAGTGTGTTCACATCGTTTCTACGATTTGATCTAGTGACGTTCTTTTTAACATCACGAGACCCAGTTAAGAACTCGTCATGATCTCAAGACAACCATTCTGACCATGTTTTGAGAATACGGACTAAAAATATGTTATTTGTAATATTTGACCTTAAGACATACATTTTAGTCCCACCTTGCCCAGTCACAAACACAGGGTTATCGCAGACAAAGATTCTAAGTTTTGAGTAGATAACACAAAACTATGGCCTGTAGATTGATCACAAGCAAACACTTTGTGGTCAAGTGAGCTGCTAAGTGATATAAACTGGGACTGCTTCGGAAAAGTAATCTCGTTTTGTGACAATGACAACAGGTGTCAAGGTTTTGTGTTAGATACAGTGCACCTTCTTTTACTTTACAACTCCGAGCTTAATGTAGTGGACATATGATAAGCAGAAGGTAAAGGTTTGAGCCAAGTAGAGGTTATCTCTATGGCCCTGTGCTGGTTACTGAACATGTACCACGTTTTACAGGATGCTGTATTTCTATGCGATCTAGATGGGAAGGGATTTGCCGGCATTTTTGTCGATATTGTGCAGCGACATTTCTATCATTATAGCACAGGAGCACTTATGAGGTGCCTTGGGACTGAACCTGACCGGTCCATTATACTGACACCGACGAGTCAGGCGTAATGCTGTCCCCTTAGCCCCGAGCGTTAGGGAAGCCACTACTACCAACTTAAAAGTCTTTGGTTTGACCCAGCCGGGGTTTGAACCAGCGACCTCCCGATCCGCAAGCCAACGCTCTACCAATTGAGCTATTGCGGCTAGTCCGATCTAGATGGTGGATTATGTATAAGACTGTTTATTTTGTTTTGCAATGTAAAGTTACTTTACATCCAATTCCAACAGGCTGGCACACTACTGTGAATATTTGATGGTTTTTGTTCTTCTGCAGAAGTTTAAATATGGTTTCACACCCATTAATGGAAGTTCGTGGAACAATTTGTTGTCATGCTAGGAACAGTTGAACTCTGTTAGGTCGGAAACTTTGCACTGAAGTTAATATTGTAAATAATGCTAATCCAGTAAATAAAACATATTTATATACTTCAAACTTGGCCATGGAAGGTCAGAAAGACTCAGGGCTTACAGTTAAATCAAGATTTTCTTCCTACGCGAAGTTGGAAGGGGGGTGTGGAGTATCATATTTTACAGTTGTACATCTTATAATGGTTATAAGCCATACACACATCAAATAAAGAATAATTACAAAAAACAAAACAAACTCAAACTTATAATGACAAATTTATTCATGAACAGACACATGTTAATGATGACAAGTCTGTAATGATGCATGATACATATGATAAGCTCATTCCAATTAATGAAATGTATAAACTAATCAAAGATTTACTAACAAAACATTTACACAAACATGAAAAATGTAGCTATAGATGCTACCAATTATTGATACACAGAGCACTGGAAATGTTTAAAACATGTTTTAGAAATTTAAACCCTCGATCTTACAAAGCTAGAAAGTAGACATGTATTAACTACCATCTTACTTGAAAATTATATAAGTTTCAAGTTTCATTTTATATTAAGAAAATGTGAGATCAGGCCATGACATTCAGAATGATCATCTACATGGAGCAGTCAACCCACACAGTGGTTATACACCTGTAATGAACACAACTGTTATCCAGTATTGAAGTATAATGTAAGTAAATTCTTCTACTAATTCGATCTTACTACCATTTTGATCCGTCTCATTAAAAAAAAACTTGTCAACATGTCCAAGTTATCAATGGAACGTCCCACACCACAATGTAGAATTTCTTAGGTATCGACCCCCTGAATCTTTATACTAAATGGTCAGCAATTTCATTTGCAATAGTAAATTATTTCTTTTCCACACCAAATTCACTCCTTCTTTTTACACCATTGTTTCACTGTAGAAAGTCACCAATATGTAAACCTTCTTTCAACCTTAATATAGAATGACGGAATTTTCAGTGCCTCAATTATTAATTCTATATAGTCCAAACTTTCATTTGCAACAGGCTACAGCAAACGGGTTCTCTATTCACTTTATTCACAGGATAACATTTTCTGATTCACTTTATTAACTCGAGAAGTCCTTCTTGTATCTCTCAAGTTACAGTAGTTTTATTGAAGAAATTCGTCAATGTCAAATCCTTCATTGGAATCTTCATTTTGATTGCCCATATCATCATTGTCATCATTATCACCTTTGTCACTATCACTATCATCAGAGTCTGACACCTGAAGGTCATTGTGAAGGTCAAGACCTTGACTATCCTCGGTCGGCGACACATCCTCTGCAGCCGCAGCCTCACTGGCCAATGCACTGTGTCGGAAGAACTCGGATGGATCAAAACTGTTCTCATCGTCAACCTGTGGGGGTTGAACCTGCAATAAACACAAGTGATTGGAATAAAATGTTTCCTAAAGTCTCCACCTAAAGCAAATACAAATGTCATTAAATGATTAAAACAAACAGTTCCCCCTAAAATTTAATAAGCTTCTCTATGCTTCCAACAAATTAATACAATTTATTTTAATAAAAGGTTAAATAAAGAAATGTATCTGAAGTTAATACAAATTAAAAGCGATTGCAACAAAAGGTTATGCAAGCTTCACCTGCAATACATACTAGTGATAAGAAAAAAACCTTTCCCAAAAGTTGTCCATGTACAAAACATGGACAAAAACAACAAAAACAAGTGATTAAAGTAAAAAGATTAGCAGTTTTACCACATGGTGACTCAACTAAAGAGAAATACCACCCAAAATACTGAAGAAAAACTAAAAACCAATTCCACAGAAAATTACCAAAGGACTAGTTTTTATTATTTTTTGAGAAAAAATCATTTCCTTGCTCCAAGCAATTTAAATCACTATTAAAGGATGGAAGCATGAAACATGTTTATGCTAAATCATTCAGTCCATAATGCCTGGTTCTTTTGTTTATAAGGTTATTTTTTGTTTGTTTTATCACATCATCACAGTTATTGGGTTAAAACTTGAAGGTAACATAATTGCCAAATAAACGTACCTGATACTGCTGGTCCTGTGACGTGTCTAGGAATCCCTGGGTAGGGTCAAAATCATCATCATCCTGCTCCTCCATCTCAGAATCCTCACTCAGCTTACCTGAAACACATACAATATTATATTCAGTTACGGTATAAAAAAAAACCACATACATTATTACATACAATTATTTAAAAAAAAAAAACAATATTATAATACAATTATTTCAAAACACATACTATATGATATACAGTTATTTTAAAACACATACAATGTTATGGTTGTTTCGAGCCTGTTTTTGAAACACCCAAACTGGTGCACTAAGTTGAGGTTATCTGTCTGAGGTCAAAGGCAAAAGTTCATAAAGCCATCTTCTGTTATAAAACTTTCAGAAGGAGTCATCATCCTCAAGCATCTGATTGGTCAGATTTCAAATTTTTCTTAAAATTCAGTCAATTAGATCTTTGGGAAAAAATCTCACACTCAACAGTTTTATAACCTTAGGCTCTGACTGATCAATAGTTTTAAGCACTTGCATGAAAAACTGTGCTGCATTCAACATATTTAAACATAAAGCCACCATTTTAAAAATATGTATTGGGTAAAAGTACTGTACATATTTTTTATTGGTAATCATAATTCATAATATCACTTAATATAAGTTAATCTGATCCTTTTGAATAAAATGTAAATGGACTTACTGCCAAAATGATTAGTATGATTAAAAATTAATGCAGAATTAAACATCAATATATGGCACATGACCCATGCTGTAAATTGCTTTTTAAGTTTATAGGCTAACCAATGCACAGTTTAACACTATTGTGTACATTTGGTATTATATTTATGCAAGTACTTTTCATGATGACCTATGTAGATTCTTATTAATTGAACATGGTTACAATACTTTTTATTTCCTTAAACCATACCAAAGAGTATGAAAAGAGTGAGCAATAATATATGTAATATTTCCCATTAAGCAAGTATAACATGTAGGTGGTGAAGAAGGTGTTATCCCCTGACTTGCTGAAAACACTTTTAAGGTGGGGTATGTTTTATGTTAACCTTTGATTTGCTGAAAACACGTTTAGGGTGGGGTAAGTTTTATGTTAACTCTTTACTTGCTGGAAACACTTTTAAGGGGGGGGGGGGGGGGGGGGGGGGGGGGTATGTTTTATGTTAATTCTTTACTTGCTGGAAACACTTTTAAGGGGGGGGGGTATGTTTTATGTTAATTCTTTACTTGCTGGAAACACTTTTAGGGTGGGGTATGTTTCCCGATAACCTTCAACTTGCTGGAAACACCTATAAGGTGGGGAATGTTTTATGTTAACCCTTTACTTGCTGGAAACATGTTTAGGTGGGGTATGTTTTATGTTAACCCTTTACTTGCTGGAAACACCTTTAGAGTGGGTTTTTTTTGTTTTTGTTAACCCTTTACTTGCTGGAAACACCATTTGGATGAGAATGTTTTATATTAACCCTTTAATTGTTGGAAACACTATCTGAATGAGGTATACTTTATCTTAACCCTTTACTTGCTTGAAACACATTTAGGGTGGGGTATGTTTTATGTTAACCCTTTACTTGCTGGAAACACTATTTGGATGAGGTATACTTTATGTTAACCCTTTACTTGCTGGAGACACCATTTGGATGAGGTATGTTTTATGTTAATGGGGAAACTGGTGTTTCAGCAAGTAAAGGGTTAACATAATGCATAAGGTGTGTTTGTGTTTTCTGACAGCATGTCTTGTTCTTTCTTATATCCCACAAAAACATTTCATGGTATTTTTAATCTGCTTAGCAAAAGTAAACTTGACTTTTTCAATATGGTAATCCCTGATCAAAAGTGACTAAAGGTTACTTGTAGTTTATAACAACTAACGGTTGTGTCTTTTTTTCCTGAAGAAAAAAACCCAGAGCAGCTGACAGACTATTCATTTAATAAACAAAAAAACACACATGGACAATAAAGCATTTTAAATGATAAGACACAACTTGATAGAGTTTTACTGCTTTGTTATCAAATGCACCTTAGTGAAAAAATTCATTTTATTGCTCTTGTCACTGATAAAACTCACACATCAATCAGAACAGCACACTCTTGTCGCACTTACATGTGTCTGAAGATTAAATAAAAAAAAAGGAACAAGACCTATTTAGTGGTGTTTAATGCAACGTTAAGAAGAAAAACGTTGCTATCATATCACACACCCAAATGAAACTAAGGCAACTCTATTTACTGAAGCTGCATGCATGTTGTAATAATGTATGGTTTGTTTTACGGCTGCTCATTCTGATTATCTATCATCTAACACACCTTATCCATCAAAGGAAAACAGAAAAAAAAATAAGTAAAATTCTTATGAAACTGGCTGATATGAATAAGATCCATAGGGCAACTCTAATTTATTTTTGCAGGTGGTCCACAGGTGATTTCTCTCAAATGAACCAGTCTGTCTGCTAGTCTAATAACAACGAATCTTTCTCATATAACAGAATATTGATGACCAAACAAACGAACAGTCTGAAAGTATCATTTTGAATATATCACAAATCAATTTTTTTATATACAAAAAATATTTTTCAGCTAAAATTGATATACAGTTTACTTAATATGCAAACAAAACAGAAAACATATTCGAAACTAAATAAAATAAATAAAACAATCCACAGTACTCCCGATATCAGGCGGTTAGCGATTAATAGCCCTTACCTTGCAAACCAACATTTTATAAGGCTCAAGCAAATGGTAAAAAATCCAGATTATCCAGATCTTTGCTGATTAACACTATTTACTGCTGAGTCTCCAGCCATAGGGCCTTAGACCCTGTTATGTTTTAGCCAATATTTAAGAATTTAATATAGGTAAATAACAACTAAAGCAGGCAATGTGTATGTGATGAAAAGCAGATCAAACAAGACCCACTTGCTGCAATAATGGTAAAGCTGAGTCAAATGATCATGACAAATGCACCCTGTCAGATTTCAGGTTTGAATCTGGATATCAATAAAAGTTATATAGTGACTGGATTTTATCATTGAAATTCATGTAATATACTTGATGACATATATTATCATATGTTAATTATCTGTACATCTATGAAGTTGCCTTTAGGAACGTGTGTCTCTAACTTATTGTTTATAGTTTTCAGTGAACTGTTCTTCCCATTTTAGTGTTGCTGTGTATTGCACCTGGAAGCTTTAACACATGCTCTGTTACTGTCTTCTTAGGCTTATTTTCAATATTTATTGCTCTTTAACAATTTAGTTTTTATTACATGTTTAACAGATAAAACTGATAAACCAAATTGAACAAATGTCAAAGTAACATCTGTAAGCGGGTTAAACCACAGTTAATGTCAAGTCCCACTCAAATGTATTAATTTTAAAAATCAAACATGATTTATGATGCATTTCCCCAAATCCTTCCCCGATGAACATTCTATCTTGCTCAGGTACCTTATCAGAGATTAGAAAGAAAATTGAAAAAAAAAAAAAAAATTTTTTAAATAAGAGTGATACAGTTCTTCTTCTGCTACATTCAAAATGCTTTTTAGTGTATTTTTCTTGGTGAACTTTTTAAAGTCTTACACTTTAACACACATCAGAGAGAAGAAATAACTGGAAACAACAATAAAGTTAAAAGCAAACAGAAAACTGCCGAAACAAGGTTAATGTCAGTATGGCTCTGAGCACCTGGTAGCGTGTGATTAGAACAGGGTCATCTCATAATGTTTACATGATGAGGGCAGATAAAACAAAACCCACTAGTTGCAGAGACTGGAAAGCTTCATCAGACGATTTTGACTAATGATGGCTCACAGCTGCACCCTGTCAGATTCTGGGTTTGAATCCGGTTGTCAATAAATTAGCCATCGCCCCTGAAATCCTTCATCCCCCAATCATGGGTCATACTATGCCATAAATCAGAACCCTTACTAAAACATTACAGCATCACTTTGAATGAGACATTTTTATGGCCAGTTTGAATAACAGGCTGTACATGAGATGTTTTACATCAAAGACCAGGATGTAAGTGTGTGATAGAAGCCATATGCCACAGGTTGCTAGAGTAGACATATAACAGGGAGCAGAAGTGAAACTTTGATCCACCGTTGTCAAAGGAAGGTGGTTTAAGAGAGTTTGTCTACAAAAATATCCTAATATTTATTGTCTCATGAAAATATTACCCTATTCAGTAAATAGTTCCTACCATTTTCAATATAATTGTGTAATTCAGCAGACAAGTTAACAAACACAAATGATGGTGTGTGTTTTAATGTTCAGTTTAATCAATTTCTCAAGTCATAAAATTTAAAATTAAGTTGTATTGCTTGTTTCACTGTAAAAACTTGTACATCATTCTGTACAGTGCATTGTCACATAAACATGTCTGGAGATTAAACCATGTGAGAATTTTTTTTTAATTATAAATAGTATCGGTGTGGGGGTCAATCATAACTTGGTCCAGATGCAACTTGCTTCCAAAGTTTCGCCATTTACTATCATAATAACTAACTTATTTAGTGGTGTCTAACCGACAGTGTACTTTGGCATTCTATATGTGATAAATAAACAGCAACACCTGTTGCACTGCCAGGATTGGGATTTGCCAGCATTTTTGCCGATACTGTGCTGCGACATTTCTATCATTATAGCACAGGGGCACTTATGAGGTGCCCAGGGACTGAACCCGGCCGGTCCATAATATTGACACCGAAGAGTCAGGCGTAATGTCCCCTTAGCCCAGAGAGAAGCCACTACAACCAACTTTAAAGTCTTTGTTTTAAGCCGACCAGGGTTTGAACCCGCAACCTCCCGATCCACAAACTGACGCTTTACCACTTGAACTATTGCGGCCAGTACATTGCCTTGAAAACTGAGCCATGGGATCATGAAAAACGATGGCTCAAAATTGGAACATGTTAGAATACTGGTCTGTGTCTGGTTGTCAAATAATTAATCTCCAACGAAATTATTGAAAGCCAATATAAATCTGATTCAAAAAGCTACTACAACATCATCACTATTAAATGAGACATTTTATGTCTAGTTTGTATAACATGCTGCAGAAGGAGCGGATCACATCAAAGGACGGTTGAAAGTGTTGGATATAAGCCACATGCCAAAGGTTGCAAGGCAAGCAGCTAACTGTAAGTAGGCTATCAGGGCAATGCAGTTTTTGAGAGTTTGTGTAGACAAAATAGAACTAAAGGTTTCATATATCAATTTTATTCAGTAGGCAGTCTTAAAAGAATTACTATGTCAGACCAAACACAGGGAATAAACACAAACATATGATTTTTTTTTACTTTCATTCATTATTGAAAGATCTTCAGTAAGAAATTTTTCTTTTGATATCTTTTCACTGATATTACTAAAAATATATATCTGTAAACACACATGTGTTGTCCCATTAGCCTGTGTCTGCAGATTAATTCAACATAACAAGTCATTATGGAATCCATGCTACATCTAATGTAAGAACATTGGTAGTTTCCTTCCTGAACTTCAAAATCTTTTTCTTTTTACACCCATTTCATGAAAGATAAAAAATACTACAAAACAAAGGATATAAAGTACTTTTTTGTAAAATCCAATATCAATTAACCATCTATGTTCATCCAAACTTAAAACCATTAATAAACCTTCCTCATCTGCAAAAAAAAATGTAACCAGAACAAAAGCCATCTAGTGGTGTTTCTTTTTAAATTAATAATCAATTTAGTATTGATTCTTTTTAAATAAATTTCATATTTAGTGTCTTTCCCACACCTTAACTTTTCTATCATCCTAGACATCCAATTCATCAGAGAGCAGAAGAAAAGTAAAATGAAAAAACAACAACAACCTCTCCAGGAACAAGGAGGTAAATGCCACAAAATCGGTATGGCTCACAGCATCTGACAGCAGGCAGTTAGAACAAGGTAATCTGTGATGGGTATGTGATGAGGGGCAGATCAAATAAAACCCACTTGTTGTATAGACTGGGAAGGTGAACCAGGCATTCATGACAAATGAAGGTTTACAGCTGCACCCTGTCAGATTCCAAGCCTAAATCTGGTTGTCATCTCCTATGAAATCATGCATCCCCCCCCAATCACAGGTCATGTTGGATCATTATTAATCAGAAAGTTAACCACAACATTACAAAATCACCTCTTTTTAATGAGACATTTTTATGCCCAGTTTGAATAACTTGCTGCGGAAAGGGTGTACCACATCAAAGACTTGTTGAAGGTGTGGGATATAAGCCATCTGCCACAAGTTGCCAGAGCAGACGGCCTTAAGAGTGCAGAGGTGAAACAATGATCCAATTTACCATAGAAAAAAAATGTTTCGAGAAATATTCGGTCAACAGAATGAAAACTATTGAAGCAGAAAAATCTTAATAAATAAAAAATATATGCAAAATAATATCCCTTTTTGAACACTTTATTTCTTGAAGAAAACAAAAACTTTATTTTTCTATGATACAAATTTAATCCTCAATGTGACTTAACTAGAGCCATCAGAGGAACTGGGTTTTAGTGTTTGTGCATCTTCAAATTGAAAACATCCATTTTGTTGAGATATATCTGAATCTCCCGCTTCATCTAGAGCAAATACTGTTTGTCCTTATTGTTTGTTTGTTTGTTTGTTTATTGGGTTTATCGTCCCACCAACAGTATTTTAGTCATCTGGAGACGGTGTCCACTTGAAGCAGATATAGTGCTGCCTTCACTGTGTATAGCATGCCGTGAACACCTGACATGATACCACACCCAGTCACATTATCCTGACACCGGGCCAACCAGTCGTGGAACTACCCTTATATTTGCTTAAGCGTTAGCAAGGGAGCTATACCACTACCATTTTTACAACTTTGGTATGTCGCGGCCCGGGATCGAACCCGGGGCCTCCCGTACCTGGAGCCGTGTCCTTATTGCAATCATGGACAATGTCTACAAAAAAAAAGTATTCCTCTGGAATGATAAAAAACTTGTTTTGCCATAAAAAAATGATTTTAATTCAGTGGTGATATGTTGCCAAAAAACAACAACATGTTAAACATATTCCTAATGTTTTTTGTTGATGCATTTAAACAAATTGTTATATATTTTGAATCAGTGAAAATAGCCCCTTACCACTGCATCAGATTTTTTTTTCTACATTTTATAGCTCAAGCAAATTTTTTTGGCCATTTTAAGCATTACTTTTCAAAGCACAAAAATTTAGAATACATACAGACTGGAAGAACAAAAAGAAACTGGGTGTCAGTTGTTCAGGCAAACTTGTCGGTAATTGGCCTTACAGAAGAAGAAACGAGAAACTAGACTTTTTGGAAAAACACTGTCAACCATTAAACCCCAATCTAGGGAAATACGATATTAAACGAGAAGAAAAAGAAGATAAATGATAGAACCAGACAAATCACATTGTATATTGTTGATTACAATATTAGGTCACTATCAAGGAAATCAGTAAAATATTTATGAAAGCTGTACACAGATGACATATATTCCTGCATGCTTAGTTGGGACTAACGGCATTTTACATTGCTGAGTTGCAAATGGCTAAAATAGAAATAAATGAATTGAAAAACATTGGAACTCCTTTAACTTTTTTCCCAACCTAAACCCATCACAGGGTTTGAAAGGAAATATAATCAAGTGATGATTTATATTAATTCATTAAAACATTGTGGTTCAACAATGGTGGGCTTTATTAAGCAAGAGTTTAAATATTACAAATTTGTCCAACTGCAACCAAGTCTCTTTAATAACAGTATTATAATATCACTGTAAATCTGGCAGCAAATCAAGATTTTCTGCATTTCTTACTCTTAACATCCCCACTTTAACTGGCAGATAAAAGCACTTGATGAAGTTTTAGTTAATTTACAACTTTCAAGAAGTGATTCTTTCAACAACTGTGATTGTTAAAGACACATTGCACATTTCTGTTTTTAAGAAGAGTATTGAATCTGTTAACATTTTTCAAATAACTTAATAATTAACTCTCTCAAGTGTACAACCATTCTCTATTAGGAACACATCACAAGACAGTTTGCAGTACACAAGTTGATTTTAAATGAATCTTGCTCAACATTCTGTATCAAGAATTACACTCATTTGATTTCCTTTACTACTTGGTTTCTCATTTCCTACTCCATTAGAATTTTACCTATGAGAAATTGTTTACAATTTATATTTATTTAAGATAACTGGACTTCAATTTTCCAGAAATATTTGAAATTCTTGTGGTAGAAATAATCATAATAATTTGCATTAGATGTAGGAATTTAACAATAATACTAGTAAATGTCAAGATGGCCCATCCAGAAAGATAAATTTCAAAAGTGCACATTCTTAAAATATTATATATGCTGTTATGTTTAAGTTAATGTTTGTTGGGTCTATCGCCCCACCAACAGTATTTAAGTTATTGGGAGACAGGGTAATGTTTTACAAAATGTATTGTTTCACAAACAGTGTAAACAAAGAAATGCCTGTTATACTTGCCCGATGTATATACAAATTATGCCCAATTATCAAGAAGGGGAGGTTTTGTTTTGTTTTTGTTTTTGAAATACATCGCAGCAACCATTTATGTCATTATAGGGACAATCAGCTATTTTAGTGGATGAAGACCACAGACAATTTGTCCAGGTAGAACCACCGGTGCACTGCAGGTCAGCATGAAGGGGAGGACTAATATTTATATTGTAAAAGAGTATTCACAAATATCAACATAGGAGGAAGTAATACATGGAAATTTTACAATCCATTTATTTGTGAAGATGTCTATGATGGTGTTAATTATGATCTTGATAATAATAGATAAACGAGTCTATGCGCTATTGATACTCTGATGATGATGAAGAGGAGGATGATGATGATGATTTTATTTGTTTTGTTGTAATAGTGCACCAACACAATTATGGTTATATTGGCGTCGTCCAGTTAATTATTTTTGGAGCAAGACCCGAGACTTATGTCTGGGTCAAACCACCGGCGCACCAGTTTAGCTGGAAAACCTCCCAAACGCCTCCTAAAGCTCTTGCCCTGATCGGGACTTGAACCTACGCTTCGAGGGACTGAAGAGTTAAAAGGCAGCGACTCTAACCACTTGGCCAAGGGCTCCTTTGTTGATGATTTTGATGATGATGATAACAGTGATAAAGAAAATGAAGGTGATGATCTTAAAAGATAATGGTAACATATTAATATAGTTTTCTTAAGTTATTTTCATGCAGAATGCATTAATGCAGAACATATTTTCCTTCTTTGTATATTTTTTGATCGTTTTGCATGGTCTTCATCAGCTTGTGAAAGAGTTAAAATATACTATGTTAGAAAATATAATCTGCATTAAAAGATATTACAAAACAACATGTACAATCCAGAACAAGAGACCAACCTACATGTTGGTATGATAATTATTTTACATTTAATCTACAGTTTTTAGGCAAGTCAGAATTGAACACCATATATATAGCTACATACCCAGAATATCTTCATTATCGTCCTCCATTCCCTCCGGAGACATAGACACATCTGCTTTAGCACTTTTACGTTTCTTGCCACCCTTCGTCTGAAAAATAGCAACAAGGTAATAAAATCAGAAAAATGAGCTTAAATATTATTAAACTTATACTGACCAAGAGTTTGGGAATTGGAGTTTGTGTTGAACATCCTGGAGCATTTTTACGTAAATTTTTCACAAAGCAGTCTTCTATACACAAAAGGGGCAAAAACAACAACTAAGGACAGATGTTCACTCATCTAAGTCTGTGTTTAAGTAGATCATGTTTTGAATCAAAGGTTACTCATTATCCTTAATGAAATAACTATAGTTAAGTCAAATGGAGTCTTGCAAGTTGTTCAAAAGGCCATTTAAATCTTACCCACAATAGTTGAGGGTAGAAAACAAACTTTCCATCTGTTTACCAGAATGTCTGATGGTAACATCCTTCAGACTGGTACATGTTACACCCTTACTGATTCAACAATTTGAACAAGTACCCACAGTATGGTAGTTTCAAAATCAGAAGAAAATGAAAATTAGTCATAGGAAATAATCAGTCAACATATTATTATCATCATTGATTGATTTATCAAAACATAGATTTGTATTATGCAACTATTTTTGACATATAATATATACAGTCCAGTACATCATACCTGTACATTACAAATTAAATACTATCATTATTAGTTTGGTTTTATCATATGTTTCTCATGCATATTTGCAACCAGATGGCACAGAAATTGATCATCATCTTGCATAAAGAACCTCTTAACTACTAACATAGAGTGAAATTTGTAAAGTTACATCATCCATAATTTCGACAGCATTCATTAAACTGTGTACTATATTCAATCATTGATTTATCTTCAGATAAGGGAGTTTTATTTGGAACTATAGGATACATTGCTGCCCCAATTAAGGTTTATTCTCTATAAAGAACTTAACTGGTGATTACATCATGTCCAACCATTTTCCATTACTGAGAAAGAACTTAAATCTTCATGAAAATTGAAACAATACACATGCATTGACCACAGCAGCTCAAACCAATATATGCTTTTATCCATTACCTTTTTCTTTGTGAATGAGTCATCATCCCCTTCTACATCCACAAAGTCGGAATCTGACACATTGTGGAAATAGGCCTGAAACAGAAAAGGTATGTTAACAAGAGATGTCACAGGATAAAACACCTGACTATTCAAGTGTTTCATAGTATGATGGAGGTCAAATATTGCTTGCACACAAAGAATTAACCAGCATGTACATGCACCAAAATTTTCCAAGTCAAACCAGGGGCATATTCTCATACACTCTATTCTGATGCTTTGAAACTTGAATATGTGTATACATCATGTATGCAGGTATGCTCACTTACCAAAACATTTGTGAAATTTCATTCCAATCAGGTTAATTCAATAGTTATACTCCAACAAAGAAAAAGCTCAAACTTATGATTCAGTGCAACGTACTCTCTGCAACTATAGATTTCATAATATCCTGTCTCTTAGAAGATTTTGCACTTTGGATACTTGAAATAGGTATCAAAAACAACTTTTTTAAGTATGATAAAAAACTTTAAAAACATACAACAGCCATGACTTAAAGTGAAAAACACTTCTATTAACTTGCTGTATGATATGAGAATGATTTATGCACAAAACAAGTGTTTTAATGTCTGGGGAGAACCACAGGTGCACTGCAGGTCAGCTGAAAGACATCCCCACTTACAGGTATGAAATTATAACCCAACATGCCCAATGCCACGTGTTTTACAAATACACATACCTGTGACTCCTGATTGGTAGTATCATCCGCCTCAGAATATTCCTTCACAGTCACATTCTCCCTACTGGTGGCCATACTGTAACTGTCCAACGATTCATTGTCCACTCCTAAGTGTAGAGAAAAAGCAATGAAGGTGGAGTGGTGGAAGGAGGAGGAGGAGGAGAAGTACTTGTTGTAGTAGTAGTATCGTTATCATTATTAGTTAAAGTATTATCTTAGTGCTGATGGAAGTGAGGGGTATTAACTTCCCACCATCACAGGCTTAGGCATCTAGGCACATAGCTTACCATTTCATATGCAGTGTTGCTGATGCTATATAAGGTAACACTAATTGGCCACTGGGCCAACCAGTAATGAAACTACTATCATGAGCTTAGCCCAAGCAAAGGATGCATAGTACTACAATTCTTTAAGACCTTTGACCATTATCTGACAAAGCTTTTTCAAGCACCAGTGAAATAGAATACACTGTCAGCAGCACAGAGACTGTCAGCTAAACCCTGTTAGTTTAGCAAAAACATGACATAACTCTGCAAAACTGATTTTAAGGTTACCTGCCCTTTTAAAACGGCTTCCTATTTTGATAATGAACAAGTATTCCAAGGAGTTTGAAGTGAATATCTGTGGCATTTTTTTTTTATAGAAATGGAAGGTCATCAATCACTGATGCTGATAAAAGAGTAATGACAATACATTTTCTTGTGTGGGTTTTTAACAAAAAGTCCAGTTTAAAAATTACATCCAACACATTAAAGAACTTTTCTCTTTACATTATTTAACTAACTATACAGCAAGAGTACAGCAAGGATTTTTTTTAACTATGGAAACTAGAAAAACTAGGGATGCTAAAGTTGGACCTTGGCTTAAACTTGTGTCCTCCTGTACCTGCAATCATCATAGTTTGAAAATGAATTCCAATCACATCTGGTCAGGATTCCAATTTTATCTTGAGTATATTGATGTCAGTCAATAATTAGTGAGTGATATTCATAAGATGTACCTACCTGTAAAGGTAAAATCATCATGTGTGACAGATGTCCCAGTCATGTTACTTTCAGACTCAGCAGCTTCCAGAGCAGCTTCTTGAGCTGCTGATATGTCCTTCTCCAGCTGTGTCAGTGTCTCATCATGCTGTCAGGAGAGCAGAGATGTGAAAGGATAAGGCGGGATGCATAAAGTAATTATTAAAAAGCAAAAGCTAACATACACAACAAGGAGTTATGGTCTCTAAATTGATATTAACACAAGAAAATAAGCCAGCAAATATTTTTAAAAAAAATATCGGATATTAATGGACTTATCTTGAAGATGGAACTTGCATGTTATAAAACAATTGGATAAAAATACTAAAGGAAACACAGGTAGAGTTATGGTTCTTGATGAATTGCATGAACCAAATAGTCTGAGAGACAAAAGGTTGAAAAAAATTGCAGGTTGAGTTATGATTGTTTTGCAGTGCACTTCCACTCATTAACAGGTACAAAGATTGACTAAAGAGAATCCATTGAGTGGTAGTCAAGTTTTTATTTAGACCAGGAAAGAAAAACAAGGGAAAGGGAAAGAACAAAGGATTTACAGAAGGTACATTTATGGGGTTTTGTGTGCTACATTTCGATTTATTACCAGATACTTATATACCAAGTTTGAAGCAATTTATCCAACAGTTTTCAATTAAAGTTCTGGACAAGGAAAAATGAACAAAGGGAGACAAATAAAAAATGAATGAATGTCAGACGGACAGAAACAATAAACTAAGAGACAACTAAAATAAAAACATAGTTATGGTAGTGTGCACTGCAGCTTTATCATTATTATATACCTAAATACCAAGTTTATAGTAAATCCATCCAGTAGTTTTCAAATTATTTCCAAGACAACCAAAAAATAATCTAAGAGAGATAACTTAAATACTTATAAGTCAGGTAGAGTTTTGGTTCTTAACTTGCACTTCTACCCAACAAGATCTGTTCAACCTCCCAGGTTGAAGTCAATATGTCAACCATTTTTCTGAGATATTCACTGGACAAAAACATAACAGATGGAATGACAGATGGAAGAACAGACTGAAAGACAGAGTAAAGGACAGATTGAGGGAAGACCGAAGGGGAAAGCAGCGACTTCATTCTTCACCTTCAATGTGTTTTTCGGGCCAAGGTATATGTATGTAGTGGAAACGAAATATATACTATGGGTTCTGACAAAGACCTCCTAGCAGACCTTAGTTAAAATGATAACATATATGGGTATATTTATCAAAATACAGTTTTTTCATTGGAATTTTCATACAATCAATGAGAAAAACAGGACTTCGTACATTATTTTGAGTATTATACTGGTATGGGTTTTTTTATGGAGGCCATCTATATATCAATTCTAATAAAATGAAGCATGTGTGGTCTCCTGAAAACGACAGCATAAAACAATATGAAGAATAGCAATGCAGCAAGTGCATAATACAAGCGACTCTTAGAAAGTCCTGTAGCAAAATGTGGAAAGATTTAAGGTTTAAAGCTATTAAACAAAAAAGTATTTAACAAAATTTCTAAAAGAAGTTTCACTAGGAGCCTGTATTTAATCTCAATAACAATAGTTTAGAGTTAGGTAAATCCATCAAGTATTCACTAACAAAATCAGCAACAATCCTATCCCCTCACCTCCAATATGGCCGCCTCACACACTTCTACAAGTTTCTTGCTGGTACCAGTTATATTACTGGTCGGTCCGTTATACTTGATGCTGTTTTGGTGGATCAGACGAACATCCTGAACAAATGCCTCACGGTTCTGGTACATATGCTTCTGTATTTTCTGCAAAACAAATTTACATGTCAATGTTAAAGTGTCAAAATGTAAGCCAGCAATAATAATACAAGACTTGTCTTTTGTCTCAATACCCTTTCTCTTATAATGTAATAAATAAATGCAATTAAATCTTTTCAATGACATATGATATAATGTCATAGGTCGACATTACATCCTTTCTATGTAATAGGTTGACATTATATCCTTTCCATGTAATAGGTTTACATTAGATCCTTTCCATGTAATAGGTTGACATTACATCCTTTCCATGTAATAGGTTTACATTAGATCCTTTCCATGTAATAGGTTTACATTAGAACCTTTCCATGTAATAGGTTGACATTACATCCTTTCTATGTAATAGGTTGACATTATATCCTTTCCATGTAATAGGTTTACATTAGATCCTTTCCATGTGATAGGTTGACATGACATTCTTTCCATGTAATAGGTTTACATTAGATCCTTTCCATGTGATAGGTTGACATGACATTCTTTCCATGTAATAGGTTTACATTAGATCCTTTCCATCTGATAGGTTGACATGACATTCTTTCCATGTAATAGGTTTACATTAGATCCTTTCCATGTCATAGGTCGACATTACATCCTTTCTATGTAATAGGTTTACATTACATCCTTTCCATGTAATAGGTTGAAATGAAATCCTTGCCATGTAATAGATTTACATTACATCTTTTCCATCTAATAGGTTGACATTACATCCTTTCCATGTTATAGGTTTACATTACATCCTTTCCATGTACTAGGTTAACATTACATCCTTACCATGTAACGGGTTGACATTACATCCTTTCCATACAAAAGGTTGACATTATATTGTTTCCATGTAAGTGTTGTATAACAAGTATGCTTTGTTACATTGTCTCTCTTATGAAATCATGTGAAAGTCTCCATTTAAGCTCCAGTTAAATCTAAAGATAAGGAATTTTTCTACAAGTGCAGACAGAGGATTTGCAACATCAATTAAACATAATAATTACCATTAAGTGATTGTTCACTGATAATCTTAAAGAATATCTGCAGAAGAAAAACTACATTATGAATATCTAAATACATTCAGCATTACAGACCTATTTATTGTAAATTGCTAAAGTGTTTCCTTTAAGGAGTTTACAAAGAAAGTTGTCACTTCTGTAATTATACACTATAAATATTAAAATGGCCAAGACTGCAATATGGCTGCAAATGCACTGATAAAAACAACTGTGACCCAGTTTAATGGGCTGATTATTAATGATCAGTCCAGGGAACAGAATCATGTGATGACCATGGCTAATTGTCACCATTCAATGAAATTGCCAAAAAGAAAATGTTGGGATCTTTTTCCAGTCAAGGTTTTGATTCCAATTGGACAACCTATGAGCTGTTTTAGTAAAATATTGTTGTCTGACAGAAAAAAACATTTCTAATGAACACAGTAAGTATTATAAATGATTATACACATAATTATGAGCTAGACCAAATACTAATCATTGGCCTTGCCCAAAATAACAGCTCATGGGCAGTAAGGCCCTTATCTTTAGGGCTATTATTTTGTATTCGGGCCAATAATCAGTGCTTACCCAAGCTCTGCCCAATATTACTATGTCTTGCTATTGCTTTACTATTTGTTTCAATGTGCAATATTTTTGGTAAACAATTAAATGTTCAATACAATTAAAGACTCCAAACAATTGAGTGCTCTATGAGCATGGTAAAGATGACTTACATTAGAAATGGTTGAGAGATCCATGGGTGTTTCTATCACTTCATAGTAATCCTTGATAAACTTCTTGTTCACTGGGTTGATGAAGGGCCATGCCTGTAACATTATATTGTCATGTTCTCAATTATGGATACAGAAATTAAGATGCTTTTTTGTTATAACATTGTCTTTTTCTCTACCGTTTATCCAAATAAGGTTTATCCAAATAAAAATAAACCAATGCAAACAATGATACTGAAGCTTTATTGGGGTGAAGATGATCGAAACAGTGGATAAGACTTGTGAGCGGCACCATAAATTCAGTCAGTACAGCTTTGAAGAGCAAAAATACAATCACTAGGTAAACAACTTAACAGTTTTCTAAAAAAAGTAAACTTACATTTTCAACTGCTTTAAGTTGATTAACAATGTTCTCCAGAATGAAGGATAGAGCCACCTGGTCATCATCATCCAGCAGCGGGTTGATGGCCTTCTCTAGACGCATCAATTTGTCCTCTTTCTGTTACCATGGAGACAAGAAAGATAAGCGTCATAGCATTTTAAATGCTTTAATGGCAACGTATTCTATTCAATTTATCCCAGATATATAAATTCTTTAAAGTGTTACTAAATTGCATTAGTAATAAAATAGCAAGATAATTTTTAAAAATGGAAATGAGTTTTAAAAAAAAGAAATTCTTAGAAAAAGTGCATGCCTTTCTCAACATGCATCAATTTCTACATTCAAAAACTTGAATGTTTTGCCTTAGAAAGTCTTTTAAAAATGAATGTTTGAGTTATGTTACTATGCATAATGCAATAAAAATCTATTATGCTTGTGTAATGTTCCCTCATTTTTTGGTCAATTGATGAAAACTCTGGTGCAATAAGTACAACAACAAAATGGCAGTATAAGAACATACAAAGATTTTGAATATTTTAATATCCTTCATTATAGTTGCTGATATGAAAAACAAGACGTTACCTCTGCTAAGCGGCGAAGACAATGGTCCAGCATGCTTTGTGCCGTCATTGTGAGTGTACTCTTAGGTCCTGGTTTACAGTGAGGAAAGATGTATGTTATGGTAGTTTAATCCTTTCAAACACAGATAGCCTTGTCTAAGGTTATAAAACTTTGCGATCAAAATTGTTTGCAAATGATCCTACTTGAAACATTTCAAATTTTATTAAAGTCTGACAAATCAGATGCCTGAGATTTGTCCTGGGCTAAAACCTAAAACTTTTATTGCCTCGGGCTCAGTTCACCACTTGATACATTAAGCTATACTTGTTATTAATTTTATTCTATTTGTAAAACCACTTTCCTACCATTGATGGGAAAATCTAAACCCTTATGGAAGTTGTGATAGACAAGAATTATTTATAAATGATTATCAGGCCTTACTTTTTCAAAGTCAACAGGAATTCTTAAAAGCTATTCAATTAAAGAATAATTTATGAAGATCTGTCAATTTTTCAGAAACCTGGTTCAAAGAAGAAGATAAACAATGACAAACTACCACTTTTGTGGTATAGTATATATAAAGTGAAAAATGATGCCTTGGTAATTTTTTACAGTTCATTTATAGAGATGACATATAATGATCATAAATGGACACTGCAATGTATTTAAAAAATAAATATATAAAAGAATAGAATTGACAACTCTCTTTAAAAATTATAAATTTATTTACCTTTTATAATAAAACAGTTACAAAAGGTGTCATGTAGATAAGGACTATACATACCATTATAGAGTTGACTGTTCTTCACAATGAGATCTACATCAAGTAAAAATTCCTCTCTAGATCTGTACGTCTTGCTTCGCAGTTTCTGCAACAAAGAGACGTGTATCAAACCAAGGTGCTTAAAGCATAAAAAACTAATTATGACATCATAGGCATATTTTGAGAAAACCATCTTTTTCAAAACATGATTAGATTTAAGTTTTTTTGAATACTGAATATTATCCTGTGCATTAAATCAATGATGTGTAATAAAATTAACTAAACAATAATTAGAATTCAAATGTGTACTTATACATAAACCACTGTTTGGGATAGTGTCCTGTCAATCAAAAGCGGTAAGTTTGTAACTCAAAATAAAAGACCTACCAGTCACTGTGAAAGATAGTAAATTTATTTCTGACATTTGACCTTACAGTGAAAAAAGCAATCTGTCAAATACCTACCATTTAACATGAATGAGCCTGGTGCATAAACAAGACTTTATCAATAACAAAAAAATATCTTAAAAGAAGATCAAACTCGTGGCAACCAACATTAGAGACTATCATATTTCAAGTACAACTCACCTCTCTAATGGTTTGAAGGTCCATGGGCTGTTTGATGATTTTGCCATAGTCTGGTACAGCCTTGGCACTTACTGGTGCCAGGAATGGATGGGTCTGTGGACAGAGGATGATTGACTGGGTAATCATAGTGAATGATGATGGGTGATAAATAAATAGATAAATGCAGTGCATGGTGACCAATATTGGCTTGTTTTGATGATACATGTAGAAAAAAGTATTAAATTATTTTGTTGCTGTTTTTTACCATTGCACAGACACAATAATGGTCCTGTAGGCAAAGCCAATTATTATTAGATATAGACCAAAGATGAATATAATGGTACATCCACCTGAGCACAACAAGTAAGCTGGAAGAATCTCCAAATTTAAATTTGAGACTCGAGCCCGCACAGTGATGGTCTCTGAAGTTGCGACATGCTCCTCAGACACAAGCAACCCTAGATATTTAAGGATCATATCAATAAAGTAAATTGCATGATTAATTTTCTGAGCCAATTATTTCAAATAATACATCCCTGGCTAATAACTAAGTCACTTTTAAACCAAATGTTTCTGGTAAATTGTAAGGCAATCTGACTGAATGTTGTCACTTGCCTATCAAATGCCAACTAAAGTTTAATACAACTTTGTGTCCTGCCAATGTTTGCTTAATGATTTGGACTGTCAAGTTTAAGTTTTAAATTTTTATCATATCTTAGCTGTTACAATAAATCTAACATTACAAAACAAAAAAATCATATTTTAGGCTGATAATTTAGATTCACTTACATTTGGCATATCTCGCATCTCATTAAGCACTTGTTCAAATATTGTAGACAGGGTAACAACAGGGTCAGCTCGTCTCCTGTTGGCCGACTGTCTGGGCTTCTGAAACGTACATTGAACAAAAAAGGATAAATTTCTCACCTATTAACATGTAAAATGGTATAAAGTTGTCATGTCTTTTTATATAAAACAATTACCACCCTGTAAAATGGTATTGTGGTATATGATGTTATTAAAGAATGTCTAACACTATTTAAAACTTAAACTCGTATAAAGTGGAATGTCTTTTTATATCAATACGTCAATCACCATGTAAAAAGTATGAAGTGGAATGTCTGTTTATTAAGAAAAGTATCCATTTTTAAAAAAATAAACTGATACAATCTTGTACAATATTAACAATATATAATGATGCAGTGTATAAATAAATAGCCATACTGTCTGTTTTCATTAATGCACACTATAGAAATACTTATTATAACCAGAAGTATTATTTGCAAAATGGATATAATAACTCAAAAGGTAATTTCCTATCTTTAAAGCAAATAAATGTAACCTTTACATTCAGTAAGAAGAATGTGACCATGGTATGTTAAGCATTTTTTGTTTTTGTTTTTGAAATAAATTGCAGCAACCAAATAAGGTCAAAATAGCAATTATGGTAAAGGAAGACCCCAGACAAAATGTCTGGGTAGAACCAAGGGAACACTGCAGGTAAATTGGAAGACCTTCCCACATTATGTAAGCTACACACTAAAAAAAAAAAATCCCCATATAAGCATGGAATAATCTAATTAGCAGATCACAAGTAATCTGAAAAAAGCAAAAATTACATTGTTTGTAAGCACATAACAACTATAACCACTGATGAGGACAAATGTACTGTCAAAGCTGACAAAATCCAGGTAGGCAAGACTGATTATAGGAGGTCTGCCTGACACCAAGCAGCATGACAATGGAATAATAAGCTGTAGTTGTAGTTCAATAAATATTATGGCACAATAAACAAAAGCGTAAGTCATTACAAAATAAATATTATGGCACAACAAACAAACGCGTAGGTCATTATACAATAAATATTATGGCACAACAAACAAACGCGTAAGTCATTATACAATAAATATTATGGTACAACAAACAAACGCGTAAGTCATTATACAATAAATATTATGGCACAACAAACACAACAGAGTTGATACCTTGAGGTAATCACAATGAATAGTCGTGCCAGCTTTCCGTCGCTTCTTAGACTCCATGGCCTGTTTGGGAAACTTCAGCACCAAGGCCTTACGCTTCACCTGCTCAGCACTGTAATACAACCAGGCATCTATGTTTTGTGTGTGTTTTGTCTTCATTTATCATACCCCTGGTGTGGTAAAATTTGCTGTATCAACCACTAGTAAGATAAATCTGTAATGTGCATCTGGATGGACTGTTTTAAAATGATTAACTTTCATGCAATGTCTTTCCAAATGTTGTTTCATTTAAAATTTTAAGGGCTACAATGGCCTGGAATTTGGAATAAAAAAAAAATCGTACAGAGATTTGAATTACCTTGTTTTTATAGCATGTCATGACGTCATGTGTGGCGATGTAAATGTCTCCAAAAGCTGTGGGTTTTTTTTAAATTTAAGTTTGTAAACACAATATTGCTTAGAAGCAACAAGAACTTAATGTTGGCAAGCCTCACAATTTAGATATATCTCACTGTTGTGTGATTATATTTTCTTTACTTTACACTAGCCTCGCACTCTCTATGTATACAATGCAAGAAACTATTATATCCTTATTTGTGTGGAGGAGGACCTTACACAAACATCTAAGTAGAAGTACAGAACATAGCAGTTTAGCAAGATCTTTTTCGTAAGAAGGTTTCCCACCCAGTCTGGGACATGAACTTATGCCTTGATTGGTTAAGGAGATTTGCGACTTTTATATCTTTGATAGGGGACATTGATTGAACCCATTTTATCATTTATAGATAGCCTGTCAACAAAAGGACTAATGACTAGTTGGCTGAATTGTACACTTTCAATATTTGTGTAAAACAAATAAAATGGAAAACAAGTTTTACCAAACATCTAAGTTTTCATGTAAATTATAACCGTTAAGTCCTAAATTGTTAGTAAAAAACTGAAATGAAAAATATTGACTATACTAATTGGTCTCTATTCAGTTGTCTAAGCGTTTTTCTGGTGATGCTTACATTATGACAGATCTGAAGTTTATTTTTAACCTTTTTTTTTTTAAATGACCCTTTAAGGAATACTTTTGTCAGAGATGATTCTAAAAAATGTATAAACCTTGATCTCAAAGAGTATGTATAAAAAACTCTGACTTATGCATATGCAAAAATCCTTCATTGCACAAACAACGTAAGACACTCACTGTTTTAGAAGACTTTTGCTGAGTTTAAGCTTGGTGCCAACCACGTCGACAAGTTCATGGTCCTTAAGCTGTTCTCCTTCCATCTCTTCTTGTTCTTCTGTCATGGCCACCTGCACTGGCGCTGTGTCCATCATCTTGTTGTAGTTAGGACACTCCTTGTTGGTCCGCATGTGGCCCATCTGACCACATGCACCACACTTCATCTAGTGAATGATGTAATATTTAAAATAATTAGACATTAGCAATGATCATACTATTGAAAAGTTTAAGGATGTGATCTATCTGATTATAATTTAGACAATTCTTGCTGCTTCAGATGTTGCCCATCTAACCCCAAGTGCACACTTTATCTAATGAATAAAGAAGCATACATACACATGTCATGTTTATTTTTTTAATATTTTGGGCCGAGTCCGCTCTTACTGTATTTCAGATGCTACATTTAGGTGTTAATAAAACCTGTCTGACTACCTGTACCAGAATTTATCTGGTGATAAAGGATATAAAGTAAGTTAAACAACATCGAAAAAAAACTATTTGGTATCATTCATTTTAAGAAACAGACATCAGCAACAATCATTATCATTTTTGTGTTGTTTTGCATTCATTTGGACATATCTTGATGTCTATCAAACACTCCTGGTTAAAGTTAAATTTTGTTTAACACATAGAAACTGATTTAAAGTGTTACCTTAACTTTGAGCAACTGTGCCTCTCTCTTCTTGTTCTTCTTCTTTGAAGAAGATATATTAGGATTCATTTTCTCCTTTTCTTCATTTCTCTTTATCCTTCTAAGCTGTTCCTGCAGCCTGAAATATTGTTTGATTTTGATAAATTGTAATTTAATTTATATTAAATTATTATGTTAATGTCCAGTTTTTATTGAGGAAAACCCTGACTAATGTCTGGGTTTTACCACAAACAGATCAGCAGACAAGTCGGAAAACCTTGTCTCAATATGGTATCCTAGTTCATGAATGAAAGAATATGCATTAAACATATGAATATTCAGGTTTTTTTTGTAACACATTATAGCTTTACATTTATAATTATAGTTTTATTATTTAACGCTCTTGGAATGAAAATATTTGTCTGACACTTGCCAAAAACTGGAAGGCACAATGGTTTATAAAATGTTATGAAGAAATAAGTCTTAATAGAGCAAACATAGCTGAATAAACATATATCTTTTCTGATGTACTCTTTTTGATGTACTCTTTAACATAGTCTTACCTTCTTCTTTCTTTCCTCATCTCTTCTTTAACCGAATCATCCATTGTAGCAAACTGCTTTCTGAAATATCAAGAGATCAAATTTATAAGATATGACAGGAGGTTAATGCAAAAATATGCATTAAAGTCACATTTTTAATGTTTTATTTTCAGTAATCGATACCAGATTTGATATCAGTAGCCTTTGTTCTTTTTATGCTAAAACCAAAAATCTAAACTTAAATGCAAAAGGTTGGCATAGCCCTGCAGAACAACTGCCAGCTCGTTTGGCTAGTTTTAGCCAAACTATATACCACGGTTGTTGTTTGGTTTTATGTTGTTGTTGTTTTGACTTTTTTTATTATTTACAGTACTCCTTTTTATTGTATTTTTTTAAAAGAGGCTCAAGATAGATCGTTAATAATTTCACAAACATGAAACTTTCACTGAGTATAACTAAAGGTAACTCCTACATAACTGTCTGAGTGTAACAGTCTGTTTTGTTCGTTTGTTTTGTTTATTGTTAGATCGCATAACACAATTATGTTCATATTCGTGACATCCAGCTAATTATTGACAGAGGAAGACCCCAGACTTATGTCTGGGAAGAACCACCAGCGCAACGCAGTTTAGCTGGAAAACCTCCCCACATAAAAATTCTTACCCCAACCAGGACTTGAAACCACTTGCTGTAACAATCTGTAGAAAAAAGCATTAAACTTGACGAAAACACAAACAGAGTGTCATACATGAAGTTAGGATCCTTGGTCTTCTGAATTCGAACATATGCATCGATGACTGCAGGCTTAAGAACCCATTCCACCCTGGTGTACTCCTTCCCATTATCATCACAAAACTTCCGTGTGATTTTTAGCTTTCGACCAGCCTGAAGGAATATAAGACTACATGTAGATAAAAAGTATAAGTTTCATAAGGGAAAACTTTTTCCTGGAAAGAAAAGATTTTGTTGTAATTGTTTTTATATATTAATGGGTAAAGAGAAGACTATTCTAACTAGGTTGTTCATATTTAACAGGAAAAGATAAAAAATACATTTATTTTTTCAGTAATTTACTGAAAAAATCCATTTTTAACATTGTATTATAATAAAACACTGTTTTCTTGCATTTATATAAAGAAGTTTTTAATCTTTGTAAAATAAATGTATTTTGATTGCAATTGTTTGTAGGTCGAATAGTTTTGATACTGATTTTAGTTAAAATAGTATTCCATTGACCTGTCAATAGGAGCTTTTTATTTATTATTTTGAAGGTTATATTCCACATAAATTATCGTCTTTTAGCACCTTTTTAATGCTAATTAATGGAGGAAGAAAAGAAGATCTTGCCCTGATAAAAATTCACATGCACTGCAGGCTATGAGAACAACTTACACTCTTTGCAGATTAATTGCCCTTGAAAACAGACACAACAAACTAATGAACTTAAATGATGGGTTTAATTTTTTTTTTATTAAAACATAACATATGGAGTTAAACAAAATTAAAGGTCAATGTTAATTTTCTGTGAACAACAATTAGATTAATACCTGTATAGCTTTGGTGGTCAATCATGCTTATTGCAACAAACTTTGGATTAGGGGTCCTGGGATATACATTCCTGGATTAGATTATTTTCATATGCACGATTGCTATTATAAATATACTACGGTAGACATTCACTTAGTACTTGTTCTACCTGATTACTGTACCTTAAAGAAGGATTACTATAAGTTAAAAAAGACTTGCTTCTTAATGAAAAAAGCAAAACAAATGTGTAGAACTTACGATGTTAGCCATTTCATCATCCTGTTTCTCATTCTTGTCCCCCTTATCATCCTTCTCTTCCATCATCATTCTCTTCAACTCCCTCCTCTCTACCTCTTCTCTTTCCATCTTGATCTGAAAAAACAGAGGCGTATATAAACAAAGGGTCAAAAGCACAAGTATTGCAACTTATAAAATAGACCTTATGTGCAACTAACTAGCATTCTGTAAATAAAACTAGTTAGTGAATTAAATAATAGATAAAGATACTAAAAGTCAGTAAAAACTTATGAACAACAGATTTTGTAATTGTTAAAAAAGTAAACAAAAATGTTTCAGACATGGCACATGTGGATTTGTATTTTTAACAGAGCACAATAAAACTGTATAGGCTTTCATATGAAATCAAGCGCAAGGTATCATGTTTCAATGTATGACAAAGGTCATAAGAGTCATGCAGGTTATAAAGTATGGGCATCTCTGTCTTCAAAAGGGATGTAGGGCAATATGACTACATGCAATCATATTTACCTGAGAGCTAGTTTTCTTGTTAGACAGCATATTTTCTAAGTTTTTGCCCATTTCTTCAAAGTCTGAGTCCTCATTAGAACTGGACTCCTCGTCTGTAGATAGGTGCTCTACTGAAGCTAGGATCCTGGTACATAGAATTATAGATGTTTTGTTGATTTTTTCCGATTGGTAGTTTCATTAGGTGTGCCAAGATGTTATTATATTCTTTGACCTTGTAAAAAGTAGTTGCAACCATAAAGAATTTTACTCTTTTTTTTCTTCATAAAAAAACAAACAGGAAACTTAAAATTTGAAAAATTACTTGAACTATGTTCCTTTCTAATCAGAGTTAAAGAATGAAAACATAACTTAAGATATTTAAATTTTAATATATAAGTTATATACTTCAGGGCATTGATCTCAGATATATGATGGAGAAAGCACTCATTGCCAGCTTATCACATTTTCATAAGGCTTATGCAAAAAGTGTATATCCATAACAGCCAATTTCCTACTGAAAGCCATTCTGATCAGGATCTATACTATTTGCTGCTGAGTGTTTATTTATAAGTACATTAACCTTAATAAGTAAAAATATATCAAATAAAATCAACACACAAAAAAAGAATTTAGCACTCAACTAAAGGTAATTTGTTAAGGGTTTATTATTTTATATATATTATATATATTATACTATGTGAAGTGATTAATTTGGGACAAACTTCTTATAATAAGGATATAACAAGGGTAAAGTACCTGTTTTGTAAATCAAACAGCCGCTGACATTCTTCTTTATACCTCTCCTGATGTTCAGCCACAGAAAATCTGTTACCTCGGGCAAACTTGTTCCAACCTGAAATATGGACAAAACATCATCATCATCATTTTATTTTAAAACGGGTTTTCTATGAAATGATGTTAGATGAATAACAGCAAGCCACTGAGTTCAGACTGTAGTCTGTTCACTTGTTATTGCTGCCAGTAGAACAGACAAAAAGGCAGAATCCATACTTCCATAAACGTAACATGGACAACTTACTTTAGATCTGCAACCCTCCCTGATTGGGGCCATCCCATTCGCAAACTAAAACCCATTCAGTAAGGGGATAAGTTAAATGTCAGAAACAATAACCCTTCTGCCACCGGAATACAACACTTTCTACAAATTATTTATAACTGCAAATTATATTCATTTAAACATTGACAACAACATCTACTAACCATCTCCAACCTCCCCAGCCTCCTGTGCTTCTTTCTTGGCCTGCTCTGTAGACATTGTCCTTACCACATCTATCACCTCCCAACGAGACAGCTTCTTGATCTGTAGGTTGCAGAACATTGATTTTATACTAACATACATATCATACAATAAAAAACACAAATTAAAATCAGTAGTTTGTAACAGAAACTACTGCATAAACTATCCTTATCAACAGGTGGGTGCAATTTCCATCGGCTTTTCTATTTAACCCACCAAATCTCCTTATAGTTTGTCCAATTAGATGTGATCAGGTTCCAGTCTGAGGATTTTAAGTCTTCGCTGTCAGTTTCATTTGTCTAGGAAATGTCTATAAAAACTGTGGAAAAAGATAAGACTACTCCATTCAACTCCAGGGTCATTAGAACCTTCTTGCTTCCTTGCTATCGCCAGACATAGAAATTTGGAATGTGGCCTTATCTGGCTTGACACTGCCATGACAGTGGGAGGTTAATGGGTTGGAAGAAGGAAGTGAGGATGGGGTGGATCTACCCAGCTGGACTAAAATTCAGGCTCCAGTGGTATCAGGGTAGGGGTGGAGATTGAAGCCTTGCTGACCAATAGCAGTGTAGTAAGCCCATGTGTATCAAAGTGTCAACTTATTGTTTTAGAACCTCTCCCCCATAACATCTCTGTGTATGATACACAAACTAAGTGCTCTACTATCCTTCCAGCTGTGAGCTAAGTTGGAGCCCTGACAAAAGACTTATTTTGTTGAACTTGACCTGTAAGTGCAAGCTTGAACTTTGGGCTATCACGCAAATTTTGTGCCCGACACAACATCAGAACTAGAAGAACACTTGCATCACGTTACTTAAGTATCTCCTCATACTCTATACACACATCTTAACATTACAAAACCTCTTGACCCATTTCTGGTTAGTCAAGCAAATCTGAATACATGCAAGCAAGCAATTGTTCTGAATCAGTGACAACTATGTTGAGCTCACCATAAATGGCTTCCGCAACAATCTATAGTCTTACCTCATTTTCAGGTACACCAAACTTCCTCAGGAGTTGCTTGGCGTCTTTCAGGTAAAGTTTCCTAAGATCAGCATCTGTACCTGTCACAGTTTTCTTCTGAGGGGTGTTGTCCTTCCCTTCATCTCGGGGCTGCGGTTTGTTAGGTACCTGTAAGAAGGGAGGTGCAAGAACAGTAACAGGGATGGGTTCTGCTAAAAATTTCAGATAACAAAATACTGCAATATACAAACAGGGATGGATATTGCAAGAAATTTCATATTAGGACATTTTGCGATAAGGAAAATGCAAAGAATTTATCTTTTTTTTATGTTAGATCAGTTAAATTCAATCACCAAATATCTGTGCTATATTCTCTTGTTAATGCCATCAAAAAATTTAGGTTTATGCTGATATATATCCACAGCTATACTGATTTGTTCATTCGCAGTTGTAATGGTCACAGAATACTCAAAAAGTGTTGCTAGTATCCATTTATAGAGAGATTTTCAGCAAGGGATTTTGTAAAACTGTTAGAATGTTCTTATGCTTAAATTAGATCACAGGGAAATCCCTCAAATCTAAGATGAAATATCTGTAACTTACAAGATCAAAGAAAACGAACAAAATGTAACAGAGCTTTTAATTCTAAAAATGTAAGTATTGAAAAAAAAACGAAACCAACATGTATTGGGTAATGGTTAGTAATAACTGTGTATTGCTTGACAATAAGTGTTTTGAATCAAAGTTCCTACAGCAACATGGAATATCCTTTGAAAGAAAGTTGTTTGTATGCATTTAAGGTGGTATCTGACAGTTTCGACCAAGTCTTTTCATTAAACAACAAATTATTGTTACCTGAACAGATCTCATGAAATGCTGTTTATTGATGTCCTACACCTGTGTGAAAAGTGAACCATAATGACATAATCGTCATTACAAACACGTATTTCCTATCTGAGACACACAGCAGAGTTATTTATCTTTAAACTAATAAAACCATGTTACATCATATGTTTTAGCTCATTTATGTTTTCCGCTCTGACATCGATGTCTATTTTTAGCAGGAATCCAAATTGTTCTTATTTTTAGATTTGAAAAGAAAAAAGTGTTTATTAACGAGTTTACTGCCCTAAAATTGAGATACTTTTGAAAATCGTTAGACTAAAGTATGATTTTTCTGCAGAAACTATGTACAAATACTCCAAACAGAGGTCATATACTTTTACATACACCTATACTTAACGGTCAGATTAATCCTTTAATGTCACACTCAACTTTACAGCAATCAAGATTGTTAAAGCCTGGAAATCCAGTTACAAATTACACTGTACAAGAGATTTTCAAAAATTAAAAGTTCTACACCACTAAATTTTGTTTAGTATAATTCCCTTAGAATGTTATAACATTTGTAATTAACCCAAATGATGGACAATTTTCAAACATGGATATTGTCAGTAAAATTTCTGGATATATTTCTAACTAGTGATGTTGATGTTACAAAGCGACAACTAATGGGCAGAGGCTCACATGTTATTACAGACCTTGATATATGAGAAGCCCTCTCCACAGCCTGTGGGATCAGCCACACCTGTCAGATCCAGAAGACATTTGCCCTTCATGGCTGACACAAATGCCCGCGTCGTGTTCCATGGTGCCGTCTTCACCTCATCCTCAATCTTCAGCTGCGTCTCCTCCTCATTGTCTTCCTCAGGAGCAAACAGAGACTTTTCACCATAGCCAGCATCCTGAAAACATAAGCACTTTGCTTAAAACATGTAAATATACAAGTAAACCCATGTAAACAAAAAATGTTCTAAAACAGAATCCTTATTTGAAGCAGAGACTTTTCATTATAACAATCTCAGAACAAAAATGACACCATATTAATTAACATGGTTAAGATAACACAAGAGAATAAACACAGGCATATTGAGAAGCACCTATGGCTAAGTCATTTCAGCTGCAGTCTTAAAACTCTTAAGGTCACATCTTTGTAGGTTCAAGTTTAGGAACATATTACAAAACTTTGAGCTATAGTCTGTGATTGGTCTATGATTGGTCTTAAGTATTTGATTGGTTATCATCTGAATATGGCTCAACATCTGACCAATCAGATGCTTGAGAATGATCTTAAGACTCAACCTCAGTTTTATAACCCTGGACCCCGGTCAAGTGAAGGAAGGAAGTGAATGTGGGGAGGTCATACATATGATCTTCTGTGTTTGGTGATTTAACCAAATATTTTGTCTTTACCAGGTATAACTGGACATAACAATGACAATATTATAACTTTGTTGGTTAAAATAATGAATGAAACCAATAAAATTACAGTAGCCAGTGACAAAAACCTATTGTTAGTAACAGTGACAATGACCAATTAGTTTCTAACATTCTATCAAAGCTTTATCGTCACACAATGTAAACAGGATCCTTATTTGGTCAAAATATAAAAAATGACATGTTACAGAAGAAATACCTTTTATAAGAAAGAGAATGACTTTCACCTTGATTGTGACCTATTTAAGAGATGAGTGGCTATGACCTTCAACTCCTCTGTGACATATGTAACTGACTATGGATGCCTTATTTTCACACAAACTATGTATGTTTAAAGAAGACTACTATATATGTTATATTTGAGGGACAACAGAGTTATGCCAGAAAATTCCCCCAAACATTCAATTATTGGTAATAATTAATAATATCTCTCTACCTTTAGCCTCTGTTCTGCTGCCAGCATACTATAGTAGGCACAGCACTGTTCTGGGGACACCATGTTTCTCATTTCTTCCTCCGTCTTCAGTCGGAAGTCTGGCTTCAGCACCCACCAGTTTGAGTCCATACCTGTGGGTGGGTGATACTAGGTTAGTTACCAAATTCTAAACATTTAAACCAGAAACTCTTTGTGCATTGTTCAACTGCAGCTTAAATGTGCTATCTAACAGTTTGCCTATATCAACTACAATTAAGAAAACCTTAACCTGAGAAATTAGGTATTATTTCTGCACACACTCAAGCTTTAGTCTAAATAAAGACAATTCTGAACACTATCTTAATTGTAACAAAGTACAAATTGTGAAAAACTCGCTCTTAATGTTAATTCATTTTAAATCAGTAAATAACGCTGTGACAGATTTTTGCTAAAAATTTATAAGGAAGGAGCAGATAACCCAGATAATGCTCTAACAAGATCACAAAAGTAGGAAAAGTGGATTTCTTGGTTTAAAAATAGCTAACTGTGCAGCATGGCTCTGACAGGAAATACCTGTTTGTAATGATGAGTGGGGTGTCATGATGCTCTTTGCATATAGATGTTAAAAATCAATAAACAACATTGTGCAAGATCATTTCAGGTAAGAAGAACTGTTTCAGAATAAAAAAAATCTGGTTGGATACCATCTTTAAGACATCTGATTGGTTTATAGTACTTTAGGACCCTTGGTTAGTTTAGCATACTTAAGGCCCCAGGTAGGAAAAGAGTACAAAATATCTCTTGCTTTTCCCCAAGCTTATCCTCTGCCATTCGGCAATGGGCGCCCCACTCACATTTAGATATGTTAATATTTGTAAAAAGACAAGTCCTATATATATATATATATATATATACAGGCATATACAGGCACTCTTAAGACAAAGCAAAAAGTAAACAAAGAAGGCACAGTTAGCCTTCTATCTATTTCTAATGTATAACTATCAAAATCTAAGTATATAGTTATTAAGAGTTATTAAAATTTTTAAATCTGTATACACTGTAAAAATACAAAACACACAGAACAGCTGAACAGAACAGAAATTAAATTTTTAACTAAACAATTAATGATAACAAAGAAAATATAAGCTTTAATAATTAATGGAAGTTTACCTCTTGTTTTGGTCATGTAGTATGATTCTATTCCATAAAAGACATAAATAGATGTAAATTGTAACTTACATAGTTTGACAATTACCAGCCAGATATTAACTGTAATTGTAAGTTAATAATTCTCCAGCTAAGAAACTTCTTTCTCTCTGTTACAAGATATTTAAGTGTGTTTTTTTTATGAAGTTCATATAAACTGCTGCTGACTCAAACATCTTTTTCTACTTATCTGACAGCATTCGTCAATAAATATTTACATCTTTTTAACAATTTTACAATACTCTTTTTTTTATTTATTCAGAAATTAATATGTTACTGCTGTTTCACAAAAGGTAACAAAGCAATTAACACACCTGTTCTCTTGAAGTCAGCACACAGCTTAAGTCGTTTCCTTATGCTGCTTTCAGAGTGTGAAGGGAAGGCCTTTTTGATATCGTCCATTTTGATTCTGCGCGGTGTGTCCTTGCTCTTCCAAAACAAGCGATAAATGAACACCTGAAACACAAATTAGTATTTTTATCCAAACAATTCAATTTTGTTAAATATACTCTATGTTGTTTTTTTCAACAGCTTCAAAAAAAGACACAATTCTAGCGTGGCCTCTGTTTTCTGTTCATCTTCTTTGTTCGGCTGTTCATTGATTCTATTTTTTGCATATCAACAATATTAATAAACACTGGAACTCCATTATAACGCTGTAGGCAGGTTCCATGGAAAATATCAGCACTATAAAGGACTTCACTATAAATTTTATAAAAGTTACAAGCACTCTACTTAGCTATACACACGTGAATACAGGGGGAAGCGATCATCAATGCACATTCGTTTAAAACTGTATGATCAATAATCCTGTTGTGAAAAGTTTATACATGGGTAGTGTTCCTCTAAAAAATTTGCACACCTCTTACTTCTTAACAAGAATCAAGTCATATTTTCCCCCATAAATTCTGGGCTTGCAATGTGTGCACACGACTTCAATTAAAAATTAAGAACCAATTAGATAATTGTCATAAAATGTAGACATAAATATATATGGTACAACACACCCTGTCGTTTTATTGCCTTGTACCATAAGAATCTCTGCCTTAACTTTTAAATGAAAACCTTACCAAGAAACCAAAAACAGATCTACCAACAAAATCATAAAGATGATTCATCAATATAGTTTGATTCAATGGCAGCCATACTTCCTTGTATTACACCCACTGCAGTATTCCAATCATGTTTTTAGATGGCTACCTGTAAGAAGTCCCTGATGAAGTTGTTGGCCCTCTTTGAATTGGGTCCTGGTACCTCAGCCAATGGACACATCTGTCCTGAACAATAGATGGTGTCCACCTCACGAATATAATACCTGCAGATTGACACACAATGGATATAATTGCCTGTATATTATTATGTGAAATTGTTATATAGTTGAAGAAAACCCCATACAAATATCTGGGTAGACACACGTGTACGGAGATTGGTTGCAAATCATAATCGATCACCATTTGGAATCGGTTGCCATTTCTTATGCTATTTCACCGATTAAAATGGGTTTATTAATCTATGCAGCGTTACGATCAAAAATGTTTTTTGATTAGTAGCTTACATAATTACTGGATACTATAGTGTGCATGCTGCCACTTTCTACAAAACATTTGGTGTTTCAAGGACAAAATACAAATTTTTCACTTTCTTTCTATTTTTATATGCTCGTAAATCTCACGGGCTGCCATTTTAATTTTCAGAGTGTTTTCCCATTATTGCCAGATAAGTGTAATAGCTGGAACCTGTACCATTATTTGGATTCCATTCAGCACTCTTCTGTTAAAGGTCTATGAGAGAATGACATTAATTATTGACATCGAGAAGCTTGTAAATGCCGCTAATCAATGTCTTCCGATCATCGGTGCATCACTAGTAGAAACACCTGCACAATGCAGGTCAACAGAATTACTTCCTTACACTAGTATATCACCCTGGCTGGGACTTGGACCACTGCAGTGAGGACCTTCGGATTGACAAGCTGTAAACTTGAACTGCTTTGTCATAGATGCTTCCCACCGCAAATTACTACATTAATTACATCATACTTATTATTTTTAGATACTTTGTCATTTAATAAAAAAGGACGTCACCATCTAGGATGAAAAGTGGCAAATAGGAAAGACATATCAAACAAAAAAAGTAAGCTAGCTCTTTTATTAAAAGAGACAAAGCAAGGTATACTCCAAGGGATGTTATAATCTGCAAATAACAGTATGTATATAAAGAACAATATATTCAATGTCCACACCAAGTTCTGATTTAGGGTTTAGCCGGCATTTTACCGATACTGCGCAGCGACATTTCTATCATTATAGCACAGGGGCACTTATGAGGTGCCCAGGGACTGAATCCGGCCGGTCCATTATACTGACAACGACGAGTCAGGCGTAATGCTGTCCCCTTAGCCCCGAGCGTTAGGAGGGAAGCAACTACTATCAACTTTAAAGTCTTTGGTATGACCCGGCCGGGGTTCGAACCCACAACCTCCCAATCCGCAAGCCGACGCTCTACCACCTGAGCTATTGCGGCCGGTAGTTCTGATTTAAAACATGCACTATTATAGTAAAGTTTGAGGCAGGATCTTTTACATTGTATATTGGTAACAACTTTTTTTTCACACACAGCATTTTGGGGTCATGTCCTGAAATTTACCTATAATTGAATCTTTGTCAAATCATAAATGCATCTTGCAAAGAACTTACTGGTTCCTGGTTCTAATTATAAGGAAGTCTGTCTGTGGTATGTTGTGTTCATATATTGGTGCCCGGAACATGTTGTTTTCCATAGCCTGTATGCTCTGACCAGGTGCCAATGTGCCCAAGAAAGGTGATGTGTGGGCATATGCCAGCTCACCATACTTGAACTGGGGTGGATTACTGTCCTTACCAGGTTTCTGTAGGTAACAGACACAAATTGGCTCATGACCTTCTTTTACATTGCTACTAAGAAGGTTAGCATAATTTGTGATTATTTTATAAATTGATCTGTTAATTTTAAATCAGCTTTCCATACCTGAACTTTTTAATTATCGATTTATTAATTAATTATTTATATTTATATTTTATCTTTTTATTTGTTTTTTTTTATTTATTTTATTATTAATTATTTCATTTATTTATTAATTTAGTTATTTATAAATAAATTGATCTATTCATTTATTTATAATTTTATTAATTCGTTATTTTATTCATTCATTCATTTTTAAAATAAGAAAAGCACATAAGCTGAGACTTCCATTATGGTCCTTAAAGTCCATTCCTGGGTAGACCAGTATACAGGTAGGAGCTCCCTAGAGCAGTGTGTGGTAATCTGTCTTACTCAAGAATAATAATAACATCTTAGGCCAAGCCTGGGCTTTGAACTGTGTAATTAATCATGAGTCTTTACGAGGTTTATTCAATTATTTATAAAAAATTAAAGATTAAGTGTAAAATTTTATAGTAAGAAAAATATGAGCTTCTAAAACAGCCTTTCAGGATAATTGTTCTTGTAACTTACACATTGTGGCCAATAAGATTTATAAAGGCAAAGCTTCCTTTTCCTCTTTTGGTAGGGAATCTAAAGATAATAAACCTTGTGACCACACAATGAAACTTGTCTTTACCCTCTTGTAGTAGTTCTTTATCTTAGTGGCCATGCCTGTCTGCATGATCAAGGGAGGGAACTCCTCAGAGTATTCTGTGAGGATTAGCTCTCCATCCATCCCTGACAGATCCTGGGGTGTGCGCATGAAGAACATCTCGCCTCCACCATAGGCCTGCCTCTCTTGCTCTCTTATCTAGAGGTAAAAGTGTATTAGGAATAAATGTGGGTTTTATTTTACTAATCCTGGGCAAGAAATTCTTTGTGAAGTCTTCCAGCTGAGCTCTGATGCACCATTGGTTCTACCCGGATATTGGTCTGGCATCATCCACCAATTATTAGCGGTACATTGCCAATGTCATACTGCATGCTTATAATTGGTGAAGGAAGACTGTGGAATTTTAAATCATATAAAAGTTCTTGCCCAAACAAATCATAAATCAATACATTAAGGAACTGAGGAGTTACATATCAGTAATTTTGCAACTCTAAATGCTGAGAGCACCAAAAATCTAAAGGACAGTAAAAAGATAAGAAGAATTCTAATTAACTACTTACCCTAGCCTTCCGCTTGATGACCTTGACAAGAGACTCGATCCCATGTGGCCCGGTTGTTGCTAAGGAACCATGGGAGTACTTCTTCAGTGGGTGACGGTGAAATGTTCGCAGCTTCATCTCACTTAAGTATGTTGGAAAGAATGGCTGCTGTAACTCTACAGCTGGAGTGGAATGCTGGAATAGGATGGCTTGGTCATAAAGCTGATAGTGAGCATATACATTTTAATAAATTTACATTTGTGCAAACACAATTTCATTAAAACATGCATTTTACATAAACATAAAAGGTCCTGTTTGTCAGTATAACTTCATTGTTTAGCAGTTGAAAAATTATAGGGATCCCACAAATTTTTGCAGGTAAAATTCTAGACTTTCCAGACTTTTTAAAAAAAAAATTGTTGAATTCCAGGTTTCTGCCATGGATATTCTCTCAATATTGATGTGCACTAATAATGTTAATCTACAAAGGATGTTTACATTTGCTGTATTCAGTTTGCTGAAATCGGAATTGCACTTTACTACAAAGTATTTTGGCTTCAAAGTCAGGCTTTGCAAATGAGTTGTGTACTAAAGACTGGCTAGATCACTGTAGTTAATGTTCACATCCCTTATTGACAGCGTATTTACAATAATCTCAGTGAAATGACGCCAATTTCGTGATTAAAAAAGCTTCGCAAAAATGCAGCAGACATAATGAAACATGATCAAATAAATGCATGCAAAATGGTCCCGTTTTATTTACACATTGTGATGTCCAGATTTTTTCCCGACTTTGAGCAGATAGCACAACAACAATGGCATTTTCACAATCAAGAATAGAATTTTAAAAATTAACCAAGTTGTCTCCATTTTTGCAGTAGTGTGGGAACCAGGAAAACAATGATAATCTTCATTTTCTTTAATATTTTTCAAACACAAAAATAAATAAAAATTGCAATTCATTTTTTGGGGATCATATAAACTAAGAGGCAGACAAAACCTTTAAATGGTATGCACCCAATAATGTTGAGAATATTAAATTTATTTTTTTATGTGCGGTAAATTTAGGTTTATATGTTTATACTGACTTCGGTAGAAAATTCAGAATATGTATAGAAATATATTGAGCCAGGATATGTATAAAGAACTAGAGTGTTTCTTTTTCTCTAAAAAATGAAATATGCTTTTAAGAAGTAACATGATTTTAAATAAGTTTGTACAAATTTGATGAAATAATAAGTTCCCATGTGTTTAAAGCAAGCCAAAACCTGGATAATTTCACACATTTTTCCAATGATAATTTTAGAATATATCCCAGAGAATCTTTTCTTTTTAAATTCTTACATCATGTTCATATTGGCCATGTCTAGCTTATTATGGGTGACGGTGGCCCCAGACATATGTTTGGGTAGAACCACAGACCCAATGACACAAAAATATAGATAGAAAACCTCCTTTTATGAAAGTTAACTCTGTATGACTTGAAGCCACTCAGTGAGGAGTTACAAGCTGGTGACACGGACAAGGGTATCTCCAGTAGACATTTCGATTCAAAATCTACACTTGGGTGGTCTACCACATACCTGTATAAGACTGACTCCAATGTTGGACCGAAGGGCCGTATCCATCAACTTGGGGTTATAATACTCATCGTTTGACATGTTAAACTGGTCAAAATTGTTGTTAGATTGCTGTGGAGTCTGAAAAGGTAAGCAAAAATATTCTATATTGTTCGATATGTATGATAATTAATATTGGGCAGTAATTATCGTCATAAAAGACATCTTTCAATCACTAAGAATATGTTTAAAATTATGAAATTAAAATAATTAAAAGTATACTATGATTTCCAGAATATGATGCCAATAACTTAAGAAGAATGATGTAATAATCTGTTGTTAAGTGCTTTTTACCATTGTGACTTTAACATGTAGTAAGCAAAAGATCATTGACATTTTAATTTTATTTTAACAAAAAGAAATCAAACATTTATGCAGAAATATTCTTTTTTCTAAAATAGGTTAATATAAATAGGTTTAACTTATTAATTTTAAAATTACTAAAATTATATAAGACACTGCACGTTACCTCCTCCTCCTCTTCCTCCTCTTTAATAATGCCAGCTTTGCCCAGCAGAATTTTTGATTTCTTCACTTCAGACTGAAAATAAAAGACAAACAGATAAGATCATCAATTCATACACAATGCAAAAAAACACAAGTGCACTGAATTTTTACTTTGATTTATTTTCTTTACAACAATCTTCTTTTAGTATAAGTTCTGAAAAGATAACAAATAAAACATGACACTAATTCTATTATACAATTCTTGTTAAACAAGTAACTTTCACTGTTAAAAGTATTATGGTATATACATTGCTCCTTGCGCATTACCGCACAGAATAACATAATTCAAAAAGGCAGACTCCTAGTTGGATTTTATAAATGAAGACAATTTGGGTTATTCCAACCCATACCTTGTTCAAAGTAAATCTGCAGTTCCAAACAGTGACTTCAAATAATAATCGAAGTTCAACTGTATGCTGAAAAAGCATGTGTTTTTAAAAAAAATCACACTGTCTCAAAGAAAAAACACCAAAATCTGAATTTTCATAATCATTAACAAGAACAATGAATGAAAGGGTTAAATGATTAATTAATTATAAAGCTTTACTTTTTCTTTCTTGGCTGGTGTTTCTGGAGCATTGGGATCTTTATCTTCTGGGATATCCAGTATGATGTTGTCATCATTAGGGTCCAGTGTCAGCACCTTTGGAGATGGTATCCTATCCATGTTCTGGAAAACAAGGACAATATATAAACATAGGTATTCAGAGTTATAGAGAAGGTGACAAAATCTCCCATAATTGAGTTGCTGTGATGTATTTTGTAAGAAAAAACAAATTCCTCATTTCTTCAGCAAGACCAATGCTGACAATACTCATTTGAAATGTCTTGCTAAGAGCAGGCAAGTAAGTAATCAATGAAGTTTGGTTTATATTTATGAACTATATTGCACACTGTGGCTATATACTTGCCTGTCCTGGAAAGTTTCACTTAAGTTCTGACCAACAGTAACCATGAAACAGCAAAGACATATCCTGTATAGTGATGAACAGATTGACTGACTGACAGACATGACTCCAATAAAACCTCCACATACTTTGTGTCTAGGGGCATAAAAATTGAATCTTCAAAAGAGTAAGTGCAAAACACAAATACATTCATTCAGCATCTTCCAGACATAAATGGTGAAAAGACTCCATAAATTTCAATGTAACCATCAGGAATAATTTCCAAATAAATCTGAAGCATCATACTCAGTTTTGGAATTACAGTTCACTAAACTATTTTAAGGGGCGTTGTTATCTTTCCCTACCTCAGCATCCCAGATGATGTGGTCTTCCCAGTTACTATAGATAAGCTCCTGATTTTCAATTGGAAAGATGGAGTACCACTTGTTCTCCTGGTCATTGCCACCATCTGTCAGGAAAATAGGAAATACAATTCTTGATTTTGTAACATATAAGTACAGAATATAAATTAGATTATGTGTATATATTTTTTACAAACAAAAAGGCACTAACACACTAATTGTCATTTAGCACTGTCCAGCTATTTTTTGTAGAGAAAGACACAAAACGATGTCTAGGTAGTTCTAACAAGTATGTCTGTTAAAGAGCTCCACACGTCAAAGTTTTAACTCTGACTAGGACTTGAACATTGCACACCGATGGGGCTAAGAGTTCAAATTTACCTACCGATGGCTTTTTTAGAGAATATGCCTAAACTTACTTGAAAGACACAAAATCCTGCTGTTCTAACTTTTATTTGTGAAAGACGAAATCCTAGCTTTTCTTACTTCAATACATTTATGTATGCCTCAGCACTCACCTTTAGTGCCAAATTGGCCAGATAAAGACTTCATGACCGGTATGTTACCTGGGCCCATTTTCATTGCCGCAGTAGGCCGAGCTAGAAACAAAAATTTCAAATAAGTTTTTCTTGTATAAACATTTTAAAGCATATAAATGAAAACTAAGTAAATAAACTGGAAGGCAATCACAGTTAAGAGGTCATACTTATATGTATTTTGCAAAAGTAAATTTCTAAGTATATCAATATTTTCTATGATGGTCTAGCAATTCAAACAATTAAATAAAATATTAAAACAGTTTCAATTCCTACTATTAAGCAAAGTTGACAAAAATGTAATATCTTAATATGTGTACAGCTATCACAATGGTGTCCACAATAAACCAGAGCATCTGTTACGCAGACACATACTCTGTTGTAGAAACTGGGAGGCAGTCCTATGGGAGGTGCTGGGGATCCATCCAGCCTGAAAGGCCTTAGTCTTTTGTGACTGCATGACACGGGCACGAGCCTCCTCACCGCTCCAAATGATCTCATCTTCCCACTGTAGCTGGGTGACCATCAGGTATGCCTCGTCAGGGACCTCTCCATCTAATTTAGCATTATTCGCAGTGTCATCAGGGGGTTCGGATTTGACTCTGGTGAGAACTGACTCAGTTTTCTGAAGGTAAACTCAAGGTTTAGTTTTTTGAAGTTAAAATCAAAGTTTGATTTTCTTGATTGCTGTCTTAAGTCTCCAGAAAGGACAGTAAAGTCAAGTTTAAACTTTTCTGAAGTTAAGATACAGCATTCAATTCTTACTTTTCTGTAGTAATCATAACATTTTAGGTTCAGCTGTCTAAAGTTCAGAATTCTAAAGATAAGATGCATTCAATTTTCTGAAGATATGATGCAACATTCAAAATTCAGTTTTCTGAAGTTAAGATAGAACAGTCTTGGTTCAACATTCAAGGCCCAGTTAACTAGACAAAGTTGTCAAAAGTTTAGATGCAACATTCAAGGCCAAGTTTCCTGCAGTAAAGAAGCAATGTTCAAGACTCATTCTCAGTTAAGATGCATCATTTTAGGTTTTGTTTTTACTTTAGTTAAGTAAGTTTCTTTTACTGAAGTCAAGACTTTAACTAAAAGTCAGACAAGATTCACACCTGCATAATTCTAGAACATGTCTTGTTATTTGAAACTATAACTCTATGTCCTATTTAGACAAAATCTGATCTGAAAGTGCAATCACAAGAGTTTCTTTTACAAAATCTTATCTAAAGGCAACAATGTGTATCTTATTTGACAAAATTTGATCTTTAAGCATAAACTTCTGTGCAATAAAACAAAATCTGACCAAAAAGGCCACCTGCCATGTAATCTCATTAGCAAGTACTTTTAGTGCATTAGCTACATAGTTAAACAAAACTATATTCCCTTCCTTAATATTTGAACCTACTTACAGCATTTATACAGTAATTGCTATAAAGTTTCAAGCTTAGCCTTGCCTGTACCATTTCCTGATCGGAGTCATTCTGAGACTCAAGTTTTGCTTTGAAGCCATAGTCGAATCCCTCTCCGGTGTCGCTGACACCCAGCATGTCATACCAATGCTGGGCAGGACCATATCGCCACGGCGCCACATCTAGACCATTGTCCCTATCACTGTTGCTGTTAGACTTGTCACCAGATTTAGATGGACTGCCATCACTATATTTGTTCATACCCTGCAATAAAGAAAATCTTCTGCTTGTGACTTTATGCTTTTTGTAAATAAGTGCCCCTGTTGCTTTTATTTGTGGGTGGATTACCATATTTTCTCACTTATAAGACGGGGATTTTTAGAGTTTTGTCTACTGAGTTAAGAAATACGACACATTGCTTGTCTTTACTTTATGCCAATAGTATACAATAGATAGCCAAAGGATGTAAATAGTTTAGTTTAGCCAATGTGTAGCGCCACGAGAAAAAGTGGCATGCCCCTTTTTGATGATTTACTAGAAAAATAAGCTACAGTTATGTCATAAGTGATTGAAGCGGTTTTCTAAAAGATCTAAAATAATACCATATGTGTTGTGTCAAAAAGAAATATTTGGTCTGCGCATTCTTTTTACCTCTAACAATCATTGTTTTTGCAATTTTATATTCTGAACAAAATATTATCCTTAACCTTGACAAAAGGCTTAAAATAAAAGTCAAACAAAAAGTACTACAGGCCTGGATTACTATATACATACATCATTATCGGCTGCAAGTTCATCAGGTTTTGGAGGTCGTCCCAGGTTAAGTGTGAATTTACAGCCAAACAGTTTTTGGACATCCCATTCATCATCTTCAGCTGCCTCCACCTCCTCTGTTTCTATCTTTACAACACCTGTCTCCTCTTTATCTGTTATGGACTGTTCTACCTCTAGATCTGCAGCTGGTTCTATCTTTATTTCTATTCCTGCACCATTGGTCTGTATAAATGGGGTACCAGTCTCTGACTCAGAATTAACCTCAGATGACTCTTGTTTTTTGTCTGCTGGCTCAGCAGTTTTCTGTTCTTCTTCTGTTGGCTTTCCATCTTTGACTTTTTCTGTAACCATCAGATTTATACAATATACGGTACCAATGTAAAGTATAGAGTAGAACATAATCTTACTTTTGTTTTCTATTTTTGTTTTGTTTTTGAACTACATTGCAACAACCAAAACATGGGGATAACAGCGACATCCAGTTATTTTGGTGGAGGAAGACCACAAACAAATGTCTGGGTAAAACCCACCAGCGCTTAGCATGTCTGCTGGAAGACCTTCTCAAATTAAGTCCATCGCTCTTAACAGGTCTTGAACCCATACAGTGAGGGGCTAAGCAGTCAGGAGTTACAAGTCGGTGACTCTACCACTAGATTAAAGTGCCCTTTTGGCTGTCAGATATATCCCATCATCACAATTGTTGTCATATGAGCAAGGGAAAAAATCTCACCAGTCTGCTAAAGCATTCCACAGTTTGTGGACAAAAGCTCCAGGTTAGGTTCTTCAATTATTTTGTATGTAATTGACACTTAAGAAACAATTTTGATATGACGATCATACAGATAATAGTTTCACCAAAAGATTCAAGCATTTTCCATAATGACCATAATAAATCATTACATTAGTACCGGTATCTTTTTTTTTCTGCAACCTCTCAAGGAAACTTTGCTCAGAAATTGTCATAAACGTTCAGAATATCAAAAAGCAAGAGACAGGTCGAAATAGAAGAAGATATAAAGTAACTTTAAACATAGCGTTACCTGATGAGGACCCTTCTTTTCCATTTTTTTCATCCTTTGTATCTTTGCTGGTTATTTCTTCTGGCCTTTTCTTCTTTTTCTTCTTGTAAACATGTGGTGTATGAACAGGACGGAACAGGCGAGAAAATCGTAGAACCTATAATACAACATACACTGGTAATCTCCAAACTTTAACACCTACATGGCAGTATTTGTATTTTGTTTGTGAATGTAATGAAGATTGCTAAAAACAGCAAAACTTTTTGCACAAATCTAAAACAAAGACTCAAGTATACCATGAAGTTATGCATTTTAAAGTGATATTAAATTTTTAAAAATATTTCTACCTTTAAAAATATTGGAAGACAATTTTTTCTTCATATATTGAAGCTTCAAACTACCATAATAAAAAGATATTAAATTAAAAAAACACACTTTTCAATGGTTTTAGTTTGGGCTGTCACTATATGCTTTAAGCGTACCACGATATATTGCGATACATAATGAGCATATTGCAATACGTACCACAATATATTCACATATTTGATAAACTATTATAAGGGGGTTTACACCAACTTATAATTAACAGAATGAACAACAAATGCCAGAGTGTAATATGACACTGCTTTATAAGCTTTGTAACAGGTAAACACAGAAAAAAGAAAGTAATAGGACTAGAAGGTAGCAAAGTAAAATCAATCAAACATCAAATTAACTGCAAAAAATCACTGCAGTGTAGTGTGATGCACCCAGTTAATTCGGATGGATGATGATGATTCACGAATGTATTTAGGTCGGTTGTATCGCCACTGTATCTAATATATGCATCAAAATGTCCGCACAATGCAACACCTGCAACAATTTTCTTTGGTAATGATGATGTTCTAAGTATTCTGCAACAAACTATCCTATAATAATGTGTCCAACTTTAGTAAATTTTAATTCCAAGAGATTCATGTTTCAATGTAACATTCTTTTTTTTTCAGTCCGCAAATGAAATTGTCAAATCAAAAGCAAAAATCTAGTTTAAAACCCTTTTTGAAAGGAATACTGCGAAGGCAAATCAAGCAGGCAGCATTTCCCGCATGGTTTAGAATAAACTCCCCTATCATGTATTTAACATCAGACTACATTTTCAGCTGGTTATTTGAGATCGATTTTCATTAATACGAGCATCTTAAACTTTTGATGCACAAAATGGTGGCAGCAAACAAAGTTTACAAAATATCGTAAAAACCGGTATTTTCATTGTGTATTGCGGTACTGTATTGACTTAACCCTGTACTACAATAAATCGGTATACTGCGACAGCCCTACCAGCATCTGCAAAATTCTCAAAATTATATGCTAAGCTATCTGTATTATGTTTTTTAATTGCTCAAGTAAAAATTAATGCATGGCTGTTGTATCTTTGTTTAAATTTTGCTGTGCATTTGCAATTATTTTCTGTCCTTTGTAACAACTGCAAATCAAAAGCAAAAAAAAAATTAATAATAATAGATGTAATTTAAGGATCGATTTTTATTTTGGAGATGTTCATGCTTTTTGAACGCAGGCCACACAACAAGCAAATTAACAATGAACAATTAGCATGCTTCATGGAAATTTAAGCATGTGATCCACATTCATAAATCATGTATGTAAGCAAAATTAATTCTTTAACATGTTTTTATTACTTTGACTATCATGATTAATGGATGTTTATTTCAACTAAAGCACTGGTTGAGGTGCATCTGCATGAAGGCAATAGAAGAAAGGAATGTGAAAAAAAACCCCAAAAAACTTGATCAAGTAAATATTCACATAAATAAGCTGTTCAATTAAATAACAACCAAGTTATGAATGAAAACAGTAGATAAACTGAGTATTGAATCAAAATATACAAAACAAAACAAAGTTACCACTATGTTCTAGAGGTAAATTCAAAACATTATTTTAAGAAATAAAAGAAAGAAAAAAATTAACTGACAAAAATGAAAAAGGCAAATAGTTTAGAAAATCAAATCTATTTGATGTTTTAAATCGTTCTGCTTTGGGTCTGACCTTGTCCTTGCGGAACTCTGGGAAGAACTTTGTCACATCAACATTTTTCAGTTCGGGAGGCAGCATGGCCGCTAGAGGCGTGTTCAGCTCTTCCTGAGACTTCTCCGACCTCATCTCACCTCCGCTTTCTGTTTAGAAATAATATGAGTGGTTGAATTTCATTTAGTTTTAGTCAGTGGTATTGTCCAGGGCATTTTATACCAAGAACCACAATGGAAATAATTTTCTTATTTTTTTGAGTCATATATTGATCTGTTGGTTGACAAGACCTATTTTTTCATTTAAACTTTTCTTGTTTCAAGTACAAGGGTGATTTTAATTATTTTATACCTATATTTTTGTCTATCTTACATGTCTAGCTATGACTTCCTGTACATACAAGCATCAAGGTGAAGGTATGTTTTTGTAAGTGATTTATGTGCATCAAGGATTTGAGACCTTTGTGGCCTCTTTTCCTCTCCATTTTCTGTAGTGAGGTAGGAACAAAGATTATTTTTGTTTATTTTTTGTTAATGGATGTTTGTTACATATATTAAAAGGTGCAGAGTTACAAGTCAATTTCGCTAGCCAGTCAGCCGTTGGCGCTCCACTATGCATTTGAAATTGGAGATTTTATCAAGCTGGTAAATTATGTATGAAAGATTTTGGTAGTGGACATTTTTTCCACTAAGGACAAGACTCATGCCTGCTTCTTCCTTCTTGACTGGTTGGTCACCTTTGTGATGAGAGGGGAGCCAGGAGGGAGGGGGCATCAGCTGACTATCCTTATCCTCCAAGTCGTAGTCATCTTCCTGCTTGCCTGGATTATAAATATAATAGAGGATATAACAGGGGACATATATATACACTGGAACTCTGAAAATGCTGAACTATATAAAACCGCATAATAAACTAGGTCATATATAGTATATATTCCTTCATAAATATGACATATATACTAAGGGAGATTACACTTGAACAAAAACTGCATTTTGAGTTCATAAAATTTAATATACAACTATGTATCAATATCCACCATCCAAGCAAAGAAGAAAAAAATAATTAAGTAAAAAAAGGGGCAGTTAACCATGCATGAGAAACTGATGGATTAACAGGATGACAATGAGTGTCATACAAGAGCATTCTCGCATCTAAAAATGTATGTAAGAGGCAATCTTAGTTTTGCCTCATTATGTGGATATAAATACGGCTTAGGTAAATAGTACAGACCCTGATCAGAAAGCTCCGATCTATTTTATAGATGGTTAGATGGAAGCTGTCTGATCAGTATCTACACAATTTGCTGCTCAGTCTTCCTTTATAAGTATAACAACCCATGACATGTCTCATATATAATATTAAAGCAAAAGAGAAATGAGAATTTAAAAATGGGTTTTAACAAAATACAGAAGCTATGGGCTAATACAAAGATATTACTTAACACTGTTAGTTTTATGAAGATATAATATCCCAAAATTCTCAAGAAATTCTTATATTGTTGGTAAACAAACTCATTAAGATCATCAAATGAAGATAATCCTGAAAAGTACAAAATAAAGGAGTATCAAATATACTTCCCTTATCTGCGATCTCATTATCAAAGAAAAAAGAAATTCTATTCTAAAATCACTCACTAGAGTTGACGAGTTGTGGTGCCGACATGGCAGCCCGAATTTTCTCCTTCTCAGACACCTCATCTTCATCAGCAACCTCAGTTATATCAGAAAAGTCTATGGCACTAGAATCCTTGTGATCATAATCTATAAAAAACAACAACATGTGATTACATGGTTTATATTACAAATATATGCCCATCTTAAAAGTACTGCTAAAAACAATTGTTCACTGTTATTACCAAGCCATTAAGAGGATATACCATCACAATGATGCTATACATATATTATCCATCCATCATTATACTCATTATTTAAATCATCATCATCATCATCATTTTCATCATCATTACCATCATCATCATCATCATCGTCTTTTTCATCTTGAAGATTATTGCAAGTATACAATAATTTTTTGTTTTATTTCATTATTTTTTCAATTTCTTTTCTTGTTGCATCTTTACTTTACAAGAAAAATTAAGTTTATTTTCAAGTTGTACTTGTTATATCAACATTGATTTTAAGCAATTACACTTTAGTAAAACTATATAGGTATTTTTCAAAGCATTTTCTTTTTTAGATTGATCATTTACATTATGCAATATTTTTCAGACGTAATTAACATTACGCTCGCGGGTAGATTGCTCCGCCCACCGAGTCACGTGACCCACTATCTGATAACCTTGGACATCTTATCGTCGATCGGGTCAATACTCTATTGTCAACGGTCCTACTAAACACTGCAAAAGTCATGCAAAGACACACAGAGACATGCAAAGACACAACCAAGACACAACAAAGACATACAAAGACACCACGAAGACATAAAAAAAGATTTTAATGTATATATGTATTCATATATTACATAATATATATATCAACAATTCGTTGATAGGGGCATAAATAACAATAAACATGTGTCAATACAGTTCACATCATCTCCAATGAAAATATTATTGTATGTACTAAATATTGTGTGCGTTACTTGTATGAAATATTAAATGTAAGATATGAACATTAAAACATAAATTACAAAGCATGACCAATGTATTATCGTTTGTGAGCGAGATATGTCAAATAATTATGACTGCTTTGAAAATAAACACAATTAAAGCGATAAATGTTTTCTATGTTTTGTCGGTAAGAAAATTGAATAACACAGGTGCAGTTGAAAAGAATGTGTTGAAAATTGAAGTGGTTATTATTTGTCTTGATCAAAACATATAATTAACACCTAATGTGGAATATCCATAATAACAAAAGCGGGAGGTTTAAAAATTAAAGCAATACATTTCACACCTATGCGGCATCTTCCTTGTTGAAAGGTAAGTGGCGCAAACTTCAATAATTATTGCAATTAACACCAGATTTGAAATGCTATAAAATGTAATGTTAAAGTATATTCTGCACCATATTTTAATCGGGTGTTAATTCTCGTAGGACCCATTGTCAACAAACATGGCTGCCTGTTTAAGCGATCTACCAGCGAACTTTGGTGAACATTTTATGCTAAGAAAATCGTCACTTCGGCAAAGAATTCAAGCCAGACGATACGCAAATGAATCTTACATTCAATCAGTCAGGTTGACTTTTAGATCGAAGGAAGAAAGTGGCGTTAATTCTAGTGGTTTCCGATCACAACGAAAGAGCGAGAAGCCACACAGTGTGCACATGACGATCGGCCTAGATTCCGTTTCAGACGCATACTGTTCGTGTAAATCCGGGTAATTTTCATTATTACATTAAATCCACGATTTATAAATGCAGTTAACCTTTGATAATGTGTTTATTATTTTTGTTACCATATATCACAACGAAATCGTCCGATGTTACTCAAGTTAAAGGGGATCTATTTCTTTGATCTGAGTAGAAGTTACTGCAGTAGGTCATAACAAAGATGGAATATATACATATATATTAAAACGAGAATGCGTTAGACGATAAAAGTTGTAATTTCCGTCGACTTTTTCAACATTCAACTGGTGGTGTTCACGATTACACGATTTTATCCATCTTTTACATTTGTCCAAGTTACGTTTCGGCTTTGGAAATGGAATAAAAACGATGCCGCCTGTCAAACGTTCCGGATATCGACTATCTGAATCACAGAGACCCCACTGACATCTTTTAACCATTTTCTTCTCGCTTTTTTGTTACTAAAATCAGAATTATTCCTCCGTTTCTTGGTCAACGAAATGCACTCAGCTTGTCCAAGGAAAATGGCGACCGAAAACAAAAGAATCACGTGACCAAATGGAGCGCGCTGATTAGCTAACGCTAGGCGTCTTGTCCTGTCAATCAAATTTCGGCGTAATGTTAATTGTGGTCATGAAGCTATTATGAATGACGAAAGACCCAAAGACCCTCAGTTACTGTTGTCAATACAAGCTTTCTTTTAACAGAGGTTCTCAGATGGAAACTACAACCTTCTGCCATGTTCTGGCACAGCTAAACACAGAGTTTAATATAACAGTCTATGCCTTATAGATCAATCATATTAAGTAAATATATTAAATAAAAATACTGGAAAACTCTTATAGCACATCCATTGATTTTAAATTCACATATGTGCATATGTTGAGGTTTTTTTTCTGAATGTTTCAACATATATAATGAAATGTTTACTTTTTTGCTGGGGGCTGTATGTAACTTTGAATAAGACATATCTGAGTAAAACATAAATGCAGTCAGCTGGAAGACTTCTTCATAAGTTTCATCTTAAGGGGGATCCAAACCTAACCTGACAGGCTTAAAGATTATAAAGAGGGTATTATACTGCTAGAAATTAATATAAATATTGAATATTACCAGATGGGGATCCAGCATCTTCATCCTTGGTCTCTGAATCAGAGGCATCTTCATCATTATCTGCTATCTCCTTCACCATAGACCCTATCCCTAGGCTACTTAAAGATCCTAGGTGCTTCTTAGATTCCTAAAAGATGGAGAAATTTAATTCTGTCAGTTCACTTAAATAAAAGTGATGCCATGTCGTCAAAATAAATACTGGTATTTCAATAATACTGATAGCAACTGTCTTGATTTATTTTATATCACTCCAGGAAAAGCTTGTAAAAGAAGCCAAATCAATGTGAGATATTATTTCATACATATAAATGAATGGTTATTTACAGGAAAGATTGGCAACTCAACTCAATCAACTGACAATAGGAATGCCACATGGCAGACACAAACTTTTGTCTCTAGGCAAAGGATAGTCCAGTCATAGGATGATTGGCTCCGGATAACGTGTCAGTGGTTCGAACCTCGGTCAGGGTACCGTAGGTTTGTTAAGAATTAAATTTATATTGATTTGTTCTATCACTGTATATAGGAGGGTTGAGCTGTCATATGCTTGAATAGTTATATAAGGTTATGAAATACAAACAGTCAAACATCTTGTATGTTTATTACAAGGCCAACTCATCCTTGAATTCCTCAACTAGGATATCATAGTTCAGTTCACTCAATTTTGGGGCAGGGAATTTTCATTTGTGTCGGAAAAACTAGGCTACTTATCTGAGGGGAAGGGTTTAACGGCCCCTTCTATATAAAATTAAAAAAACTTGGACGGTATAGCACAAATACACATCGAGTAAGCAGCACTTGACCTAAATTTGACTTCCGATTACCTTTTCACTTGTTTATTGCTTTTCATCAATACTAGCATCTTCAGCTTACAATGCATAAAATTTTGGCAGCAATTATACAAAAAAATGTCAAAGAACCACCATGTTCATTCTGCATCATGACAGAGTACTGACTTCACTCAATATGCCAATATATTGGTATACTGTGGCAGCCCTAGAGGTTACAGTCAAGGATTTTGGTTCATTAATATGTGGCTAAATTGCAGCTTAGCAGGTGCCAGTCAGCCATCTCATTCATCAACAAAGTTATGTTTTAAATGTTTATGTCAGGATTTAAGTTAACTAATGTGCAGTTAATCCCACTGCTTAACAGCAAGGGTACATACCTCATCCAGAAAATCTTCAACAAGCTCCCCTCTTTCATCAATATTCCCAAAGAGAAAACTAGTGAGAGAGGAATATGCTGTGTCCGAGTGCCCATGATCTCCATGGTCGTCATCCATCATCATGGCAGCAGCACCTTACCTACCGCATGTCGAAAAAACAACTCCCAATTGACACAAGTCAGGCTGGTGGTTCACAGTTTGAATTATTTTCACAATGAATTACATTTCTTTGTGCTTTCCATTAATTAGGTCTTCACAACAAGCTGTCAGTATAAAGAAACATCTGGTACATGCTTATGTAAGAGAGTAAACTATTATAACTATTAAGCATCTCATATGAGCTATTAATTAATATCAAGCTCAAACAAAAATAAGTGCCGCTTCGTCGCCATTTTTGTTTTGAACGTATTCGTGATGAACCTAAGTATAAACAAACAAGGGATCTGTTTTAGTTTATTTCCAAAAGGTTGTAAATAGCACTTGCAAAGTAATAGCCAATTGTAAATATTTAATCTATCAATGTATGTCTAAGGTTAATATTCACAAATTTATTATCAAAAAGAACTCTCTACTCGAGTACATGGTGCGTAATGTTTCAACTTTCATATCGAAAATAACCACCGGTGCTGTGACATGTTTAAACCCGATAAATTAGTCCCACGGGCTGTAATGGAAGCAACACGAAAATTTGTATTTCGGGACAGAATACTTGTTGAAGAACTCAGTGTAACTATCCCAGAGCTAGTCCAGCCGGGATATGGAATGTATACCTGGCCATGTGCTCCAGTTTTAGCGCAGTATGTTTGGACGAACCGCAAAAAAATAGTAGGAAAAATTGTTTTGGAAATTGGTGCTGGGACAGCTCTACCTAGCGTAGTTGCTGCTCGTTGTGGGGCTAACGTTCATATAAGTGATAGTACATTGTTGCCAGCATGTGTCGAAAATGGCCGGAAATCTTGTCGTGTAAATGACGTCAATGACGTCACCGTTCATGGTATTACGTGGGGACATTTTGACGGTGATATATTTACCTTGCCTAAACTTGACATTATTTTAGTTTCGGATTGTTTCTACGATACTAAAGACTTTGAAGACGTTATTGTGACAATTTCATTTCTGCTTGATGCAAATAAGCAATGTGATTGCTGGTGTTCTTATCAAGAAAGGAACGCCAGTCGGTCAATTGAACACCTGTTGAGAAAATGGAACATCAAATGCAAACGGGTACCTCTGTCGGAGTTTGGGGCTGATAAGCCCAATTTGGCGGAGTCAGACTTACCAGGACGACATACAATACACATGTTTGTCATGTCCAAAAACTAGGCTTAAAACAAGACCTATTTACACATTATATGGAAAATATAATGGATTAGATGTAATATATATAGCGCACCCTGTATGGATACGACGATGCTCAAGAGTTGGCAATCAACAGTAGATCTGCCAGAATTCTGCCCAAAGTTGGATATGCCAAAACACGGTCTTTGCATGAGATAAACTATTTTTATTGTACATATAATTATATTCATACCCCAATAACTAAACCCCAATGTCAGGAGTTTATATTTTTTATAACCTATTGTCCGTTCTTGTAAGTATTTTAATGAACTGCAGGATTCTTTGAACTAAAGTTTCGTATTAGTTTGTTTTGTTGTTGTACTATATATGTTTCATGTGCCTGATTTAGATTAAACATAGAATGCATAGTTGAAATTAGATTTGTACCAAACAAAGACCAAATACCAACTTTCAAAACATGTTTGTATTTGACATGAGAATGGGAATATTGTGTGTGTACTCAAAACAGAGAGTCATTACGAAAAAAATTAATTGCAATTTTGAACTAAGAATATTTTTTTATAGACAAAGCTAAATCGATCCAGACTAAAACAACAAAACAAAAAAGAATAGTTTTGGCTTGTCCAGGTCAAGGTAGACGTTAGAAACATCTACAGATTATATAATATAAAACTTCTGAGCGGCGCATGCCCCGGACACCCTAGTAGCAAATGTCTACAATTGTACAACATGACCATTCTCCTCCATCGTTTCTGCTGACTTCATGACTTATATAAAAAATTAGTTATCAACATGATTTTAATACTAGCAAAATACTACATATTTAAGACTAAAGAAAAGAACCAGCTTCCAAATATAAGAGTATTTAAAGAATATATAATTTACCAATACAGGGCTGATCAATATATTGCATGTGAAAGTTTGAACCAGAGAACAAATGAGGAATATTGGAAACCAGTTATTACCTTAATTAACAGAAAGGAAAATACAGAATAAAATACAATAAACCCTTTTTGCTGACAACACCTTCTTTGATCTTGATCAAATAATAACCTTTAATAGTTGTTTTGTTACTTATTGGTCATGACTTTTGTCATACATCTCAACATGTTAGCATAGACAAAGTAGATGACTAGTTTAAATCAACTTTGTATATAACATAGTAAACCTTACAAGCACAAACTAAACTAACAGACTCTCTGTTCCTAACAGAAGTTGGCTTTCTTTTGCAGTTGCTTTTAATTTTGTAAGGCAAAGCTTTTGTATACATATTCTGTTTATACTGTTACAAAAGAAAATGTTAGCTTCTGTATAATATTAAAACTACTTGACCTTATTTACCTCTTTTCTCTAAAAGCAGTACAATTTTAGTTTTCAAGTAAAAATATTTCTTTTTTTTTTTTTTTTTTTTTTTTTTCTGAATGTTGTACCTTTGTGTTTGTTTGGAATGCTTTTGTACCACAATTTATTAATATTATTTCTTATATTGTTCCAGATGACATCAATAGTTTGTGGTCTTTATTGACTTCACTATAAATAATATTAATTGGATGTTATACTATGCTATACCTTGATGTTAAAACTTTGAAAATTGAAATGTCTATATTGTACATGTTGCTGTGAATGAAAATGTAATAAAAAAAAAAAAAAAAAAAAAAAAAAAATTAGTGGCATATTTAAAGAGAGGTAAAAGTCATATGTTTTTTAATGTGCTCCTTCAGCTTATCTTACTTTTGAAGAAAATTACGAAACTTTGCGCCCGTGTGAAATCCTTGATCCGCTTATGGTAGTCATATACATGTACTTTTATACAAACAAACATGCATGCATGAATGCACGCATGCATACACATACATGCATAACATTACATACATTGGATACATACATAAAATACGTGCATTACATACATATGTACTTGTAACAAAAAAAATACATTAACGTAAACTCAAAAGAACTTTAATGGAACAAAAAGCTTCTTTTAAAGATCTTAAAAATTTAATTAACAAAGAATTACAGATAACGAACATGATCAGAAAAATGCCACAAATGGGTTAGTATGAAGTCCATCTCGCCAAAGAAAATCTGAATAGTAACGCATTTCTTTATTAGGACTTGCACGTTACTTCAGATGTAACTATACACATACTTGTTTTGAAATGTTCAATAATTTTCTTCAATGTCAGAATAAGACTAAGAATGTTATTCTATGCGTTCTTCGAAGTCGTTCAAATATGATATACAGCGTTGGCTCTTTTAATACATGTAAATCGCAGCAACTATTAAGAGCATTACATCGACGTCCAGGGGAAGACCTCGTGTAAATGACTAGATAGAACCACCGCCGCACTGCAGATCAGCATTACGATCTGTTCATATAAGGTCCTCTCTGATCGGGACTCAAACACATTCGGTGAGAAGCTGGCGCATAGTCTGGAGTTCCTTCCCCTTTCACTACGTACTATTGCGTAGGATAGTACGCTGGGAACCAGACTAGCTGACGCATTCCAATTTGGCGAATCTACCACATGGCCACGGGCGTCCAACAGTCAAGACAGTCTACCAAATATTTCTTATATGCATAGTTTTTGGGGATCAAATTATTTCAATGATATACATCGTTTTAAACGAATAAAGACTTTCATGATTATATCCGACAGCATTGACCAGCTTTTAACTCTCATGCGGCCAATTAAAGCATTGTTATCCAGTGGTCGAAATTAGCGCTAGAACGACAGCAAAAAACTAGTAAGTATTCTCCCGTGCTAGTAAAATTCCCAATTTACTAGCCAGATGGGCTTCTAAGATTCTGATTGTTGAAAACCATTGTACTTTTATTTTTAATAAGTTAACTTTTGAGCCGCTTATTTCATTCGGCAAGCTGTAGCTTTTATGATAAACATGTTAGGCGCACTAAACCGAGAATATATTTACTGTGCAGGAACCACACGGTATTCTGGTACCCGCATGGTACATTAAGTTCTATACCAAATTAAAATCAGCTGGGCCACAGAACAAATTGGCAGAGAAAATTAAACTGAAACATGTTTCTGGTGCAAAACCCGGGAAAAAAAACCTGAAGTTGTCAGGCAACTGTTACTAAAATGGTACTTTTTCCATATTTATCTTAGTTTTTTTGTGTGTTTTTTTTGGCTTACTTATAGAATTAAAACAGACTTTAATAACGGCTAATGAATTTTCTTTCGGGCTAGTGAAAATGGCTTAGTTACTAGCCCGACTTGCTTGAAAATTTCAATCCCAATTGCTATGACTGATTACCTGAAATGATTCCTCGAAATGCTTTTTATTGGAACCCTACATCGTTGTGAAACATAAAGCACAACACCCCACTTGTTATTGCAAAGATGTATTTCTTATCCGAGCCATTCTGTACAGTAACCTATTTTTTAACTGCGAAAACCACGCGATCTCTCACTTTAAAGATCGTGTTACATGATCATCCGGTTGATCAGCTCTGACGTCAAAATCTATTTTTAGCTCTAATTTTGTCTATTTATAGATATGGAAAATAATGGATCTTTAAAGCGATATATTTAACGAATGGAACTGTCTATCACTTAAAGTTATGTTATCAACTACCTTAAGTATATGCAGAAGTTATGAAAACATTTCATCAGAACAGGTGTAATATGTTGTTACATGTATTAAAGGAAAACTCTCGGACGCCACCTTTAACGACGATGTGCTGGTAATAATTGAAAACAATCAGTTTACAGAGTATTCACAGTTTTATTGGATATCTTACACCCACAAGGACAATCACAACAATATCACAACGTGTAAGTATAGTGGCCTTGTAAAGTGTGGACACGTGTCAAATAAACTATAACAAAAGTAATGTAATAAGAAATGCTGGCAGGGGCGTGCCTGGGCTTACGCACTTACGCACGTGCGTACAGTTGCTTCCAAAAATTGAAAAAATAAAAACGTCAGCAAGCAAATAAAAATCGTACATAACCTGTGTTTGGCCACTTGTTGTTAGCTGTTTCATTTTTTAACCTAGAGTTCTTTAACCCTTTTCCAAATTCTACAAATACTTCTGCAACCCTACCTGACGTATCTCTGTCCCTTCCTGCTCGTTGTACCGTGACAGAGTTTCTCCCCAGAATGCATCTACGGCGTTCTAAGGAAAAAAATCCGGGGGCGGGGGAATGCCCCTGAACCTCCTCCCTTTAAAGTACTAAGACCATTCAATATGTATCATATTTTAAGTTTTTTGTTTGTGTGTGTGTGTGTTTTTTATGTTGTTGTTGTTGTTGTTTTTGCATAGAGCATTTTTCATGCTCCTGTCACATCTAGAATTAAACAGACCAATAGTTCGGTTAGGCAAGTTATTTTTAAAACAAAAGTCGTGGCAGCATATAAACATCTACAACAAGCAACAGCAATCGGCAAGACAAAAATGTAACGCCCCCCCCCCCCCCCCCCCCCCCCCCGTATACTCAAAGGTCGCCTAGGCACGCCCCTGACTGGACGGACAGACAACATTTGCGAAAATAAATGCATGACAATTTTGACATTTCTAGAAAGTGTTACTTTATTTTGTAAATCCAATGTTTCTTTCTGCATGTAAAACAGTATGACACAAAATAATTAAAACTTTTGATTTAGTTGTCAATACATTTTAGTTCTGTGTGCGAAATGCAAACATAAATGATTCATAGGCATAACGTTTAAGCAGATTTAAAGTGAACGGGTTTCGCGTAGACAAGTGACACACAGAACCACACGATTAATACTTTCCATTATTTTAACTATACGTAAGTATTAAGCAAAAACACAGTGTTTGCGACTCACGTAAACATATCAGCTCATACGCTTTTCGGAGAATGACGTTGCTGCGCTAAAACGCTTTGAAATAATTGAAATGCGTCGACAATGCTTTTATATGTAAATAAATTTCAGTCGTTGCAAAAAGTAAAAGCTATATTTTCAGATATATAACTGCATGTACGTTATAATTTTTGCACATTGATCGTTCAGCTGCTCTCCCTTGTGCTGCAAGTGTGCTCAATGGGTTGCCAGGTACTCGATAAGATCTGTAATAAAGAAGAAAACTGCTTGAAGTGCCGTACATACAAGTTCACACAATGATTAAGTTGTTAAAATATATCTTTCGGTATTAGGTGTATCACAATGTGGGATACCTTTGGCTTGTTACATCCCCTCACTGTATTGGTTCGTTCCCACGGACATAATTGTATGGGTGTTTCTCCACCCAAAAATGACTGGTGTCTCAAAAACTGTTGTAGAAATTGTTATCGGGTAAACTCCAACATAATTTCGCCTTTGTAAGTAAATCATATTAAGCAAAAGGTGAGCCAACACTAATAAATAAAACCATTTTTGCTACAATACAACCATAGTTATATCGGTGCCAATTAAGGCCAAACCAGATCACTGTCAGTAAGTCTCCTGTGTTTAAAACAAAGATGAAGCTAACATGGGCGATAGTCATGTTCTGAGACATGTTTTGTCGGATTTATTTGATAGTAAAATATACATATATAATACGATGCAACTTAATCTTATCGTTTTCACAGTAGCGTGTCGTTTATCACCGGCTGCGAATCGTGTTGGCTTTCATGTCACTACCTGAAACAGCGCTATATTCGTATCGAATAAGAAAAAAATAAGTGTTTATAAGATATTTTTCTGGATGGGTTTAAAACGCAGTGAAATAAAGTAGCAGCAGATACAAGTTGTCAGGTTAATAAATTAATCCGACCATTTGCTTCAACGAAGCCGTTTCCATTTGTGTCGATGGCATCGAACACCGCGTCAAATTCGTCATCATCTAAGGGTTCTTGTCCATGCTGTCGATGCTCCTCCAGAATTTGTCTGAAATCAGTGACAATAACAACTCATTAAAATAAAATGAAGGAGGTTAAAGTGATAAAATGGCTGAAGTCGCCGTCTTGTTACTCCTCATCCTCTCACAGCAGAGTTTCGAGTCCACGTCGGGACGATATTTCCGACGTTGGAAGGCGTCCAGCTGACCTGGATCCAATGTTATAAACCTCTAAGTCAGAGTCTTAGATCTCAAGCATCTGATTGATAAGCTATATTAAAATATTGGCCAAAGTACATGTCTGAGACCGATCTCAGACTCGAGCTTATAGTTTTATAATCTCGAACCCATGTTTTCCACCTGTCTTTTGACCTGCGACGATTGTTCATTTATGACTACGACCCGAGGTTTACCTCAATCAACAAAAGCAACATGTTGGTATAATGTACACTCGTGTGTCTTGTCTCTGCCTTTTATTTAAAAAAGAAAACAAATAGAAACAGTACTATCGTTTCAGAGACAATTACCAGCTAATGGAACCAAGTGTGGACCTTATTTACGCATACAATGTAACTGAAGCTCTTCCGGTTTAGAAGTCGAAAGTCATGAATCGATTTTCATTATCTCCCTTTATGTTGATATAGCTTACTTGGAAGCAGCCCATTGAGCCGCCGACAAACGAAATACATGTCGCGCCAATCGGAACTCCTCGGGTAATTCCGTCCTCGGGGACAATCATCCCTCGCATGTATCTGGTGCAATGATACTTCAAGAAATCACGATCGTTTTGTTCGCCGGAAGTCGAAAGAATATGCCTAAAATGTAGTTCGCACAAAACATAAACATGGCGTCGTTTGACAGCTGTTTTGTTTGCTGCGCTTTGTAAATTAAACTTGGATGGTTTAAATTTGAAGCTGCCACAAAATTGAAGTACTATACTGGCATCGTACTATAGTGAGTTTCTATCCGAGCTGCCATCTTTGTTTTGACCTTCTGTCAAAAAATAAGTCCTATTTAGCGAAATGACCGAGGTGATCCGACTACCTTCATACATCCGAGAGATGATTCGTGAATTATCCGAGGTGTTCCGATTGATGTCGCGCCGCAATCGGAACTTCTTGGGTAATTCTGTCATCGGGACAATCATCCCTCGGATGTATCTGGTGCAATGATACTCACTGAAATCACGATCATTTTGTTCGCCGGAAGTCGGAAGAAGAAAATGCCTAAGCAGTTCGCACAAAACATGAACAATGGCGTCGTTTGACAGCTGCGTGTCTGCTGCGTTGGGTAAATTAACCTTGGATGATTAAAATTTGAAGCCGCCACAAACTGAAGTTTTACAGGCATCGTACTGTAGTGAGCTGTCATCCGAGCTGCCATCTTTGTTTTGATGTCTGTCACAAAAGAAGTCCCATTTAGGAAAATGACCGAGGTAATCCGACTACATACATACGTCCGAGAGATGATTCGTGAATTATCGGAGATGTTCCGATCGGTCGCGCTGCTTACTAGACGTTCAATCGGAATACCTCGGATAATTCACGGATTATTGTCCCGAGGACGGAATTACCCGAGGAGTTGCGGTTGTACCCCGTTGAGTCCGGGGACGGACTGAGACGTGGGCCGACGTGGCTATCGGTCGTTAAGAAGTTAAATACTCTTGATATTCTGATTTATCCTAACTCAATTATCAACAGCGTAACTATTCGACACTATTCCCTGGAAACCAATCATACCAGCCTGATCATGACGTCACCTTTCTCCGCTTTTCTAAAGGTCAGAAATATCTTGAAGAAATTACTAAGGTGCTCTCAGCAAAAATTAGATCTGATTTATACACTCAAGGAAATCTATTTTAATTTAGATAGTTTACTTACATACTTACATTATTATTATTATTTATTAATGCTATCAAAAGTATGTTACATTTTTTAATATAGATAGTTTTCATGTGATGTCATATGCACTTATAAGACAGTTTAAGGCATCCATCTTTGAAGGCAGAAGCTAATGCAGGCCGAAATCTGGAAAAAATGTGCTGTATTAAACTCACCACTGTGTTTTTATTTTTCAGTCTATTTTACTGAATTTTATATCAAATATAATAGCTTTTATAAAATATTTTAAATATCAAAACTATATTTCGAAAGTTTGAAAGTTAAAAAAGATACAACCGAAAAGGTGACACTGTTCATTTCGTTTAAGGATGGGTCAATAATTTTATTTATTTCTCTGTATTATTTTTTGTGCATTTGTCAATTTTAAAAATATTTAATTGTAAAAAGATCAATTTCAAGAGCTTTCCAATGGTGTACGGCTTTTAATTTTTGGACCACAAATGAAGAAATTACAAGAAAATAAAATTTACGCTTCTAGACAACTCATCTGAAAATCCCTTGTAGTTGCCATCAAATATGGCTGCCATGATAAGGGATCATCACTGATGTGGAAACTATCTATTGTATATGCAATTTTTAAATACATGTATACTACAGTTTACTATTGTATGTGTAATATTTCACCATGTTACAGTTTGTTAGTATTGCATATATACTATTTCACCGTATTACAGTTATTTAATGTTGCATGTGCAATATTCTACTATATTACAGTTATTTAATATGTACGTGTAATAATTTACCGATCAATGAATTGCCAAGTGGCCATTTAAAACAATAAGGACAAAACAGACCTGAGTTGTTCCCGGTCAATATGACCGTCCTTGTTACCATCCAACAGGGCAAGGGCATTGAAGGCCCTCATTATCGCGGCCTTCCGGTGTAGCTCCCCTGTAACTATCTCACTTGCAGCCTTGCGGAACTCTTCCTTGTTTAGCTCACCGTCACCTGCATCAAACATATATGTAATAATATTTGAAAACAATTTGAAAATGCATATTTATGTACGTATGATGAAAAGGCGACAATACGACAAAGAAAAAATCAGCGAGAAGTAAATTGCTTATGTCTCCTCTACCAATATTTTCTGAACAAACCGTTAATGATCCTGAAAGGCCCGTGGTCTGGTGGTTCAGATTTTAGACTCCCGAAACCGTCCACACGATGTTAGTCCTTGAGCAAGACTATTTACTGCTCATTTACTAATGTAGTAACTCCTCGAATACTGGCTCATTCCAGAAAAAGGACAATCGAGTGCGATGAATAATAGTTGTGAACGAACTAGTTTTCCAATAGACTACAAACAAATTTAAACTTAAGAGACTGCACAAGACAATTAAAATATAATTGTGAAATAAATGATTAATATATAATAAGGTGGATGAGAAAAGGGTAGAAACAAAACTAAAACAGATTAGACCACAAAATGCATAAATGGTATTTTTGTTTATTAAAAGGATGCTTAATTCAACTCTTGAAAACACGGAGTTTTGAATAAACTGAAGTCGCTTACGACGTTTCGTGGTCAATAATTAAATCAAAATGAAATACAGACCCGAGTATATTAATAGTAATATCAGCAAATATTATAAATTTATCAAATTTCCAACTCCTGTTTTCTTAATTTGTTATTTTATGCTGAAATGCATTGTGCAAAACTGTGTATGCATAATTTAGTTATTAAGTATTTTTCTTGCTTTAAAAACATTTAATTAGACATTGTTTAACACACGTTTAATAGTTTATTGACTGAGTTCTATAAACCTATTAACCAGTCGGACTGATTACAACTACCTATGATTTCCAGTACCTTTTCTGTCATAGAGCCCGAAACACTGTTGCACCTCGGCCATGGTATATTTATACCCCATCAAAAAAAAGATGTGGTGTGCCTCGCTCACAGACACCTTTCCGTCCTTGTCTGTGTCGACCTCACTGAACCACTCTTCATATACTGCAAGAGAAATATCTTCACTAATTTACTACCCAACTCCTCACCGCTTGTATTCGAGCCTTGACTGGGGTGAAAACAACGTGGGCAGGTCTTCCAGCTGATCAAAGCTTTCTGGGTAGATCCATCGACGCACCGCAGGTCAGCAGGAAGACCAGCTATTAGATGCCAGCCTGAACCCACGAGTGAGGTGCCGATAGGTCAGGAGAGTTTTGCGACACTACCCGGTCATCAGCACCCCAATACAACAAACAGGCTGTTCATATAGTTTCGAAGTATATTTAGAATCAGAGACAGAGACAAACAGAGAGAGAGAGAGAGAGAGAAAGAGAGAGAGAGAGTGAGAGAGAGTGACAGAGAGAGAGAGAGAGAGAGAGAGAGAGAGAGAGAGAGAGAGAGAGAGAGAGGCGGTTTATTATATTGAGAAGTGGGAGGGAGGGAGAGAGACACAGAGAGAATGACAGAAAACAGGCAGAGACAGACAGACAGAGCGAGACAGACAGACTGACAGTAGAGGTGTGTTTAGTGTAACCACGTGAAATTTACAAAATCATCGGAAGACAAAGGTTTAAAGCGTATTGCTTATAACAGAACGAAAATCATGCGTACTTTTTCAATTGCTAGACACTTCTTTCGTCTTTGTTATTTTTATACCTTTGTTTGGTTCTAGTGTCTTTGAATCCTTTCATCAGTCAAAAAAGTCACTTGACAGTTAAAATTTATCGAAACATGTCACAGTCCACTAAACACAAACTAATAAGAACGGCACTACACAAACATAAATGTAAATTCTATATTTTCTGATTTATCACTTGTCACGCATAAACCATCTGTGCAATTTTATTTAAGATGTGGTAAACTTTGAAGTGATAGAAAAAATTGCACATGATTTACAAAGAACAATAACTTACGTTCATTGTTGAACGCCTCGTCCTAAAATGAAAAATGAAAAATTATAAATATATTATAGCTATTATATAATAATACGAAGACAAAAAATGTAAAAAAAATCGTAAAATGATGGCAAATGCTGTTCTGTATTTTGTTAAAATTCACATAGATCTGCGTATTCTCCGCATTATATATCTCAATGTATGTGTTTACAAATGGTTTCCATAAAATATTCTCCATAAAATTTTATTGTTAAAACTATTTACGAATTTCACATAAAATATACATGCAACAAGGGGAATAAGTCAATTTAATTTAACAAGTTAGAGTAAGGTCCCCGCTTAGCGAAAGTCACACGGATCACCTCGGCCAATTACATCTCGGACAAGAGTGTTCAGATTGAACCAAAGTGAAAACAACGACCTTTAACTCGTAATTTCACAAAGTAATGCACACACACTTTTCATGAAACTAGAGATATTGCACAAACACATGTACATACGTCTCACTTAAATAAACAAGTAACTTCATCAAAGATGAAAATAACATTTCGTTAAACTCTGTACTTTTCTATACATTTCGATTGTTTGTTGGCACCGCTCTTGATGGAATGCATTTTTTATAGGGACGATAGTGTAGCAGTCAATAACACGATGCCGGAGGTGTTCCGTGAGACACTTTTCAGAGAAAAGAACCAAAGCTTATGTTTTTAACAGGGTAGCTTGCAACAGTAAAGTGTAGCTTGCAATTATAAAAGTAGCATAAAAACGTAGCCGTTTGGCAAAGTTTTGTATAACAAAAGAAACCGAGTATACCGATGTTAGAAATGCAGCTTGTAAATACAGATGTAGCAGGGAACAATGAAAACAAAGTAGCAACAATACTCCACTTCCCATCACAGTTATGGTTCGTTACTATCAAATGTTTATGTTATTAATCAATAGAGTAAGAAAGTGTTTAGTTCCCGAAATAATCATCTTATTGTTTAAAGCGCGTGCTCTCTACGGCGCCTTGAATGGTCACATCCTGGCTCTTTCTTGTATTCGACTGGAATACAAGTTTTTTCAGCTAATATTAACCTCTCTAGACTGTCGATCTCCTTGAAAGATCCAGTTCTCAGATACCGAGAAGGCATACTCCGGACACTCACATAGCGTAGGATATTACTTCTACTTTGCCACTTCGAGCATATCGTAATCTGTATACGGTTGGCTAGCAGATTAAAAGGTTACTTCAGCAAAACCACTAAAGGCATATCTTTGTGCAAAAGGTAGCAGGCACATGTGTAACATGTTTTATGCAGTGTCATGTGTATTCATAAAGCGCCAAAAACTTTCTTTTTTAATTCAGTTTGTCATTATATCACAATACAGTAGATTATAAATTCAGTTAATAGATTGGATAAGGAAAAATATGCATTTCGGTGTAATGTTATCATCCAGTTAAAAAAAAGAACAACATTGAACTCTCAGATTATCAAGAGCTCATTTGGGCAAGTTTCATTTTTGATAAAGTAGGTTTATAATAAAAATGGATCTACCTCTAAGATTTTGTGAAACTGGCCACTGGATTTTTTCCAGATTATTTATTTCGTGTACTTTATTTAGTGTAGTTTACTGAGTATTCATTTTAAAATTAAATAAAAAATTGCTTCAAAAAATAAGTTTTAATGCATAAATATCAAAAAGAATTAAATGAAAATTATACTGTAAACTTAGAAAGAGTCGCTTTTAACAGATACTGCATGGGATTGGGATTAGCCGGCATTTTTGCCGATACTGCGCAGCGACATTTCTATCATTATAGCACAGGGGCACTTATGAGGTGCCCAGGGACTGAACCCGGCCGGTCCATTATACTGACACCGACGAGTCAGGCGTAATGCTGTCCCCTTAGCCCCGAGCGTTAGGAGGGAAGCCACTACTACCAACTTTAAAGTCTTTGGTAAGACCCGGCCGGGGTTCGAACCCACGACCTCCCGATCCGCAAGCCGACGCTCTACCAACTGAGCTTTTGCGGCCGGTCAGATACTGCATGACTACAAATTGTAACTGTAGGGTTTATACCGTGCATCATAAGAAATAACATCGTATATACTCGTAGTTATACATTTTAGTGTACAATACCATCATCGCAGTATTTTTAAGCGTGTTTGTCGATTGACTCTACTTTCCAAATAGTAACACAATCACTTCAGACTTCATTAGCAACACCATTATACAAACCCATTTTGTCTGATATCTATACTTTGCTGTTTATCTTATCCTGGCAACACAATTATTATCTCGTTTGAATTATGATTGTTCTTTTTAAAGTATGTCACATGTCCGTTTCATTTACCATACACTGTTATATTTGTACACTTCAAGGTTCTGTTCGACGATTCACTTTTCACATTATACCATTTTTACACGTAACGACATAAAATAATTGCCTTTGAGTATTTAGACAAGAAAACTCTCCAAAGCTAAGATCTTGCTTTGAGTTACGTCGATTTTTATCCCAACTTCAATGATAAGATAGCGTAAGTCATTAAATACACATTTGGACTTTTCACGCGATGGTGATTTCTGCTAAATATGGACAGATGAAGAAAAAATAATGACGAAAATTTGCGACCTTATTGTTGTTTTGCAACACTTTTTACCAAAAGAAGAAGGAAGTTATCTTACTTTATTTATTTGTGGTAAAGCGGCCCCTACTCTTTGCGGTTGTGTCCAAAACTATCCAACTATTGTGCGCATTCAGATAAAGTATTTTCTCCTATCCATTCATGTTCAGTTGAACAAGGACACTTCCACACACATGCTTTGCATTTTTCAACTTCAGATCCACCCCCACCCCCACCACACACACAGACACACGCATTTAGTTTGAATATTAAACAACGGTAAAACTTTACCCGTACCTACTTTCATCAATAGACATTTGTTACCAGCACTTCTGTGCATGGAACTGATCTGTATTTAATTAAATTTAGAATTTCGAATGATATTATGAAATAGGGGATAGTTTTCCATATGGAGTTTGTTGGGGAGGAGGTGCGGGTGTCTTCCTTCGCTAAAATGGCAGTGCCTTGCTTTTGTGACCATCAATGTGTCGCTACAATGTGCATACATATTCATTTTCATTACTTAAAAAGAAGGACCCGCTCTGTGCCAAGGCAGTAATACTTGAATACAATCTTGAATAAATTAAAATTCAATCGATATTTACGACCTTCGAAATGCAATACATGTTGTCACTCTTTTACCACATTGTCGTTATATATTTAATTTCACTGACTGCAAAAGTCCTTTGCACTTACATTTACTTCCCTACAACACGAAGGTTCCATTCGACCCTGGGTCGATTGTGGCCTTGGCACAACATCTGTAGTTAAACTTGTAGCGTCTGTATAGGCGGTTCTTCCTTTAAACGCCACCTTATCTCCTAGAATATATTCTGCTTCGGTTTGAAAAACACAGTCGACTAAATCTACCAATGATTCAGTTTTAAATTCTACTTCAGCCTTTAGACCTGTAACTGCTTCCCTTTCAAAGTCGTCTTTTGTGTTTGGATCTGTTACTGCTTCAACGTCTACAGATATAACTGCCTCACTTCTTCTTTCGGCGTCTTGATCAACCACTTTTTGGCTCTCTAGACATTCATCATCGATGAAATCTCCATAATCTTCTTTATTTTTATCAGGAGTATCTCTAGCAATCTCCAGCACACCAGCCTCAGATATGATTTTGTCGTTGGCTACCTTTGTCCTTCGAGCAACGGCAACAATTGCGACTAAATTATCGTCTTGAATGATGTTTTCATCGCACTTAGCAATATCTTCATTGCGTTGAATGGTTGCCTTTTCGTCTATTAAAGGAAATGAACTATAAAAGGGATCGCTTGTGCGAAAACCCATCTCAGGCGTTTGTTCATTCACATCAGGAGAAAGAATATCTCTTTCTGATTGGTGACTATTCCTCGACGTACCAGATGCCTCGCTCGTTGACCTCACTATGTCCATGTCAGCGTTTTCACTCTCCGTTACAAGTTCAGAAGATTTCCTGCTTTGCACATTATCCAAAGGTATTCCGTTGTCTGCAGCAAGCGGAGATTTAAATCCATTAACAGACACAGAGGAACTGGATCTTCTCGGTTTTGATACATTTAGCAGCTCGACTTTGGAATGATGAACGTCAGAGAATGCCCGTCGAAGATCACGGATTCCCACTCGCCTTGGTAATGTATATTCTGTGTGTATATGCTAATTCTATATTGTGCACGTGTTTATGGTAAAGTATATTCTGTCTTTATGTATTTGGTAATGTATATGTTGTGTACGTGTATGTTGTAATGTATATACTGTGTATGTGTGTATGGTAATCTATATACTGTGTACGTGTATATAGACATGTATATAATGTATACGTATAAAGGCTAGTGTATATACTCAGTACATGCATATGGTAATGTATATAATTAGCACATGTAAATGGTAATGTATATATTGTGTGCGTGTATATGGTAATGTGTTTACTGAGTATGTATATATTGTAATGTATATACTGGGTACGTCTATATAGTAATGTATATACTGTGTACGTATATATAGGCTAGTGTATATACTCAGAACATGCATATGGTAATGTATATACTATGTACATGCATATGGTAATGTATATATTGTGTATGCGTCTATGGTAATGTATATACTGTGTACGTGTATATGGTAATATATAATGTGTACGTGTATATGGTAATGTATATACTATGTTCGTGAATATAGGAATGTATATACTATGTGCATATATATGGTTATGTACATACTATGTGCATGTAAATAGTTATGTGTATACTATGTACAGGTATATGGTAATGTATATACTATGCACATGTATATGGTAATGTATAAACTATGTACATGTGTATGGTAATGTATATAATAAGTATAGGGGTATGGTAACGTATATATATGTACAGGTGTATGGTAATGTATATACTATGTACAGGTGTATGGTAATGTATATACTATGTACAGGTGTATGGTTATGTATATACTAGGTATATGTATATGGTAATGTATATACTATGTACATGTGTATGGTAATGTATATACTATGTACAGGTGTATGGTAATGTATATACTATGTGCAAGTGTATGGTGATGTATATACTACGTACAGGTGTATGGTTATGTATTTACTATGTACAGGTGTATAGTAATGTATATTT